>JAEQBH010001380.1:0-532343 GCA_016808115.1 Tetrastigma voinierianum
GTGAAATGGGAGGTGCCGTGTAGCTCCACGAGCGGGGCAGCCTCTGCTTTGTGCCGTCTTTGGCGGAGGAACTTCACTGTCTCTGATTACCAGCTGCGGCGGGACTATGTTGTCCAAAACCACAGGATCCTGTCTGCGGGGGCAATCCCTCCTCATGTGTCCAATTTGCGACAATGTGGCACTGTCATCCCGCTTGGCCGTAACTCTCATACATCCACTGTAGCCCGGATGGCCGCGACGCTGGACCTCATGGTGAAGCTCTACCTCTTTCTGGCCGGGAAGTGAGCATCACTCTCTTGATGCTAACTTTTCTCGCATCTTGAGTGCTCAGGCGTCTACATCTCTCTCTCTATGGTCAAGGTTTGTCCCAACCATGGAATCCATATCCTGTGGCCGAAGTCCTACAATCATGGCCCGAATGTGGCTGGCACGTCCATTCTCAGATACCTCACATGCATTTGAGTCGGTGACCACGTAATCATCGATAAAATCGGGCTAACTCTGCCAGATCCATTACATTAGTCCATCACGGTTAATAGCCCCACATCGGCTACAGGAACTCCACGAGCCTTGGCATCTCTCGCCGAGTCTGGGAGTTCTTGCCCATGAGCGGCTCACGAAACCACGCCCATGTCATAGCCTCTACCAGAAGTCTACGGTCCTCGCCCACATCCACCCGTCGCAGGCCTCGCCCTGCAGTTGGAATCGGCTAACGATCTGGTAGTATCGGAGGTGATCTGTGCCTCACAAAATCGTTCTCGATCTTGCGCCAAACCAATGATGTCACCGCTCCGGTTCTCCTCCCCACATGAATGTAGGAGGATGATGCGCTCTAAACCTCTGGAGGTTACTAGGACCCCCACGACTGCACATACTTTGCTGTCACGATGCAGACGGCTGCGCCTCCCCGACCTCGTGAGCCTGTGATCAAATCTTGTGGTACGGTCGAATGTCGGTGGTGTCGACCGGTACCCGTGGGCGCCCCGGCGCCCTCGTCCTCTACTAGCCATCTACAGTTAAAATGGAGTTAAATACAATCTGATATCTCGAAGGCATAAACACGACCGAGACATGATCATACAAAAAATCGGTGTATATATATAGAGTCCACTACATTTATAAACAATGCAAGACCCTTTATCCACATATGAAATTAATTTATCAACAAAAATTTTATTTTTTGAAACTTTCATTTTCCAAATTTTTTGTCCTATTTTTATTTTATTTTGTTATTTTATTTTATTTGAGAATTAAAAAATTGAAAATTTTATGATAGACAGTGTTCATAGGCGGTATTTATGAGGATCTAAAACGACCAGAACGATCTTAGATCCGAAAGCTGGATCAGTGGATCAGGTACCGATGCCCCGATTGACCGATGACTGCGTGACCGCGGTGTTATGTTGATCGTGCGTGGCGTTCCCTATTGTGACCTTTGTCAGGTCTCTCGCCGTAGCGCCCGTCTTCAGTAACTGCGCCGACCGTAATGCTGACCGAATCCATCGCCGGCGTATTCAATACTCGCGTGTCTGTTTGGCGGCGATGCTCAGCGGTACGTCGCCGACCGGATCGATGAATATCTTTCGTCTGCGACCGCCGCGCCGCTATGTTGCGAAATACCGTGGGCGGTGACCGCATTCTTTGTCGTTGGTTTTCGTTAAATGCCGATAATTTATGCGAAATTTGTTTTGTTTCGTTATGGTTATATAAACATAAAGTGTGTTTTCTTTCAGCCAAAATAATTTATGAAGAATTTGTTTTCATTTCCTTCTCTTAAATTCGATTTTTCTGTGTAAAACTCTGACTGTTTTCAACCTTTAAATTTTAATCTGGCTTTTGGCATGCATAATTTATATTATGTATATTTCTGCAAACAAATTTATCAAATCACCTGAAAACACACCAAACACATGCATGCGGTGTCTAGTTTAAATCCGTCATTTCTAGGTAATCTCGCATACCTAAACTTAACATCGAACCACACCTAGTGGTGATGTTCTTACACCTCAAGACTGGCTAGAGATTCAAATCCCCTCAAGCCCTAGGTAGCCGTATACCTGTAGCTCCTGTACCATTTATGGCCTGATTGCTGAGGGATGGGGTTGGCTGTGACTGTGATTCACTAAATGGATCTTGGGTTTTGAAGCGTAACTCTGTGGAAAGTGGGCGGGGTCTCGCGTGCGGGATCATACCGATACGGCATGTTCCTTAACTTCTCACGGCCGCTGCGCGTGATGCGGGGTCTCGTACAAACTATATGGTGCAAATGAATCTGCGATGTATATCCGCGACGCGTATCCGCTTCCATCGGTATAAATCCGTGTGGTCGAAGAGCCGCGGGCTGTGGCGATGCTCGCGAAGCGTCTCAGCTATCCTCATCGTGGTGCAGTTAATGATCTCGCTGTTCAATGCTATTAGGTGACGTTCTGTCAGTGCGAACCGCCGAGCGCGTTCTGGGCTTGTTTGGCGCTGGGCGCTATGATGGTGCGGTGCTGTGGCGACGCCGCGTGCGCGCCAGGCGACAATACTGACGGGGTGGGCTGATGCTCAGGTGATTGGATCGCCATACGGTGGTTGTTTTGCTGCCTAAGGTGCGCGTGCGTGCGTAAATCGACGCGTTCGAAAATGGATGGCGGTCTGCGAATGCAACTGTCGTCTCGTGTCGGTCCATGCGATACTCACCTGACCGTGCGCCAGGAACGTTTGTTACGTGCGGACGGCTTTATCGATCTCTGCCCTATCCGTTGGGCGACTCAGCGATTGTTTCATTTTGTTTTGGACTGCACCGATCAATTATTGTTGTTAAGTGACGCTGAAACCATTATCATCGAATCGCGCCTCTTCATCTTTGTTGTTCTGGTGCGATGTATGAATAATGATAACGATTCGTTGCGATTACCATATTTACGTAAATATCATAATGTTTGCGCGCGTTCATATTTAAATATACCGACATGTTGTCGTAATTGCGTTCCATTACGAAAAATTGGCTCACTTGGGCTGGTGATCAAACGCGAGCAATTCAAATTGAATTGCACAAACCAAACGATTCACCACAAAAGTTTATTTTAGGTATCACTATTCTATGACGATGAAACCACCGGGTTACTATTCCCATCCACTCATCAATTCGTATTCGGTTCACTTTAGGAACCAGAATTTCATGTATTCAGGCCTCACACACATCCTGTCTGATTTAAAGCACCGCGTTTCACGTGATCGGCCCAAGCGACCCGCACGATGCGCTGTTCATCACGGCCATCCCATTTAGTTCCATAATTTTTTTCATTTTCGATTCAGTTTGGAACCCGATCAAGCGATCGTTCAGGCCTCAAACCAACGAAACATGTCCGAACACTTAAATAAAGTGTAAAGAACTTCAGAAGTAGGGATAAATCCCCTACCTTCACGGAGTTTGTCGAAACTCCTCAAATGACGCCCAGCATTGGAGTCACCTCGGCGTGGAAGCGGCTTTCCTTCTTGCTTCGACGACTTCCGACGGTCGGATCTCCCACGATTCTAAAAAGAAGTCTGATACTCTCTTTCTAAAACGCCATCTCCAACTCTCTGCATCTCCTTCTCTTTTCAATTCACGTTTTTGCTGCCCTTTTTCAAATGGAGGAGACATCCACTGTTCACTTTTGTCTTTCTTAAACAATTCCAAAGCCAATGTTATGTCCTTCTTTTCGGTTTGACACTCGACTATCTCGGCGGTCCATTTTCATCATTTCTCTACTCATGCCATACTGGCACATGATGCGACATTTATATGTGACTTTAAGTAGCATCAAAAATTGTTCTGACACCGGCGATGCCTCAGCGTGTCAACTCGGCGTCACCAGTCGGCGAGTCGGCGTGCTAGCTAGATTTCGTGAGACAATTCAACGGTGAAATCCATTTCATCATCCGAGATCTAGAGAATAAATTTCAGATTTTTGACCGAAATTACGATTTTGCCCTTTTTCCAGAACTTGGAATTTCTCGGGTCTTACACTAGTTTACCATTAAAGTGTGCTCTCACATATAGAGGCAATGTATTTATTGCCTGTTAGAAATTGATAAGCGATTACCCTCGACTATGTTTTCCTCTTTACTTACAAATATTTCTTTCTCTACCTCCACAAACTTTTCCTCCATTTCTTGTTGGAAAAATATGATAAAGTTAAAGAAATAGTAGAACATTTCAAGGAAACAAGAAATGTACCTATCATAATAGTTTTCAAATCCATTTCTTCATCAGATCCGTAACTAGACTCATCATCTTTTGTAGCCTTCCTTCCAAATTTGGTTTTCTTTGAAGTAGGCCTCACTTCTTCTTACCAGATTCATCCACATTTCTTTGGCTTTTCTTATAGCATTTATTTAAGTAATGCACTCATAGCTCTAGGTCTCTACATCCTTCTGTTTTTTGGGACCATGTTGACTTTGAGAAATTTCTTATCTATTTTATGTACCACTTTTGTTTAGTGGAACATGAGGATAACAGGCAACCAGGGTATTTTCCTCCTTGAAGTGTTCCTACCCTTTCCCTCATAGATTTCTTCCCATGCCTTGGAACTTCTTCCTCGGCTCTATATCAAGTCCCCTCTGTGCTATCTTCATGTACTCTGTTCCTGGGAGATGGATTTTGCATCTATTCCTCACTCTTTTGAAATGAGTGATACATGACTCTGTTGATTCTCCACCCCTTTGGGTTACCCTTGATAATTCTACTATGCAAATCTTAAGTTCTACTTTGAAGAGGTGTATGTAAGAGCTGTCTCTCCATTTACTACCAACTCATGATAGAATTCCTTGGCAATGTTACGCCCAGCAAGTAGCGGCTCTGTTAGTAGGTTAGGAAATAACATGAGTTTGAGATGAGACGAAATTTTTCATAGTTAGCGATTTCCCACACTACACTATGAATCTAGCCACATGCTCCAAGGTAGTATCCAGTGCCTGCAAAGATAAAGAGAATTCAGGAATTCTATACCCTCCTGAGTAAGGATTCTCTCTATCTATTACACCTTGCATATGGCTTATAGGGTGCAGGCGACCAACCTATGTAATTAGGGCCAGTATAGTTCACTATCTGCTTCCCTTATTGCCTCCAAATTTAGTGGTGGTGGAGGTTGCATAAAGGTAGAGAGTTGTTGGCCTCTATTAATGCCTACCTAAGGGTTGATGGGAAATAGTGCCCAGGTACCTCCATCTAAAGTGGCTCGTATAAACTTCAAGTTGTATAGCCCCGGGTTGGTGTTGGCATGCCCTTTGAGTCGTTATTTCTTGGGATTAGGGCGTTCTCCATTGGAATTTTGAACTTCCTCTTCTCTCTATGAGGGGAAGATATCAATTTTCAGCTTTGTTTAGAGAGAGGGTGAGGTCCACCTATTCTGAAAGATGAGAACATACAGAGTTTAATTGATAGTTGTCTGTGGAATTCATTAGCTTGTTACTTGATGAATCGAGAAGTCAGTTTTGACCTCTTTGGTTCGAGCATCTTTGAGATTGCTTTCATGATAGCCTCTTGTGCCTGATATTGTCCTTCTCGTTCTGCAACATTAGCCTTAATTCGCTCGGATGCTTTTCTGGTAAGGTCATCAGCTTCATCTATCAAAGCTTGTGCATACTCCGACATGACTTTAGTTTTCGCTGACATAACTTTGAGTTGTTTAGAGTCGGCCTACGCCCAGCGACCATTCTTTCATCAAAACATTTGTCGACCAACGCGTTCAATCTCTTGTAGATTATAAATTCATTGCCTAAAACTCCATGACATTGGAACATGAATATCATTAACATTTATGTACGTATGCCTACTTCTGCCCGAATTGGTTATAAATGCCAAATTCTTGTGGAGAAAATGCGCTTTTCTAAATTATTAGGTATAATTTAGACGAATCAGCCTTCTTGTTTTCGCGTCACGCAACATTAGATCACGAACGAGATGGTTTACTTCTCAATTTTGGTGGCATCTGAATCCACCGGATGATGTCTCACAAAGATGTGTCCCACCAAGTTATGTTTTACAAAGATGGGTCCCACCGGTGTGCCAAAAATATGTTGTTGTGATTTTTTAATCTCACACAAAACATACAAAATATAAGTGTGCGGGCGTGCCAGGAAATGAAAGTGTTTTCCAAATGAGATATTTCCTTAAAATCAGCTTTTTTAATGTCGGGCTATGTAGGTTTCAGTTACTTGACAGTTACCATAATCAAAGTGAAGCGTGCAGATAAATCTAGCATGAATTAACTACGAAGAAAGTGTTAGATTTCGCCCACATGGACTGAATGAAATAACCGCGATTACTTTAAAAGTTGATAATCTTGAATAATATTTGTAACCGAGAATCTTTGAAATTACGGTAAACATTAGTTTTCTTGTGTAGTATTTTATTTGAAAACTTTAATAGAACTTGCAACCAAAATGCTGAAATTGCTAGAGAAGAAATTGGATTTCACTACGAATGAATGAAATAACACTGTTGGAAATTTTCCAAAAACTTGGCTTTGACTAGGAATTTAAATACTAAAAGCTGAAAGCTTGTTAAAATTGTTGAAATTGATGAAAGCTAGTTGAAATTGCTGAAAGCTTATTGAAAACTAGGATTTGTTGATTGACATTAAGTCGATGGATTTGTTGATTGACATTAGAGTAGATTGGTTGTTGATGATTGATTGATTGGATGTCTTTTCGCTTACGTCCTTCTCTCCTCCTTTTATAAACATAGAGACTTGCTACTCGAGTGCGTATTTCTCCCTCTCTCAGGCTATGATGTAATTATCTATGTCTTTCATTAATGGGCTTGTTCATCAGAACATTCAGCGTCTCGATGTAGAGTCTTGATCATAGTGTAGCGTCTCCGTCATGAAGGCTTTGTTAAGATATTTGCGTCGATCTGCCTTCTGTCATTTCTCTCTTGCATCTAATAACTCTTGTTTTGACTTTCAAAATTTTAAAAAAATCAAAATATCTACGAATTCTTCTATGGGCTTGTACAAATGGATCTGAGCTTTATACAGACTTTTATTCATGGACTTAGATTTAGGCCTAACTCATAACTAAATCAAGCCAAATTTTCAATTTAAGTGCAAATAGCAACATATTGAAAATCCTGGCATCCATCTTTAAATCCTAAATCCAAGAACCATGGATGTGCCTCATCAACCACTTTAGATCTAGCCCATGTATTTTCCTAAGATTTGCCAGTAAGTCCAAAGCTTTTACCTTTTATAACATAATTCCTCTAAGAATTATATAATAAATGAAAACAATAAAGTTTTAGTGGCTTCAATAGGAAATTTTATCAATTTAAGAATCAAAATAAAACATAAAATTAAAGTTATATCAAAAAGCAAGTTTTTAAATGAAAAAATATTGTTTTGAGGCTGGCTGATGGTAAAGTATTGGGATAGACATATCGGAGCTTGTAGTTGAATCAGAAAGCATGAAATGTATAATGTAATATCTGAAATGAATAGGTAAAAATATATATATAGGAACTAAAAATAAAATTTAAATAATGAAAATAAGTATTTAATTATAAATAATGTAATAAGAAAAAAAAAAGCTTCTTTAAAAAATTATTAAAATATTTCTACTGAGATTTTTCTCAACCTTTATTGTTTATTTAAAAAAAAAACTCATTACAAAATTAATATGCTTTTTGAAAATTTAAATTTTTTTTTCGTAATTGATACATAAAATTTCTTCATTTTTTTTTAACTACAATGTTCGTAAATTATGGAAATTTATCGAGCATAGGTGGAAGTAGTTGATTAGCGGTTACATTTTCTGTCCTAGAAAATTGGGTAATTTATATTTAGATAAAACCAAGGGAAGAAGAAAAAGGAGAGGGAGTAGAGCTGTGGTGTCATATGAAGTCAAAACGACCGACGGCCAAAGAAAAAGTCAAAGCAACCCACCAATAATATCGCAGAAACAATCAACATCAACCAACCAAATGTCAATGTCACTGCTCAACAATAGTGGAATATTACAGAAAGCCAAGGGGTTGAATAAAACTCAAAAATAAAGAGAGAAATAAAAGAGAGAGAGAGCATACGCCCCCCCTCCACCCCCAATGCATGCAATCTCTCTTTTTTGGATCTCTCAATCTCTTTTCAGATAATTAATATATTTCTGCTCATACATGATACATACAACAACCACCCTTTTTCTCTTTCTTTTTCTTTCATTTATCTTCGTTTCTTAATGTACTCCTTTTCCCTCCTCTCCATTTCATGATTACTTCTGTTTCTTTTATCTTTGATCACAATTCCTTCCTCTTCAAATATTTCTTTGTGGGATTTTCCTTCCTCTCTCCTTACCAAAACATGAGCCGGGTTCGAGCCATTTCGTCTCCGGATCTGCTTCCTTCTTTCTTGAATAGTCAGAGCAATCACAATCAGAATGTTTAAGATCCTTAAATGATTTGAGCTAGAAGGTAAACTGATATGATATATGATATATGAAGAAATTCAAGAACTGTATTGAGAGGGTCTTTAGTAATCTTTATGATAGTGATAGGATGGATCCTGTTTATATATTTTTGGTTGATTTTTGATAAAATGCTGTTATAATAATATTTTCAGCATACATATTCTATCTCTGTGATTACTTATATATATATTATTTTATAATATTTTGGAATAAATTTTTTTTGTAACATTATTTTAATCAGGTTCAAATACTACGAAAAAAAAAAATGTAATTTTAATATGAAAATTGTAAATTGTAAATATCAAAAGAGAATGTAATTTTAGTATAAAAATCGAAAATTGTAAATACATTTCCTAACAATTTGGAGACAAAATTATAAGGTTACTAAAAAGATTTGCCAACAAAATGAATTTATTTACCATTGATCATTTATATCTTTAAAGACAAATTGATTTTTAGGAGTAAAAATATTTATTTTTGTTAATGAGATGTTTTATTAGGAAAAACTTTCACCCATGAAATTTTATTTCATCACAAAAACTTTGCTTGATAGAGTGAGATTTCAGTGGTATACTTTTAATGACATGTTTAGGGTAAAATCTAACAAATATTTTTCATCAAGAATGTTTATATCGACAGGGTGTGTTTTACTAATAAAAGATTTTATCACTAAACATCAAATTTTTTATAGTGTAAGTTGAAAGAAACTCATACTTACCCCTCTCCCCAACACAGACAATGTCCTCATTATATCTCATGAAATTGCGAGATCAAATAAACAAACACCCCCAAACCGATCAAACATAACGGATGCAAAATTGGAATATATATATATATATTCTTTGATATAGACAGATTCTTTCCCCCACACAATTCTTCAGGGTTTTTTTTTCCGTCGTTGAATCAGGTGTTTCTACAAATATATAAAGCTGCTGCTAGAGCTGATCCAAGATCACAATGGGGCATGCACGAAAGACATTAACAATAAGAAGGAAGCTGCAGAGGGTGGCGGGAATGATGACGAACATTCTGGATGATGTGAAATGCAAGTCCGAGAAAGTATCGTATCTTTAAGCAAAGAAAGAGAGGCGAATTTCGGCGGTGCGCTTACCGAGCTCAGATTAAATTCACACCCCAAGAGACAAAAGACTGAACGAACCGGGAGGCGAGGAAAAGCAGAAGATGAAAAGGGAATTGAGTGCGAGCTGGGCAACACAGAAGAGCCTGGAGATAATGTGTTCGAGTTTGGGGAAGGAGAAGGAGATTATGGCAACAGAACTTGCAAGGAAGGTCCATGAACTGAGTGGAACAGAGGAGCTTATTAACGACCTGAAAGCCCAAAATGAGATGTTGATGGAGAAAGTTCAGCATTATAAGACTGAGCATAAAGATAAAGAGGTTGAAACACTGGGAAATGCAGCGCAAAGAAAGTGAGGCGCTTTCGAGCAGCTCCTCAAGTCCATTGAAGGGTGCAGATCCTTGAAGAAGAAATTGAAGGAGGCAATGGAGGAAAATGCAGGACTTCACACCACATTGGAGGAAGTGGGGGTTGATGTAGCAGCTGGCCAAGGCCTAATTCGGAGCTTCAGGCAGCGGATCGCCTCAGGGGAACAAGAAGCAGTGGATATTGAAAATGAGATTTCCACATTGGAACACATGTTTGAGAATTTTGAAACCAAGGCAACAAAGCATAAACAGAAGAAAAATGAGTGTGTAAAACCAAAAGTCGTTATTAAAGCCAGGTAGCCCCTCTCTGTTCTTGCATGGTAAGCGAGGAGGACTAAGAAGACAAAAGGACAGTGAGTGAGAACTCTGCTAGTTTTGTTTTTAACTTTTTCCTGTCAAGAAGAGATAAATGCAGATTTTCTCCCTATTTGGAATTCTAAATACAAGAGGTTGAGTGTTTATAGATTAGTGATGCAAATGACTGGAGTTCAGTATATCAGGGCCAAATCTCCTGTCACAGAATAGTTGTATAATAATTGCTTTCACCTTCTTCCCCCCCACCCCACCCCACCCCACATCTTGTATGCCATTGTTGATGAGAAGATTTTCTTGTACATTTCTGACAGCCTTCATTTATGTAGTTTCCTACTTGCTCTCTGGCTCATAACCACAATACCTAAGAGTGAATGCATATTGGGAATGGGATAGGATAATAGGAAGCATAGGTAGAACTGAATTTGCTACAAAATTCTAGCATTAAAATCAATCAAAGCATACATCGTAGATATAGCATACAAAAGATTTCCACAAAGGCCTCTTTGATGATGCATATCCATTAATATACTTAAAAATGCATGCATATAATGCAATACAAGATGGAGAATTTGTCAAATACTGCTCTGAATTGCTCAATAGCAATATACTTCCAGACTCAAATAAAATTCTCAATGTTGTATGAAGCAGATTCTCAGTTCTAACATATATACATACCACCTTTACACAATATCACCAGCCTAGGACAGCATTGGGTTATAGAGAGAATTGATGAAGGTTAGTGAATCTCCTGAATCAAAAAAGTCATTCATTCTCACGAAGAATTTGCACCTGGCACGCAGCAATGGGTTCAGAAACCATGGTGCTTGCTACTTTGGCTCAGTCAATCTTGCAAGGGCCTCAGCCTCAGATCGCGACAGGTAAAAATGATTCTTTCCATCAGGCCACAATCATCTGGTTGTTCAAGGCTACCATTATAGGGTTTCACATTGGGAGTATCCAGAAGAGAGTTTCATGGTTTCCCACAATGGGTTTTCTATGTAGAACAGTTCCTCCAGCTAAATTACAAGATCTTGTAGGTAGCCCTTGTATGAAGGCATAAGTCCCAAAGAAATAGAACTTAAAGCCATTGAAAGCTTTGGTTGCTGTAGGTTAAGTCGTAAATAAAAAGCCCAGTTCTTTGTGCATGCACACAAATGCAAATAACACACAAAGACATCATTTTGTCAAGCTTCAGAATCAACATTGAATTGTGAAGAAACTTGAAATTCGTTTATTGCATGGCCTTGAGTGGAGAAAGGAGAAACACAAGGAAAATGAATCATATGACCAAATACATGGGTGGCACTACTCTACCACCATCAAATTTCAGAGAGATTGTGCTAAATTACAAAACCACTTTGATTCCTGTTTTTGACAACTGTTCTTGAAAACAGTTTTTAAAAACCTGGAGAGTACTACCATTTAATTGTTCTTGATTCTAAATGGTAATATCTGAATTTAGTGTTTTCTATGTTCTATGTATTTTCAAAAAATCATTTTCCCTGAATTTTATTTTTCAAAAACATAGGACAAAAGTTACCACAAGAATAGTTTGACACATTTCTATATTCTGAAATCATTTTCCAAAAAAATAGTTTTCAGAAACATAAAACCAAACAAGCCTAAAGCTTCTGAATTTTGATCTATGGCATATCACTGATTTCAAGAATAATTAGAAATCATTGGTAGGACAAAAGTTACCACAAGAATATAGGAATAAGTGCCAAACAATTAAGACTTAAGTAAGAAGATATTCCAGATGGACTACAGTTACTAGTATTGCCTACAAATAGATTAACTAAATGGGAGTCTAAATAAGGAGTTTATTCTCGGTGCGATGGAATTGAAAGATAAAATCAAATGATAGTTATAAGAACTAACCTTATTCAGGAGTCTTAGTCTCCCAAGTCTAGGACCATCTCGGATTCCATGAATGTCAATACCAATTTCATACTGCTCCTCTGCAACAGGTTCATTCACTTTCATGCAAGCTTTAATCCCTGTGGAAAAAATAATAAAAAGTCAAAAAGATTAAGAGAAGAAAATTCAGTGCAGCTGTTTGTGAACGCTTCTGTGTATATATAAATATATAAACTGGATCTCTGAGATATTGATCCATTGGGTAAGAGGGGAAGGAAAAAAAGAAAAACTAAAAACTAACACTCAATGCTCAGGATCCACTTCCCCTCCAGGATACCGCCAAAAAATTTGAGGTTCTTCTGCATGCTCCATTTTCATCTGTTGATGCAATGACATAGGTGATACCTGGACCCCATTTCTTCAACACAGTAACTCCAGATAACCTCTCAAATTCAGAAACAATCTCCTGCCAATTCCAACATCGAGTTGAAAATATTAGAGATTATACCTCTCAAGGTTCAAGCCTGACCACTATTTAGATATGTATTTTACCTTCTCAGCTTAGCTGTGAGAGCTGAGCAACAAGAACCAATTTACCAGGTGATCCAAAGGAATTCCAGTGCTGAATAATTACTGACATCATGTTAACTGCAACTCGAGTTTGTTGCATGGACCAGTTGACTGGAAGAGAGAGAGAGAGAGAGAGAGAGAGAGAGAGAGAGAGAGAGAGAGGAGGGAGAAAAAACAACACTTATAGGACTTTTACATTGAAATACTTGAAAGTCCATTGGCAGCAACTTTTGGAATGAGTTTTATATAAATGTCAGTGTACCCTTTTGGATTGCATTTCTTTCTAGCTTTCGATGGAGGTTCAGAAATTTCATTTGGCAACTTAGAAGAGCGATGAAGAGGACACAATATGACAAAGTTGTCCTGCAGCACAATTAAGAAAAAAAAAGGTTTAGATGCATTCCATGATAAGCTGAAAAAAAAAAAAAAAAAAGATCAGATGCTTCCTATAATTTTTTAGACAGCATTCGATCTATTAACACTTACAGTATCCCATCGACATTGTGGGGTTAACTGCACAAGGAACATAGAGAAAGCTTTTGCGGCAACTCTTCGCATAGCAACCTAGAGCTGCCCTTTGATACCACAGCAGCAGCATGTAATCCTGCGACTTCTTATCTAATTCAGCTTTAGGGAATTGACTGCAGTACCATCCTCCGAAATAAACATTTGGAGCCCTGCACAAATTTGTTTAATGGTTAAACCATACCAACATGATGTATCTTGTAAACATTAGAAGCAAAAAACTAATTGCTGGGTTTAAAAATCATTTTATTGAGTTTCTTTACATGAATCAGAGTCACAAGTCCATAGAGATCCAATTTTTTTCTTAAGTAAACATTTCACTTGACTTCATGCAACACATTGACATAAAATTAAGGCTCTATGGTCAATATTAAAATAATAATCCTGTCTGATGTTATTCTAATTTGCAGTAGATCAGATGCATCTGTATTACATGCTGATCTGGACATATCTGACAATTAAGGACATTATACCATTCTGTGCAGTTCTTGTGTGAATGTATGATGCTAGATCCTCCATTGTAATCTGCTGCAACAGGCCTCCCATTGAAGTAGTGGACTATCTCTCCTGAAGCCTGCTTAATTTTGGTTTGCAGATTTAACCAGATGATGACAGACAATGATTGTTATATATAAATGGAAAGATATAAGCATTTAAATAACAGGCCAACCTATACATAAAGGAAGGTATGCATATGTTTTGACAAGAAGGCCAAAGGAATACACTGACTCTTCAGCAGAATGACAAAAAGCACAAGTGATTTTATTAGGAACACTCTCACATTTCCTCAAAGCCCCTCCACTAGTGGCAGAAAGAATCTTCCTTGCTGGTGATGAATCAAGAACTCCAACTTCAGGAGTGCATTGATTGTTATTAACTGGTTGGGAACTCAGAGTAGAAACCTTGGTATGGCCCTCTTGAGTATCATTGATCAACTCATATTTTGAGATATTATCTGTTGAAACCTTCAACTTTTTCAAAGGTCTCAATTTTTTATCACGCTTCTGATTAACACAAGGTTTGCTGGCTTTTCACAAGACGGAACTGTCTATCATCATCCACAGGAAAGAGACACAGGTGCCTTGGAGACCACATCATAATTTATTTGGTCTGGGGTTATTGAACCTTTTTCCAGCTTGTAATTCTCAGCAGATTCCAATTTCTGATTTTTAGATCTTGCAGTATGACCTTTCTGTCTCAGAGTCTTGACATCATCAGACCCTCTGCCCCTTTTCTTTAAGTTAAGACTTCCACCACTCTCATTTCTTGTAATCGAAAGACCGAAATGCGATAACTGCATTCTCATCACCCTGATTCAGAGATTTTGTTGTGGATAGCACAGAAGCATTTTCTGTGCTGCATCAGGACCACTATTATCAAAGCAAGCCTTCTCACCCTTCATTAGTTTCTTTCCTCAAATTTGAAAAACTACCATCCTTCCCACAACCTCGTTCTCGCAAAATCTTCAGCTACACTCTGTGTGAACTAATGTGGATTCCAAGAATTTCATAGCTTGCCCTCTTGGCACAGTTGCTTTGACCCTTTTATTTGCTTTTCACTCTCCTTTTGGATTTTCCAATCCCATTTGAACATTGGCATTTTTGGTCTCAGGAGGACATAGTGGGCAATCATGCTTCTGCACCGTCATGCCTTTGCAATCCATGTTCTCAGTTCTAGGAGCTTCCTTGTCTCTAATTGCATCCACTGAATCTGGTTTACTTTCCTCCTTTTGGACTCCATCAAATTCCTCAGAATCTGGAACCTGCATTTCACTTGAAACTTCAGTGATGGCAAAATCACAATTGCACAAGGCAAGGTTTCCTTTTCTCAAAATAACAAATTGAGGTTTTTCTCAATGGAGTGGGGAGGAGAATAAAACAAAGAAATGATGCCATACCAGCATTTTCATGGGACTTGAACAGAGCTCAGAACTGACCCTTTAATGTCCATTCAATGCTCTCACTATCAAAGTGTCTGCAACATTGAATTTAAGTATCCACCTTCCCTGCATTAAGTTATCAGGAATGAGTAATCAATTAACTCATCAACCAGCACAGTTTTTGCCATGGTTTAAGTAATGTGTAGAAATTGAATATCTAGAAATAGAATATCTACTGTTTTCAGATTACAATTCAAAAATCAGCTTATTAACATTCGATCTGAACAATTACTTACTCTTTTTTTTACTACCCCTCTACCAAAATTCTTTACAAGTTTTACAAAGAATTTCCAAATTAGTCTATAGTGCAATATACTAACTACTTACTTTTGGGGTCAATTCAGAAGGCATTTCATGTCTGAACCCTTGAGTGTCCACTGAAAGAACATTTGGTAGTGATGAGCTCAGGCAAGATCCCATCCATCTGCTGACGAATTTTCCCACATCTTCATCCTCCCGCAACCAGAAAAAAGGTGAAAATACAGTTCTCCATTATCATTTACAGCAGGTTTCCTAGGTCCACCTTTGCCTGTTTCCCTCAAACCACCATCCAACTTTGCAGGCTGCTTGGGGGTTTCTGACAGAGGATACAGTGGCACCTGAACCCTTTTCTTGCCTGGAAAGGATGGTTTTGCAGGACTGGGACCAGAATCTTTTGGATTTATTTTAAACGATCCTTCAGGTCTTTCACCTTTCAGTTTTCTTTTATTCTTTGCTCTCTCCTCACTAACATTATCAGCCTTTTTCCCCCCACAATTTTGATCATCTTCAGTTTGATATTTGTCTTTAAAACATAGACAAGGCACAACAAAACAGAAACATGTAAGAAAAACACTGTAATCTCCATCAGAGAAACAAGCAGTATTCTCTCAAGCACCTAATAGATACCTTCTACAAGACTACAACAGTACACCAGAAATAAATAGCAGTCTCAGCACAGGAAGAACCATTTAGACATAAGGATAAAAAATAGAAAGCATTCCAGACAATATAACTGTGAAGAGTTAGGGTCAAAACAAATCTTCAGCATTCTAAGGAAACTGTTTCACCAATACTTCCACAAGGCCTAACATTTCACCATCAAAAAGTTTCTTGATAGGATCTCCATACATGGTGATGCAAAGGATGGATAGTCCATTATTTTTTTTTTTTTGTCTTAGAGAGGCTCATATTTAGAATATTAGCTCAAGGGGAGACAAAAGTCCTATATGTTGGCCATACATTTATATGGACCATACTGGTTTAGTTCTTTCATTTTCTTGAGTAAGACCTTGTGATCCTTCAAACATTTACACATTCTCTTGGCCCCAGGAATGCATGTCTTTACCTGATAATTTAGTTGATGGCATATTCTGAGTGACAAATATATTGATACACAGAGAAACAGCTTCACTTTAGATGCTGACCAAGTTATACATGTGGGGCTAGGGCGAACCTCTGCAGAAAAGAGTATAAGCAAATTATAAAAGACAAAGAAACTTAGAAGAAGATTATTCAGTTTGGGTCAATGACTTTGGAGTATACACTAACATGTTCAGTTTACTGAAAAGGATAAACGAGAAAAGGATTAAAGATGGTACTTTAGAGAACAGCATAAGAAGCCTGTTTTTTGCTCCTGAAGCAGTATCTTTTGAGATCAAATATCTGGATCACAACGCCAGATGATGCATAAGGCATAACTCTCTTAGCTAGATTATGAGAAGCTGCCTTGCTATTGCAACAAACATTGACATGCAGAGTATCTTCAACACATTGTAAGCTTTAATTCTCTTTTGTTTTTACTACCCCAGGTCCTTTTTGTGGGCATGGCATGCATTACAAATCAATAGGTTTTTTACCATCACAAATTTATTATGGATTCATTACAATTTCAATGAACATAGATACATTACCTACCTACATACATCATTGCTTTTAATCTTACTGCCATTTATCCATTCATCAGCACTCATTAACTGCTAAAAAATTTAGCCCCTTTAACGCAGTACTCAACAGTATATTTCAACAATGATAGTTCTTGCCCTTGTAATAACCATTATCCTATGCAGATAAACCCAAATATGCACATCATATCATCTGACTGTTCGGATTTCATTATGCATACCTCGACGCCGATAAGGCACTTTGCAAACTGGGCAATTTGAACCTGATTTCATTGACTTCATGATACATGAACTGAAAACAACCAAAAAGGACAGTTTGAAGTTTGCATTTCTCCTTTCTAAATACAAATAAAAATAAATAAGCCTAAATGAACAAGAAAAGCTTACTTGCGATACACATGATTGCATGTAAAAGCGAAACTGCAAAATTTAGTAAACTCAAACTGCGAAATGTAAGTAGAACAGCCCATTAGAGATGCAAACCACCATGGCCCTATAAGAGACTGCCACAATCGCAAACTTAAGGCAAAAAACCAAGGGAACCCACAAAAAATGAATCGATAAATTAGAAACCCAAATGAAAAAGCGACTTTTAAAAACACACGATTAGGGTTCCAAATTGATATGGACATGGCGAAGCTAAAATGTTAAGAAAATAAGTAAATTTTGAAGAAGAAAATCGACAAATACAGAAGCATCCACATTCAGGTTTCTCCAATTACTCAATGAGTAAATAAGGAGTACAGCAACAAGCATAGTAGAAGTTGCGCCTTGGGGTCTGTTTAGTAGCCGAAAAACCTGAAACTTTCCCCTTCTGTTTTGGCAAGTCAAAAACCTGGGGAATAAATCAAAACATCTGGAACATGGAAATTTTTTCCCATTATTCCAAAGTCTGGAGAACACAAAAGGAACTGACCAACTGAACCAAACACAACAGAAGCTCAAAAGGAAACAGATTTTCACTTGTTTTATTTTCCTGTAGTTTCTCAACAACCAAATGCGGGTAGATCAAACAGAGATGAAAATGAAAGCAGAGAAGGGATTGCAGAGATGCTGGGTAATTACCAAATGGGGCAGTTGAGTTCTCTCCCATTTTTCCAGGTGTGAGTATCGCCCATTTGGCTGCAAGCAACTTAGAGAAGAGAGATCGGAAAGGAAAAATGAAGAACAGAACACCATCTAAAATATAAAAAAGAGGTGAGAGGGATAGAGAAACAGGTGGCGCCACTTTTGATTTTGGGCTTTCGGAGTTGGGACTTTCTAAAATCTCTACCGCCAATTTTACCCGCCAACCCTAATTATTATTATTATGCTGTTTTAATTTCTTGTTACCACGTTTCCTTTTTCCATTTATAGGCCATCAATTTTACATAAATTCCCATTATCTTATGAGGGCTGATTTCCAAATTCACATTTATGAAAACAAAATCCCATACTGTTGCCAATGAAATCCATCGGTGAAAACAATTTTAAGTTTTTTTTTAAAATTTTGTATTTTTAAACATAGTTTATGATTTAATTTCCATAAAATATCAGAAAAAATTATTTACTTGTATTTGGTTTTATAATGAATTAATCGAATTTTAAATAATTTAATCCTTAAATAAAAATAAAATAAATCTTTATCCACATTCTAAAAACACAATTTATTAGCTATCCATGTTTTGCTCAAGTGGTAAAAGAAAGGGAATAAGCTACGAGAGATTCAGGTTCATAAGAAGGGTACAACATCATAATATACAAAGTGAATAGCGTACAATATATTAACTTCGAATCTGTTATTTATTTCCTTTTTTTAGGTTTTTCTATACTCTTCCTCTATTTTATTTTCTTCATATATAAAACTAATCAAACATTTAAAATAATATGCCAAAAGTCACAAATTGTGATGCAGTTCAAGAATTTATGGTTTTCCCAAAAAAAGAAATCAACTTTAAACAAGTTAGGGAAGTGTTGCGCATAGCTTTTTAAGGCACAAAACAACTGATGTATGCAAAAGAAGATGGATAAGGTGATTCTTCTTCTTCCCCAACAAAAATTCAATAGCAGCTCTTAATGATTGTCATCAGCCCTGCATTTCAACTCTTTAAATTCGATTCTTCAACAACCGAATCAAATGGGGTGTTCTTTTGGAATACATAAGCTCCAAGGCAAGGATGCCAGACATCAAATGATTTTTACCAATAATCATTGCAAGAACAGAGTCCATCTTTAAAATGGTGGAACCGGCTGCGATCCCTCACGACAATTTCTCGATCATATACCTTTTGAAATGAGTTTTAATTGCCAAGTGACAATCTGCTAAACCCTCAGATTCTTCTAGCGGATTAGGATGCCTGGTGCTGTATTAAATCAACATAAAAGCAATTGCAATCTTCTCACTGTGATAAGACAAGAGCAGTCTCCTTTCCTCCTCTATGTCTGCAAGCACATTTGAGGTGTGAGGAACATAACCTTCCAATCTCAACAACTTTGTGATCTCTGCTAGTTTCGCATATATCTCCTCACTTTGGGGATGGGATCTTATCTAGCCTGGGTTCATGGAGGCAATTTCCTAACTCAACAAGACTATGCCCTGGAGTTTTCTTCACCCCTTCCCTCAGCATTGTCCTCCTCACCTTGTGCACGTCTGACCAACGCTGCTCGGATGCATAGAGGTTGGAGAGGAGCACGTAATCCCCACAGTGTTTCGGCTCTAACCGGAGGAGTTGGGCTCTTGCAACCTCCCCAAGAGCCAAATGCCCATCATGTATGGTGCATGCTCCCAGTAAGGTCCTCCAAACAACAGCATTGGGCTGCATCGGCATGTTTCGGATAAATTCATGTGCTTGTTTCACCAAGCCTGCCCTACCCAACAAATCAACCATGCAACCATAATGTTCTATCTTTGGTACAATGCCATACTCCTCTTTCATCCTCTTGAAGTAATCAAAACCCTCATCCACCATCCCACAATGACTACAAGCATACAACACCCCAACAAAAGTAATCTCACTAGGCATCAAGCCCCGCCTCTCCAACCCCTTGAAAAGCTCAAGTGCTTCCTTTCCAAACCCATTCACTGCCAATCCCACAATCAAAGAAGTCCAGGAAACCACATTCTTTTCCTCCATCTCATCAAACACTTTATGTGCTTGTCTAATGCTCCCACACTTTGCATAAAGATCCAAAAGGGAATTGGAAGCATGCAAGTTCCCATCCAAACCCACTTTTACCATGTACACATGAACCCTCCTGCCCAATGCAGAGCCCAAGCTCAGCACATCACAGAAAGCAAACTAACCATGAGTAGACCCATCCAGCTCCACACCCTCCAATCCCATTTCCCTAAAAAGAGTCAAAGCCTCATTAGGCATCCCATTAAGAGCATACCCATTAATCACAGAATTCCAAGTCACAAGATTCCTCACAGGCATTAACACAAACGCTTGAGCACTCTCAGCATGCCTAGAAGCAGCATGCATATGAACAAAGCGTTCTGAACAAACACCAAAGACTCAAACCCATTTCTTATACACATGGAATGAACCTTCTCCCCTCTCTAACATCCATCAACTTATGGCCTTAAGAAGAAAATTAAGTGTGTGTATCAGGTTCAACGCAAGACGTGTCTGGCAGTCTGGTCAAGGGCGGGCATAGGATTTTCCTCTCTGCATGGCCCCTAATCATAGTATTCAGGTGAAAATATATGGGTTTGGATTTGGGAGAAGGGTGTGGGCATAGGACATGGGCAGGCTGAATGACAAAAGGGTGAATATCAAGTGCTTGCCCATATCCGGAGTTGGTGAAATTTCCTTCTGATAAGAGAGGTACGTGGTTACCAATTTGAATTTGGAAGAGGCACAAAGGTGGCAAAAACTATGCATTTTCTTGAGAATATACGGTTTTGGGCTTTTTCTGGGCAGGTTGACGGGAGATTGTAAAGAAAAATGGTGCTGGGTTATGGGTTGGGATTGGGAGCCGCCTGTCCAGTTGATTGGAGTGCATGAGATGTGTGGGTGTGTGAGGATGGAGCCTCCTTTTGTTTAGGATTCTTCCTACTAAGTATATATAAATAACTTTGTTATGTAATTTTAAATGATTATTCATTCTAATAAGAATATAAGCTTTCTCTTATTATCAATTGGGTTTCCTAATTTTAACATGGTATCAAAGAAGGTTCTCACAATCTGAGGTTAGTTGGGTGTTATTTGAAGGCAGCGCTCCTTGCAAATTTAATGTACACGAATCCCGAGGGGTCAGATTCATTATCCGTCGACCATGGGCTTATTTCGTGAATGTCAGTTGTATGACATCGAAAATCGAGGCGAAGTCTCAACATGCGGGGCTATCTTGATCTGGCTTGTGTAAAACGATCCGATATAAACTTTTATATGGGTGAAACGTGGCCAGGCCTGAAATAATCTTCCGATAAACAAATCTCAACTATATACAATGGTTTTAAGAAGAAATAAAATTATCGCTATTATATCAATATATCAAACTTAGAGTTATCGTATGCATAGCAAATCCAAAATATGACCTGAAGCTTTCTTAAAAACGACCTCTAGGATGAGTCGTCTCTCGATAGCTCCTGTACACAGAAAAATAATATCCTCGACAGGGATAAGGCATCGCTTAGTAGTGGAATCCAGCCATGGGTTCTTTCAGGGTGCGTATCGATGCTCCCGAAATGTAGCGCGTTCAGCCAGGTGCGTAATCTGCTTGAATGTCTAAATGACTCAACCCACCTCCAGGAGTCCTCAGGCTCCCTTACACTTGCACAGGCCATGTATGAAAGCATCTTTTCAAAACAATTCTTGTTGTTTTCGAAACTATACTACCGAAGTATCGGTCAAAATATGGGACTACCCTCGGATGAGTGTGTTTGAGAACCTTAGAAGCTTGATGTGGGTTCTTGTCAAAATGATCTGTTGGGCCAGTCTCGAAACCACACTCTCAGAAATTCATCTGCGAAATTCGCTTTAAAAAAGCAGTTTTGTTTTCTTTGATTTAAATGTAAATGCCTTCGGCTAAATTCCCCAAGAAATTTGCAAGTGCATATAGGATCGTTATGGAAATTTAACGCGATATATACAACATATGCAATATACCATCATGCATATATTTACATAATTTACAATTACACCACATGTAATTCAACAACAATATCAACCATCACCCAAATTAGCTCACTTGAAACAAACACGATCTAAATCTCCGATAAGTAAAATCTAATATGATTATATTCAGTATAGTGGGCAAATCCACAATTTCATCTCTGATGGCTATCTGCGATTGTAATTATATAATTGTGACGTCATATTATCTGAAGTTCATGCATTAGCCTATCCATTTCCACACAAATCAAACCAATCATATTTCAACACAATTTATACCAACATACCCGATATGCATATATTATCAATTCTACAATTACCGCATGTAATTAATGATATCGACCATCCCTTTGAAAATTAGCTCGGCAGGCAAATCAATCATCTCGATGGCTACACCCACAATTATATTATATAATTGTGACATCATTCTTACTAAAGCATTAACTATTAATTTCTTTGATCAACCTTGACTATTGCTCCCGGTAAAGCAATTCAAATGCGAAACACATGGACATTTATAATTAGTTTCATCTATTGAGGCCCATTTTAGTCCAGCAAACGAAGTGGGCGTCGCTGGGCAGCCCACTCCTCTTATCGGTTCCTCTTGGTGGAGCCAGAATTCCATACTATTTCGATTACTCCTTTCATAAAACAAATTTAATCGTAAATTCCAAGCATAAACAAGCAATCCAGTTTCTGGACGTTCACGGACTGTCCAAAATGTCTAAAAAAAATTCTACACGCCAGTTCGGGTGGGGATCGATCGAAGCGGCATTCGCGACCTCCAGCGAAACCTGACATCGACAAAACACTTAAATAAGGGTTCGCTCGTGGATAAAACGCACCTCACGGAGTTTGTTGAAAACTCCCCGAACGAGAACTACGGGTAGGCCTGGTCGCGTCGACGACTTTCGCCTTGTCGACGAATTAGGCGGTGGATCTAGAAAATCTAGAAGGAGGTCCTTCTCTCTCTAAAATCATATCTTCCATAGCCACTGCATCCCTTTTCTGGTTCTTTCACGTTTTGGCTCAATTTGAAGGAGACAACACTATGCATAATTTTGTCTTATTCATTAAAATCTGAAAATGCCTTTAAGTATCCCCTTTTGGATTTTAAACCATTAACATGATACCGACCAGCCATTAAGTAATTTATACTTCATGCGACTTAAGTCACATAGAATTACATATTATATGTGACACATCACGTCAAATATCTATTTTGAGGCACCCGATCTTGGTGTACCAGCGTGAAATTCTGGTTAATACCGGAATTTGTGAGGAAATTCGACATATTTAGCTAGATTTTGAGAGACGTGCTAAGGTGAAATCCGTTTAGTCATCAGATCGAGAGAATAAATTTCGGTTTTTGATCGAAATTCTACGTTTACCAGCATTGAGAATATTAGATTTTCTCTGGGTCTTACAATCCTCCTTAAAGATTTCGTCGAAGTGCAGACAGTCTGATACTCACATGCGCCATGCTGCGTATCTGCATTGCGTAATATTCGTCATTTAAATGCTTATTAGCCAGTATGTGATATAAACGAAGGATAGGTATTACATATCGTCAATCTCGCACTCCCAATTGGCTCCTCCACTCATAGTCACCATGGCAGCACCCTCACTAGTCTCACGGTCTTGGTATAAGAATTTGATCTGGCTATCAAAATGATCCCTCTCGAAGGTTTCCATCGGTGTCAGCCCTCAATCTCTCTAATTCACTCGTGCGATTTGGATCTGGGTATACTTAGAGGCGTAGGATGTGAATATCTATAAGTGGACTTTGACATCTTTGGGTGGTATGACCGTCTGTAACTAATGCCTACCCTCTCGAGTATCTCGAAGGCCCGATGAACCTGCAAGCGTGCTTCCCTCGCTTACGAACTGTATCTCTGGCATCACTTTCAAGAAGACGTGATCCCCAACCTCAAACTCTAAGGGTCGACGTCGTACATCAACATAGCTCTTCTGCCGGCTCTGAGCCGTGAAAAGATGTCGTCGTATCAAGCTCACCTTCTTGAAGGTGTCTCTAATCAGATCGGGACCATTGATCTAAGACTCTCTCACCTTGGTCCCGACATATGATGATCATGGCCTCCCGTCTGATGCCGTATGGTGTAAATTTGTATACTCGCGATAACTATTGTTGTAGGCGGAATTCCACTAAGAGTACTCCTCCTGACTACCCTTATGATCCGGGAGCATGCTCGCAACTGTCCTCTAACACTTATATATAATCCACAACATGTAACCTACCTGACCACAGCGGTGTGTAAGTAGTGCGACCTTCCGCAGGTCTGATAATGACAATCCAATGGATAGTCAGCGCAAATTAGTATCGTGAATAACGTCATTATCTGGCCCGCGCGGTCGACAACACCCATTCACGATTTCCAAAGGTGTATCCAAATCTCGAGTCTCGACTCCATCGCAAACAAAGATCAGTGATAACCATGTAGTGTGTTTCATCTCGAGTCATTCCGTCTCCTATCGGCTCGACTCTAAGTCACATGCGACCGGCGTATGTGTTTTCATCTCGGTCATTCCGGCTCTATCACTCTGACTCTAAGTCTATGTGATAACTTGACCGTGTGTTTCATCTTTCGAGTGACCTGCTCTTGACTATACTTTAGGCCTCTTACATGCCATACAAAAATTTCGGATATCTCACTGGGTCTCTTACACCCACCTGAAATTCGGTTTCTCCTGGTCTTTACACCCACACAAAAATTTCGGTTCTCCGGGGTCTCTTACACCCACATAGTGGGATGCTCCCCGGGTCTCTTACACCCTCACGAAATTTGGATGTCTCCTGGGTCTCTTTACCACCTGAAATTTGGGACGTCTCCGGGTCTCTTACACCCACGAAGTCGGGATACCTGCACGGGTCTTACACCTACGAAATTAAGGGACATCTCGGGTCTCTTACACACTGCTTTCGAAACTATGGGGATTAAAGGCCCCCTTCTTGCTTTGCCCTACACACATCAATTTCTCTTAGTTTCTGATTCGAACTATGAGTCTTCATTAGGCGTAATCCAAAGACAAACTCAATCCCACACTCACCAAGAGTGAGGTGAATGACCATACCGTGCGACCACACCCGACTCGGCGCGTGTCTCCGTGCACATGCACGCGATAATGCTGGCCATGACACACCCCACGTCAGGGGGTCCACCTGAAACGAGAATCTTGGAGATCTTTAACTCACAATCCTAACCTATCCGGTTAACTCTTACCCTACACCCTAGGGAAGAACATCCACATCCCCCAGTTTATACAAAGGCCTCATGCTCATGCAGAATCTACCACAAGATGCATTAATGAATGATATGATCGACGTCGATTTAAACGCCACTCCTGGTCATGAGTGCGAGTGAGAAGCGTGCCACCGTATATCGATATCGCATGCTTTCGATCTCTGTCACTATGAGACCTGCGCCTTCTAGGACAATCTGCGCCTCATGTGCTCAGTGTGACAATGGTAGCTCGTCATCTGCTCGGCCGACCGAACTCTCGGCACCGCCGAGCCACTGTGCTTTCGACCTCGACTGCGCTCACGGCCTGGCTATGACCTTGGATTTGCGAAGTACTGAGTCTTAGTCTCGCGGCCTCATGCGTCTTGGTTCCTCCTAACCCATACTAGGGGTGGGGAGGAACAAAGCTGGCTGTCATCTCACAATCACCGTGGCGTTTGGGGTGCAGCGTCCCAAAACCACGGGATCCACATGCTGAGAATGATCCGCCTCCTTATGTCAGGACTGCGGCAATGGTAGCACACTATCGCCATCTGTGGCAGCCCCAACTAGTCCACTGGCCGGATAACGGGGCTACGGAACAACACGAACCGAAGCCTTCTTGCTTCTTTCGAACTAGAAGAAGGTTGATCTCCTTATCTCAGTACGACACCCATATCTGGATCCTCACATAACATACACTTCCCCCTACGTAGTGCGTAGTCGTCGACCTAGAGTCGCTCCTCCTATAACCATTGGAGGACGATGTACTTCGCGGCTGGAGTCGTTTGACCCATGGCTCACTGTACGTACGTGCGATAGCGGCGGCTGCGATCCTACGGCCTCGACGTGACCTCGTGGGCGCCCTCGTCCTACGCCTGACTAGCCATGCGCGGTTCGAATGGCAGTGAATTTCAATCACAGTGTCATAGAGGCCTTAAACCGCGACCACGAAACACTATTCCTTATCACGTAGTTTTTGCACCATGTCCATCTCATCTATAGGTAATGCGAGCCTTAATTTCATTTATTGATTCTTAATCAACATCAAAATTTTATTTTTGAAAATTTCATTTTTAAAAGAATTTTATTTCATATGATTTTATTTTATTTTATTTCTTTTTTTTTTTTTCGGTTTACATTGTAAAACCTAAAATTCTCCTCCTCATTTTTTTCATGGCTGGCAGAATAAATTTTGAGAATTTCACAAACCACTATCTGTTCTTGTTCAAACACAGACTCTTGTCGAATTTTACTGGACCATTACGCCACAAAAAAATTCAGAACACTGGGTTATATTCTCGGCCCTAGTGTTCAGCGTTTTCTCTATGTCTACTCACCAAACTACAAATTATACACACAATACATAACAATCCATGTATAAACATCATTCACACATCAATCACATGATCACACAGTCCACATAACAAACAACTCATGTTATACACACCATCACACCTGATCAGTGCATCGGTGTTCTAATCATCGTATTCTGGGTGTCCTTACTAACCAACATCAATACCAGTGAATGATTCACCTTCAGCGATATATCTGTCAAAGTCATAATCTAGGTTCCATGCCTTATATTCTACACTCAGTTGTGCAAGCCAAATCCCAAATAAATCTTCGTATTAATCGTCTCAATGCCAAATCAGTAGTTATTATATCATCCATGACCTCCTCTTAAATGTCGGGTGACCCGACATCTCTCATAGTGGGCGAGTCTCCTTTGTGCGGGGGCTCTACGAATACAAACTTATTTAAAACAATCCAAAATAATTTATATGGTGAAACGACCATAGACCTGAGCGATACTCATCCAAACAAATCTCAACTATATACAATAGTTTTAAGAAGAAATAAAATTATCCTTATATATCATATATCAAACTTAGAGAGTTCTAATACATGTGTACATAACAAATCCAAAGCCACAACCCGGCTTTCTTCTAAAACGGCCTCTAGGATGAGTCGTCTCCTCACGGCCAGCTCCACATGCACAGAAATAATATCCCTCGAGGTTAAACTATCGCTTAATGGTTGAATCGCAGCCAAATGGGTTCTTTAAAAGCTGAGGTGCGTATCTGGTAACTCCAGTAAACACACATTGACAAATTCGTAATCCTACTTGAATGTCTAAGTAACTCAACCCACCTCAGTCCTCACCCAGACTCCCTTACACTTGCACGAGCCATGTGAAAACATCTTTTTCAAAACAATTCTTATTTGTTTTTCGAAACTATACTACCAGTGTCCCGGTCAAAATATGGGACTGGAGCGAATGTGTTGGAGAACAACCGAAAGCAGTCATGGTCCTCATCAGAAATGATCAGTTGGGCGTCTCTGACCCGCTCCATTCATCATGTGAAATTCCTTTAAAAAAAAAACGTTTTCTTTTTCTTTCAATTTTCGTAATAGTATACAATTTCTGAAGTACGGTGCATATGAGATGCATTATGCCATTCACCTGATATATACAACATATGCAAATATACCATCATGCATATATTTACGCAATTTACAATTACACCACATGTAATTCAACAATATCAACCATCACCCCAGGTGGCTCGCGAGCTAAATACGATCTCATCTACGAAGTAGCCCAAATACGCTGCGATTATATTGTATTATGATTGACGAATCTGATTTAATACCGCGATGGCGCATGCGCGATTATATTCCATATAATTGTGACATCTATTAATACGAAGTTCGTGCATTAACTTTGTCATACCGCTCGTCGGAAGCCATTCATATTTCAACAATTTATGCCAATATACCGAATATACATATATTCTCGATTCTACAATTACAGCATGTAATTCGACAATATCAACCATCACTGGTGACTCACTTGAGGTAAATCCTGATCTCATCTCGATGGTCTACGCGATATATTCATATAATTGTGACATCATTCTTTACCTCAAGCATTAACCTATTAATTTCTTTGATCAACCAACTCAAGCCACTCCCATCAAACAATTCAAATGCCGAAACACATGGACATTTATGGTCCATTTCATACAAACTGGGGTTGTTTTACGGTCCCGAGAAAGCGAGAAAGCAGTGGGCGTCCCGGAGGCCTCCTCTTACATTGGTTCCTCTTGGTGGAGCAGAGATTCCATACCCATTCCAGTCATATACTCACTAAAATAGAATTTAATGTAAATTCGACATAAATAGGCCAATGTCGGTTACGGATGTTCACGGGTGTCCAAAATATACAAAAATTTCCACACTTACGGTTCCCAATTTGGGACGATCAAGCGACACTCACGGCCTTCGGCCCGACCTGGCATCGACAAACGCTTAAATGGGGTTAAAACAGTGGGGATAAAACCCCTGCCTTTACGGGGTTGTTGAAAACTCCCAAAGCGGATGCGCGTGAGCCCATAGTGGCTTTGAACAACTTTCCTTCTTGTCCCGACGAATTCCGACGATCGGATCTCCCGAAAATCTAGAGAGAAGGAGGTCCTTCTCTCTCTAAAATCAGATCCTCCATAGCCACTGCATCCCTTTTTTGGTTCTTTCACGTTTTGGCTCAATTTGAAGGAGACAACACTATGCATAATTTTGTCTTATTCATTAAGAAATCCCAAAATGCCTTCCATGTCCCCTTTTTGGATTTTACGACGGCGTGGCATGTTCTCGTGCTCCGGGTTTCCGTCGTTTGCTACTCATGCAACATGTCACGTGGTACATGTTATATGTGACTTTTTGTCGCATCAAATACTCGGATTTTCGCGGTGCGATGCTCGATTGCGCCTCGGCGTGAAATTCGACTATCTCGAAAATTTGTGAGTATTCGGCGTGGTAGCTAGATTTAGTGAGCGTGCCAGCGGTGAAATCCGTTTCGTCATCGAGATCGAAGAATAAATTTTGGATTTTTGGCAAGAGTACGATTTTCTTTTGAAAAGGTGGATTTTCTCGGGTCTTACACTGTGCCTCTAATCAAAGTTTGGTGTGAAACCCCATAAATTATTCTCTTCGAGCTTTTAAACATCTTGGGTCTTGTTTAACCGAGGGGTTTTCAATTTGACGACATAGTTCCATATCGACGAATTTGTTTCATTAGGTTACTGATTCTAAGAGAGATTTATCAAATATTTATTACAGTTTCTCCAAAGCAAAATCGTATTTGGCTTCGTGAGAATTGAATGGAGGTTAGTGAGATTACGACTAACTTGATTGAAGAATGTATTGAGGATTGAGGAAGTTCGGAGAAGAGAGAAGTGATTGAAGATGACGTGGCTATTGGTATTAACATCGACTTTCAGATTTGTTTATGTGTTTTTTACGTTTAGATTCATAAATTGTTTATCTCTTTAAAGATCTTCTGACTTTTTATGTTTTATCTCTTTGCAATCTGGTATCAATTGGTGTTTTGTTTTCCCAATTAACAAACTCTCTTAATCTTCAACTGATGCATCGTGAGTTTGTGAGGGGAAGTGTTAAATTATGTCATAAGATATAATATATTCTGATATTTGTAAGATTTTTTGGTTTCTTATTCTTAACATAGAGTTTTCCTATTAAATGATTCTTCTAATAAATCTATATAAAGACATTTGTTATGTAATTTTTAAAAAGATTATTCATTCCAATAAGAATTTCAATTTTCTCTTGTTATCAATTGGGTTTCCTAATTTTAACTATCTACACCAAACTACAAAGGGTATTTCTCTCCTGTCCATGTTATTAATAACGAGGATCATGATAAGATTAATAGGAGGATGTTCATATGATCCACATGCCTAGCTCAATTGATCAAGCGTTAAAAGTTTAATAAAGCTAAGGTTGAACATCCATAGAGAAGATGGATCTCATGTTCGAGTCCTAATTGGAACAATTTATTACGTTGTAATAAAGTGTTTTGTTATAAAATAAAATAATATATGATGTTCACTTCTGGAGCTTGAGCCACAGACCTAATCAAACTAATGATCATGGAATTGCGCAGACCATATCTAAGGAGGACTAGGCATTAGAAAAATGAAGATGTTAATAAAGCTGATTTTAAACTAGGATGAAGGTCCTCAACGACAATGACACTACGGAATGGCTGTGAAATAAATATGTGCAAAACAATAATTTCCTTAGAATCCCGAGAAAAGTAGGAAATTCCTTTGTTTAGTAAAAGATTATTAACCAATAAAATATATTTGAGCTGAGCTAAAATGGTGGATATAAGATGGTAGGAAAGTTTGCCTTTGACCAGTAGGTCTATATGTTCCCCCTAATTTCCTTTGTGACATACAATTTGCAATCTATCAATTGAGATGCGAAAGTTTATGAATTTATTGATCATGATAGGAAGGAATGGGACCTCCATTATATTGTTACATTCCTTCCCTCTAATTTATAGCAAACGTTAAAGCATTTCTCAATTAGGGGTCTCCAGCCCAGAGTTGAAGTAAGGCAGCTCATTAAAGAATAAGACCTTAGGCACTAATCGGCGAATATTTAAAGCCCATTGACCGATCAACGGGCGGGCAGTCGGGCAAGAATTTTTTAAGACATGGCTCATTACAGACCCAAATAAAGCAGTGCAGCACTTCCTCCCCTGCACCCGCACCCACCCCTTCTCACTTCCCGCTTCCCGACTCCCCCTCTCTCTCCTCTCCTCTCCCTTCCCCTTCACATGGCTCTCTCTTCTCTCCTACCCTTCTCCCTTCCCCTCCGACCCGGCCCCCTTCATTTCAAATTCAAACGGTCATGTGATAGTTGACTCCGCAGCTGATAATATTCTCCCTTCCCAACGATCATGTGATCGTTGGAACTTGGAACTTGGAACCTTTCTCACTTTTTTTTTCACTTCTTTTTTTTCTCTATAAATAATACACATTTTGTTTACAATTTTTCATCAAATTAGTCTTTTAATTTCTCATTTTCTCTCACAAGTTCACTCAATTTCCTCTCACATTCTTTAATACTTCATTTTCTTCCATCGTTCTTCACTTCTTCACATTACATGATATTATTAGTGGTGCAAAATTGCAAATCAAGTATTGGTGACTCCAATAATTCGGATTTTAAAGAATTTCGACTTCGATCCTCCAATTGAGTAGTATTTCTCCACCTTTACATTTCTTTATTTGTTTGTTACATTTTATTTTGATTAATTTTTTTTTAGTATAATATTTTATTAATAATTTTAGCCGGATAGTGCATGTGCATCTTCTTCTATTCAATGTGTATCATCAAGTAAAGAAATTTAGTTCAAATATGTAATTTTTGATAGAATATAAATAATTTTAGAAAATAATAAAAAGAAATAAAACGAAAATGTGAAATACGTAGTAGAAAGCTTTCTTAGTGGTGGATCAAATTCGGGCACAAGTAATCTAAAAAGACATAATGAACAGTGTAAAACTAAGCATAATGTAGATATTAAAAATTATATGCAATTAGGTAAAAATAAATGTGGAAATTTTAAATTTTTTTCTTATGATGAGTCTTCGTGTCGTGAAGGAATGATTGATTATATAATAAGAACTGAACAACCTTTTAATATGATGGAAACTCATGAATATTCATAAACAATTCAAACATTGATTAATCCTCAATTCAAAGGTTGAATTAAGGAAATCTTTGTTAAAAAATTATTATGAAAAAAATTTCAAATAGAAAGAGAAAATTTTTAAAAAATATTTTACACAAATTTTGAAGGAAAATTTAACATATGATATTTGGACATCTTTAATGCCTGGAAGGCTTTTATGTATTCTTGCTCGTTATATAGATAGTGAATGGATGTTTAAATAAAGAATAATTTCATTTAAAAAACAATAAATACTCCACATAATGGTAAAAATATAGCAACTTTAATAAATGATGAAATTATGAATTTGGTATTCGTGATAAAATATTTACAATAACAGTAGATAATGCTTCTAATAATGACTCTGATAATACAAAGATTAAAGATTTTGGCAAAATAAAAGAGGATCCCACATAAGGGTATTTCACGTGCGTTTGTTGTGCACATATTTTAAATTTAGCTGTAAAATGGATTAAAACAAGTTGATGGTACATTGAAAAAATTAGAACATTGCATATAGTATTAATTGTTCCAAGCAAACATGAATTATTTTTTATTGTTGCAAAATTGCAAATATAAAAGAAAAATATAAGTTTAGATCATACCAATTAGATGAAATTCTACTTATAAGCTTTACAAAAAATATTACAAAATATAAAGAGTAGTACAATTATACAAAATGCAACTTCTCCCAAGCTTGATGTATTAAATGATTATATTCAGCCTTGTTCTTGGACCTTTACGAGATCTTTTGAAAATTTTGATGCTTCAACAAATATTTTTTTGTACTCAACAACCCATTATTCAACTTCACATCAGAATCATTATGCAAAATAGCTAGCCATTTATATGAGTGCTACAAAATTATTTAAGTTATGAAATTTTTAATGATACAATTTTTGCAATGATAGAAAAGATTAAAAAATATTGGGGAGAAATAGTTTTGATTTATTATATTGGTTTAATTGTGGACCCTAGATTAAAATTTGATGCTCTAGATGAATGGTTGCAAGTTATTTACAATGAAGATCAAATAAAAATTGAAGAAATTAAAAATAAAGTAAATTAGTTATTATATATTTTATATAATATTTATAAAAGAAAAAATATGAAAATATTAGTTTGATAAAATCATCATCACGACAAGCTCCTCATCTTTTTATAAAAACCGGCTAGAAATGTTTAAAGTGAAAAAAGGAAGCGACAAGCGGATTCTCACAGGAAGAATAATCTAATGGAAGTAGATAGATATCTTAGTGTAGAAACTATTCCATTTGAAGACAATGAAGATTTTGAAATTTTAGAATTGTGGAAAAAACAACAAATAAAATACCCTGTGTTATCTATTATTGCACGTGATGTATTAACCGTGCTTGTGAAGTGATGCATCGAAGAATTTGCTTTTAATGCGGGTGAAGAATTGGTTAGCAAAAAAGCGTGTAATTTGTCACAGCGATCGAAGCATTAGTATGTTTAAAAGGTGGAATTGGTGTGATAGATTATGATCGTGTTGAAGGCGCAGTGATTGCTATGAGAACTTAAATTTATCAAAGCTTGTGAATGGATCATGATAATTATCACCGAAAATAGTGATTAAAATATTTAGTTAAATGTATATTGTATTTTTATTTTCTTATGGTTGAAAATACAAATGATTAACAAATAAGTAGGTGTCAAGCCTAGTTCAGGATATTACTTATTTTATAGTGATGTAAAATTTTTCATACATTTCTAAATGTAATTATATTCGATGAATAAAATTTTTTAAATGAAGTATTTTATTTTTGTGAATTGTTTTAAAACTGCTTTATTTTTATTTAACTTTTGAATATAATTTAAAAACCCCCAACTACTTAAGTGGAGGGGTCGGGCTTTTTAAGCTAGGCGGGCCTGGGCGGGCTTTTGGGCGGGCTAGAAAAGCACATGAATCCAGTGGCAGGACTGTCGAGCCGCGGCACGTGCCTCTTAAAGGGCTTGGTAGAGCTTGACCGCTGAGAGCTTGGGCAGACTGTGGACGAAACTGTAGATTGTGAACTTTAGAATCTATAGTTCCTACTTCTTCCTTAGATGATAGAGTTCTTTGGGGTTCTTTCTCGAAGATAGTAGGTTTTGCTTAAATGCGCAGCTTGAAGCGATGAGAGGAGCCTTCAAGCCATCTAAATCAAGATTTTGAATTGGAATTGGAAACTAAAACTTCTTAAAAAAATAAAGTTTTTCTTTGGTTATGACAAAGATGCTCTCTCTCTTGTAAAATTTATTTCTGCTAGGAATATGACATTTCCAAAAATGTGTTATTTTTGTAGTCAAAATTGAAAATATTGATCATGTTTTTAAAAATTATCTGTCTAAGAATTTGGAATTGAATTAAATATAATTGCCTCACTCATCTCTTATATAGAGGTGATTTCCTTTCTTGGTTAAAAATAGTTTATAAAAAACTATAGAAGTCATTGGAAGTGTTCCAAGTGTCAATGGAAAAAATTGGTATAATTACTTGGAATATTTGGACTCATGAAACCAATTTTGTTTAAGAAAATCCAACAAAATCCTTTCTGCCGTCATTGAAAGCTATATTATTACAATTTCAAAATCTTCAATTTAGTGGTCTCCCATGATCTATCATCTAAATAAGGTTGATGTGTCACTCGGCTTGAGGTTGAAAAAATGGCTTATGTGAATTTCCTTGATTAATTGTAGATTTCAATTAATTTTGATAGTTCAGGATTAAATAATAGTGTTGTATGATGAGTTGTGTGAATACTCAAATAAATGGCTGCATATAGACATATAGGCAGTAGCAGTATTATTGTTGAATGTATGACTTAAGAATTTGTATTTTAAATACGCTAAGAATAAGGTTTTGTCGAGAGGTTGAAGTTGGCTAAAAAAATAATTATTGATTGCTATAATAAGAAGATTAATATCCATAGTTTTATTTTGTTATTAATTGAGGATATTTGAAAGCTATCTCGGGATTTAAATATTTATATTTATCGCCGTGTCTATAGAGAAGCAAAAAGAACGGTTGATTATCTGGCTAAAAAATGTCTTATTATTTTAGATTCAAATGTTTGGTGGTAAAAATTTTTCTAACTACGTTACTCATATTAATTTTGAAGATTATTGTGGTTCTCTTTCCAATCGTGTTTGTAAGATTTTGTTTAATATTTTTTTTTCACTAAAAAAAGGTATTTCTCTCTTAAAGCTATGAATACCAACTTTGTAAGATTAATATTACTCATCCTCAATTTTTTTATCATATCTCATATCAGCATGTTTATTTTATTTTTTAAGTTGATTTTATAAAAGATCCTTTGAAAAGCGATTGGGTTTAAAAAATAGTAGCGTGGGCCCGATCTGAAGGCTAGAAGTAAAGCAGAGACTCAGTGAAGCTCAAGGCTCGGCAACGGCTGAAACGGAGACGATTCATTACGCCCCAGGGCGATAACACGGATAGCCTAAAGGCCCATGATACGTAAGTAAATCGAGATCTCTCACTAACGAGAGAAGTAAGATGATTACCGATCTTCTTGCAGTATCCTTATTAATCGGCGATGATAAGGACATAAAATCCCCCATCAAATGAGAAAGAATCCTTATCACCATCAAATTGGGAAAAACATATACTATAAATACGAGGCCACCCCACCGGTGAAAGGTACGCGAAACATTCGCCCTCTAACCAATAGATATTTTCTCTCCACAGGAAAACTAAATGGAAGGCGCATGGAAGGTAGCGGGTGAGCCCACCGTCGATCCTCTTTCTTTCTTGTTCTTAACTGCGGAAGGAGCGCGACATCGAAGCGTGGCGGCGGTGGCGATTCGATTCAGGCCGGTGATTCAACACGCTTGGCGATTCGGTTGAAAAGGCATCATCAGTTAGCGTCGTTTGTGGGAGGGACAACTTCTTTACAAATAAAGCGATGTCTCGATGGCGATGGTAGCCAACTCGAATAGCGAACCCGCGTCGATCCTCGGGATGCAAGACTAGCAGTGGGGTGGATAGCGACCTCCGCGAGCACATTGGGGCAATGCGGGCGGCGCATGCGAGGTGGAGGCACTCCGTCTCCTGACAGCGCTTGATGGGGAGTTAGAGCAACTCACGGTGTTAGATCTGCGCTTGCGGCCCCGGAAGCGCGACAAACCAGAGCGTAATACCACCTGCGGAAGAGCAGCCACACCTCGGCCCTCCGGGAGGTAGCGTCGGCGAGGCAGGGGCACGAGCCTCACCTGGCCACAGAGAGGAGGCGCAGCGAGCAATACTCGGGGGACATCGGGCTTGACCAGGCCGGCCCAGCCTCATTGAGAATGGGGAGGCGATCATGGGAAGCAGAGGTTCGAGGTATCAATGAGCTTAGCCACATGAAGGAAGTCGTAAAATGAGAGCAACGGACCCATGGACACTGCAATTGCAACAAGCTGAGTCCTTGGATTCTAGTGGGGTGCTACACTTCCCCTTTCGACGAGTTCGGATGCCGGCAAATAGGCGTTAGTAGACGAAGGATCACGTCGACCATCTTAACTTTATAAAGGCGAATGGAGCGCACGGATATTAAGACCGATGCGGTGCGAGCGCCAGCTATCACTAAAAGGCCCGGCATTGGCGGTTTGGCAGGTTCCGTCAACCGATCTCCTCATTTAGAAACTCTCATCGCGTTCGTCTCGCCGTGGGCGAACATACGGGGCGGATTGCCACCTCTCTTGCCATAAGCGAGCGCGAAAGCTGGGTCTTATGTCCCGGAGGTTTGTGCGGAGTCCTTGTGAAAGGTAGATATGCTGGGCGAAGTTATTTATCCAGCATTCATCGGCCCGGGCTAAGGAGTTCGATCGAAGATTTGATGTTTTCGTCTGAACATCCTCGGCCGAACATGGCAGATGCGGCTAAGCGGAGTACATTAGCGGCGAAGAAGCCCTTACATCTAGAGAGGAAGCTCTTGCTAACAACCTGATAAGCGGGAGGCGACAAGCGCGGGGCGGCCCGAGCAAAGATCAGAGAGATCTCGAGGGCGAACGCGATCCCGAAGAAGGGGAAAGCATTAAAACCGCACGGGACCACCTACGGCCCTAACTCGTCAACGGTATTAAGCCTCGGTTCACCTGACAACCACGAGTATCCGCGGTCTTCAGCGTGAGTACAACACGAAAAGTTCCTAAGATGGCCATCCCAAATGAGGGCGCCGTCTAGTGGTGTCTTCGTTGTTCCCAAGCGTAGGAACTAAGGTCGTCCAGAAAGCATTATACTACGCGAAATCACGGTCATCTCCACGGGGTGGTTTCCTAGGTGATCCTTAGGGAGTATTCTCGAAAATGCGGTTAAAGTAAAATGGGGGTTGTGATTGATTCGATTGGTAATAAGATTAAGTTAACTTCTTTTCAGCGAAAGGTGAATGATAGAGTTCTTAGGTTTCCACTCACTGTCGATCAAGTAATTCCCACCTCTTATTCACAATCTCATCAGGCCATTGATGAATGGTCTTGACGAAAGGAATTTACATTAAAAGCTCTTTCAAAAAATGAGAAGAAGTAATAGGGTCTCTCATTCACATTGTGAGAAGATGCGAGCTAAGGTTTGTAAGATTTTCTACAAGTGCTTAGCATCGTACAATCCCGTTGAAGCACAACAGAGGAATTGAGGGTTAATACCTTGATGGAGGTGAATTTCCACCGTTAGAACCCCATCATGGGAGTTTAGAACGTCATTGAAACTAGAAATTGATTCATATTTGATAAGAAACTATTCATAAAGGAGACTTGAGAAATAAAACTTTAATTGCAAGATTGGGAAATCAAAGCACAAAATAAAGTAGAAAATCTTAGGAGATTATGAACCAGCGAAAGATTACACGTATTAAAAAACCAGAATCGAAGAAAAACCAGTACTCTCCTCTACTCTATGAACTAACAAAAAAATATGAGAAAACACTCTCACTCCTAAGACAAACCCTAGAATCCAAAGCTGCTCCTCTCGCCTTCCTTTAAGCAAATACCCTTCTCATAGTGATCTCGAAGTGGTGGTCGAAGACAACGTACCCTTGCACCAGCGGGATTATGATCAAATCACACCAAAAGTACATGTTGGTACGGTACCGGTAAAGTGTGAATGCCCAGTGCAAAAGGCTGTGTCTCAAGGAAATGCGGTGCTTTCTTTGCTTGGGAATGCAAGTGCCGATGTATGTGGTATCGGTACACCAATAGTGTATTGCATGTAGTGCAGTACCATTGTATGTGAAATACTTGTGGTACCACGCTGCCTAACTCCCCCTCAGTAACTAAAGGGACTTCTCGATAGTGAAATTTGCGATCGACATGATGATCGCGTTCGTTCTTTGGACACGACCCTATCAAAAGAGAATGTGCACGGAACTTTCGAGAAAAACACCGCAATACAAAAGACACGGAAATGATCAAAACTTTTTATTATTATACAAAATGAAGAGCAAAAATATGGTGAGGGTACTAAAATGCGATATAAATGTTGGCCTTTTATGTGATGACAAGAGTTGACCACTGCGAGAGATAACACGGGAGTCTTGTGAGTTTTATAGGGACCACGGGCATCGAACGGACGTTGCATACGGCAGGAAGGAAATAGGGTGCCAGTTCGACGGGGGATATCTTGCAGCTGCAGCCTGCGAAGGTCGGGGATCAAGCGTGACCACCACCCTGGCGACGGCGACTGGCGGCAGCCCTTGGGGGGAATCCATGTGATCTCAGGAGGATTTACAGGAGGTGGGGGTCGGCTGCGGAGGAAACCATTTGCGTGGCATCAAGTCGGGGTAATGGAAGTGCAAGCGATATCCAGCGCGCCGACTGACACCACCATAACATTCGCCGGTTCGGACACGGAGGGATGCTGACGCACGGCGATCCTTTGGTGATAAAGTTATGGTGAATAAAAACAATCGAGCGAGGTCACTTGTCGACAATGGGAATTGACCGACATCATGTCGGCTTTGATAAAGATGGGCATCGAGAGGGAGAAGTTGGAACCAGTCAACACCCAACTGCGAGGATTCTCTAAAGAGAAAGTGCTACCTTTGGAATTGTCTGGTAGTGCTTGCTTTGGGAGACCCACATTATGGGTAACACTTGACGATGCGAGGTTTCTCTGGTAGATGCTTATACGCTATAACGTGTTATTGACGGACCCTCTCTCAACGCCATAAAGTCATTCCACCAAGCACCACATGATGATCAGAGTTTCTACCCTGACGGGTAGGAATAGTTCGAGGTGACCGTGTGGCGGGAGTGTTACCGGCATCCGTGAAGCAAGCGATCGACAGCGATATCGTGGGCGAAGCGCCGACATGCGTGGCGAGTAAACACGACGGCTCTCGGCGGAGAAGGCGGAGCACATGCAGGTTGGACAATAACCACGAAGACACCTCTCTGCGTCGGTTGCGACTGGCGGAGAGACCTCAGCCCTCCTCACCCACTTCTTAAAAGCGAGAGCAGAATGTTTTGGCGTGGAAGCGGGGAGGATATGGGAGGATTGACCCGCGATAATCACTCACGGTGAGCGTCGGTGATCCTTCAAACCAGTCAAGCAAAAAAGAAGGAGTTTCGCTCTAGAAAGACAAAAAGCAATTAATGAGGAGGTCGGCAAGCTCTTACAGGCAGGGGCGATCAGAGAAGTGGAGTACCTTGAATGGTTGGCCAACGTCGTAGTCGTCAAAAAAGCGAACTGCAAATGGCGGCTCTGCATCGACTTCACTGACGTAAAATCGAGCATGCCCTAAAGATAGTTTTCCTCTACCTCGGATCGACCTTATAGTGACCTTCACGGCCGTATGAACTCCTCAACTTCACAGGATGCTTTCTCTGTTCTGACCCGGATCCAGCATGGACCCTGACGACCCGAGAAGACCTCATTCGTCACGGGGTAGGGACTATTGTTCTTAGGAGTGATGTGCCTTTTGAATTTGAAGCGCGGGAGCTACCTACGGAGATTGGTGAGCGGGATGTTCAGGCAAATAGGGGCATCCAAGCGGAGGTATATATAGGCGACATGTTGGTAAAATCAACTTCACGGTCGAGGCTCCATTATAACTCATCTGGCCGAGAGGCATTCCGGATCTGAAGAGTACAACATGAAGTTGAATCCGGCGAATGCGCTTTGAGTCTCGGTCGAGGAAGGATTCTTGGGTTTATAGTCAACAGCAGGAATAAAGGCAAACCACGACAAGATAAAAATTTGTACTTTCGACATGCGAGTCACCATCGAGCATAATAGAAGTCCAACGCCTTACTGGAAGGATAGCAGCGCTAAGCCGTTTTGTATCCAGGGCCAGCGATAAATGTCAGCCCTACTTTCAGATTTTGAAAAAAGCTTTCTAATGGGATGCATGTTGCGAAGAAGCATTCGTAGCGCTAAAAGCGTCTTGACTCCTGATACGGTAAGTCCCTACGAGGAGGCTCTTACCTGTACTGGCGGAGTTTAGATTTCTCAGCCAGTAGTCACGATTAGAGACAAAGAAAGACCAAGTCACGACACCTAGTCTACTATTGGCCCGAGCTCTAAGAGGAAGCTGAGAGGAGAGGCCTCAAAATGGAGCCCAGTCCGGCATTAGTAACCCACGGCCCCGAAACTCATACTTACTTCAGCGCATACCATCAAAATCCCCATGAATACCCAGTGAAGCGGGTGTTACATAAACCGAGACCTCGGGAAGATTGATGAAGTGGACCATAGAGCTGAGCGAGTTAGACATCAGGTACAAACCAAAAACAACAATAAAAGACCGATCTTGGCGGATTTCGTCGCCAGAATTCCTCGGCCAGACTTGGCGGATGCCGAATAGCGCCACGACCTCCCAGTTTGGAAGGTACGTATTAAAGTGAAGCGGGGCCGCAATGCTCAAGGGTGGTGCAGGGTGATTACGACCTCTCGAGGCAATTAGATGCTCCAGTATCGCTCATATTTGGGTTCGAGCCTCAGCAGCGAATTAGTGCTGGTAGATTATAAATTTGGACGCTTCTGACCTGCCTTCCCATTTAATGGAAGTCGATCGGCTAAAGGTAATGCGTGACTCTGGTTGGTAGTAAAGCAAATAGAAGACACCTACGAGGCCAAGGGCGAAAAAATGATCCTATATCTTAAAAGATGCGGGAATTGCGAGGAAGTTCGGTACTAGTTCGGTTTAGACACATCTAGGGGCGAAAATTAAGCTAGTGGATGCCTTAGCAAAGCCGGCGACCTCCCAGAAGACCTCAACAAACTAATGCCGTCGAGGCACCTTTCAAAGCCCTCTGTGGATCTTAGCAGCGAAGAGGTCTCCCTGTGTGTTCGACCGTGGATGGACCCCATTTGGGGCTACTTAATGAAAGGACTCTTACCCAAGCGACCCCGAAATAGGCATTGGAACTTAGGATGAGTGCGCGGGTTCACTGTTCATCGGGGGGCCCTTTATAGCGAGGTTTTTCACACCCATCCTCAAGTGCATTGCGGGGGAACCGCAGGCTACGTGCGAGGGAGTACATGAAGGCGTGTGTGGAAATCACTTCGGGCTCGGCACGGGGCGGGGAAAAATCTTACGGCCCCGGGTGCTGCGGCCCCGTAATGCTCAGAGGCAGCTATAGAGAACTAGTCGGAAATGCAAAGTTTGTCAGAGCCACGCCAAAATCTCTCACCTCCACTCCCAGAACCCATGACTTGATTTACAAGCCCATGGCCTTTTCCGCGGTGGGGCAGACACTGTGGGACCTCTTGCCTTGGGAAGGACGATGCAAGTTTATCATCTGCTTGGAGTGGATTATTTCACCAAATGGTAGAAGTAGGGCCTTTGGTACCATCACGAGGTCAAGGTACACAACCCAGTTTGGCGTGCCATAATATGCAAGTTTGGTATCTGAGAGACCTGGTGTAACAATGGGAAGCATTCGGCAATCCTAAGTTCGAGTTCTGTAGGAGCTCGGGATCAGGAACTACTACTTGTCCCTAGCTCATCCACAATCTAATGGACAGGCTGAAGTCACCATCAGAACTCTTAAAGCGGCATTGAAGACCAAGTTGGAAGATCTAAAAGGCAAATGGGTAGAGTACCTCCCCGAGGTGTTGTGGGCATACTGAACTACACTTTGTAGTCGACTGACTCGAAGCCGTCGCTATAGCCTTTGATGCAGGGGCGGTAGCCCCGTCGAGATCGGATTAAAATCCAGGGATTGAATTGGCAAGCGTGGAACATAGAAGAGGCTCAGCCTAAACCTAGACCTCTAGATGAAAAGCATGATCAGGTCCAAAAGCATTATAGAAGACTACCAAGGGAAGACGACGGCTACTACGACCAAAGGTCCGAACCGGGAGTTACAAACTAGCGACCTAGTCTTAAAAACACGCCTCGAAAAAAATCCGACACATGGAAAACTAAGGTCCAATTGGGAAGGCCCCTATATTGTGTCTCGCGTCGTCAGACACAGTAACCTCTGAACTCAATGGACGAGTAAGAAAAAATTCTACCTCATTCTTGGAATGCTTAGCACCTCAAGCGTTTTATCAATGAACCTCGAATTGTAATCTTTAATAAAGCTATCATCGGCTTTAAGATAACGATGTGTGTTAAATTTGATTGTTTTATTTAATATCATATGGATAAAAAAGAGCGAACTGACTTGGCGGGTAATGCAGAAAATTACACACTTAGTACGAGATACATGCTTGAAAAAAAAATTCATTCTTTATTCCAATAAAAGTACAATCAATTACAATCAGGAGTGTCATCCCTTACATCTTGAAAATAAACAGTACAAGTAGTTCCCTCAACCAAAAAAAAAAAAAAAAGAAATCTCAAGAAAGAGAAAGAGAGAGGGAAAGAGAGGAAGAGAGAGTGCGAAAGAGAAGGAAAGAGGAGAAAAGAAGAGAAGAAGAAGAATGAACGGGGAAGGGAAAGGAGAAGGAGAAGGAGAAGGAAAAGGAGAAGAAGAAGAGAAGAAGAGGCCAGAAGAGGAAAATAGAAGCGGTACTAAAAGTTCTTCTTTAAGTACATCGCCCTCTCCGGATGCATTCCTTAGCACGATTCCGTCATCGAACGGGGCTAGGGAATAACACGACTCCTATAAAGGGGGAACTAGGGAAAAACACAACTCCTACAAATAGAGGGCCACTTCGGAACCGCCATCCGGGATCTCAGTGGACCTCCTGTGAAAACCTGGCCAAGCCTTGGCAGCTTCATCAGCGCGATTCGATTCACGCCCAAAGGGAAGAAGGTTGAAGCATGAACTCCATTCTGGAAGTCGCAATTTATAGGAGGCATGAGCACTAGGAAAATCGTATGATCGGTTGGATTCTCCACGGTAGTCCAATTCTCAAAGTAAATCCAGCGTTAAGACTCCGCGTCTTTCCGAAATTAAAGTCAAATCGGCACTCGTGCTTCGGTTTTGAAAGAGCTTCGGCCTTTCGACTAAGGCATGGTAGCCCGGGATCAAGTTCGACTTAAGCGATTAGCCGCAGGCCTCGACTCGGTTTTGAAGAGCTCGATTGCTTTCAGCTAAGGCACGGTAGCCGAGGCGAGTTCGACTCAAAGCGATTAGCCCATGGAGCCTCGTATTTCGAGTTTTGAAGAGCCATTGCTCGATTAAGGCACGGTAGCGAGGCAAGTTCGGCTCGAGGCGGATTAGCCCGCAGACGCGTGCTTTCGGTTTTGAAGAGCTCATTGCTCGACTAAGACTTTGGTAGCCCGGGAGTAAAGTTCAGCTCGGGCGGATTAGCCCACCCAGGCCTCAATAGCTCGGTTTGAAGACCATTTGCTTTCAATTAAGGCCTTTAGTAGCCTAGTAAGCGAGTTCGACTTAGGCGAGATTAGCCCCACGGAGCCTCGACTCATTTTGAAACTCGGCTGCTTCGGCTTAGGCTTGGTAGCTCGAGAGCAAGTTCCAGCTCGGGCGAGATTAGCCGGGCCTTAGTGGCTCAGTTTTGGCTTCATTGCTGACTAAGGCACAGTAGCCCGGGATGATTTAATTATGCAGTTAGCCCTCGGAATCTCGTGACCCTAGTTTACAAAGGAACTCATTTGCTTTCAGACAAAAACAAATATATTGTCGATCCAAGTCGTGGGCTTGACATTAGGAAACGATTTACAAAAGCGTGAGATAGAAAATCGGGTATTCATTGAGAGCGACATCGCATATATCAGGTTGAAGCCTAACAAAAAAGCCACAAAATTATAGGAGTTCAAACATCGAGGGCGCGAAGTGGGACGGAAGGCGAAGGGAGCGGGCCTCGGTAGGGGTGTTTGGCTCTTGAAACGATCGACGGAAAGGACTCTTCCCCTCCTCATCACTTTAGGGATGTCGAAGTTAAAGTCAGCGGTGAAGCCATTAGCGACCTTCCTACGGACAAGCCATCAAGCCAGTTGAGTCACGAGCCTCGTCTCCGAACTTCGCTATAGCTCTTGTCCCTCACGAAGACAACGAGTTTCTTGCCTGCGAAGGTCCCTCGCAGCCCATGGCGCTCCTCGGTCGAGGTGTTGATAGAGCTCACGACCTCGGAAGCTTATGTGGGCTCCGTCCTAACAAACGGCTGGCAATGCAACGGCTCATCTCTAAGCGGCCGCGATCTTCCCAGGGTTACCGCGGCTCGTGCAGGATGATTGCGACTCATCACGACTACATGGCTTCGATGCGGAGCAACACGCGGCGAATCCACGGCCAGCAGCAAATCATCTGAGTAGCTGCTGACCCGTCTGACCTCCGGCTGATCTCGACACTCTTAAGCCATCTTAGGCCCTTTTCTTCCCTACCCTTAACCGCTCCTTCCGTCGAGTATGCTTAGTCGGTTGAGCTTCCACGACCTCCTCGGAGTCATATTTTGCATCCAGGCCTCACGGTTATTTCCTTTCGAGGTAAGCTGACCACTCGCCTTGTAGACTGGCGGCTAGCGTGACCTCGTTGGTTGGCCCTTTTGCCCGAAATCTTCATATGAGTAGCAACTGCTTGAAGCTGACATAAAGTCGACCTGACTTAAACCCGAGATTAAAGCGAGACACAGCAGAGATGCGAGACTTACAGGCGGCCCCTGGGGATGAGCCAAGGCTTCCTCAACAGGCAAGGCACCCGACCTCTTGAGGTTAGAATCCACACGGAGATGGATGAGGCCAGCGCCAGTGCAGGCTTCGACATTGGAGAAGCGGAATCCAGTTTCCATTAGCCGGGGCACTTCCTCCCCAGCTCTTGCTCTCGGGGAGGGGCTCGGCGCTCAGCGAGGGGACTCCAAGCATTATAGGCATAACCTCCAACGGGCTCGACCTCCCACAAGGAGATCTTTGGCCTTTGCGCCAAAACCCGGGAAACGGAGATGCGGGCAGGGCCAGGAACCTCATTGGAGGCGTGACACTTGCCCGCACTCGGACATGGGTAGGAAGGTGATGAAGAAGGCGTCCTAACCTTGGGACTTGCGAGTACGGACGGCCTTCTCAAGAGTCGAGTTTTCCACTTCACACTCTGAGACCTCCGGGACCCAGGCGTCTCCACCCAGGCAGGGCTCCTGCTTGGTGGGCTTGACAGCGGGAGGCCCGCATCGTGAAGAACTTCACAGCGGATGGGGTGAAGGCCCCTCAAAGTAGCGAGGCGGGGGACCTCGAACTTCCGAAGATCGGGAATATCAGGCTGATAAGCTCGAGTAAGCAGCGGAAGACATTTGGCCAACTCAGCTTTATATGACCTTATCTTGAAGTGAGATCAGGCGAATACTTGGCTTATACAATGATGCAAAGATGGGACACCATGTAACTACGAAAACTAAATGGGAACTAAACCAAAGCAAGCTCACGTAGATTCTTAGAGTGGTCGGACGATGGGCAGCCGGTGTGTCTTCCTTGTCAAAGGGTAGATCTCCCCATTGCTGACATTCTAACAAAAATTCACGCTCTTAAAATTTATGGGAAGATGGGAGATCCGAGATGATTAGAGGAGCGTTGGCACGCTTAGATAGATATAGAAAGCCCTCGGCGGCTTCCTTCACACTAAAGAGGTCCAGGAATAGAGCCATACTAGGAACACCCAAGCCCTTATCCTTAAAGAAAACCAACATTGATCGGAATACCGAAGGTGGGCGAATGTTGAGAGACGGGACGTTGAAATCTTTGAGACACCCTTTTTATAAAGGGGGTGTAGAGGAAGCGGGGCCATTGTCAAAGGTCGCTTTCGAAGCACACCATCTTGGGCACTTGGACCACGTAAGAGGTCAAAATGTCGGGAGACCACACCTGGACACCAAAAGGGGGCCTATAACGCCTCGCGAAAGTCTCCCCATATAAAGGCTCAATTCTGCTAGGTCCCACCGCCAAAGCATTTTGCACGGCTGACTTTAGGTATTCCGATCCCACGGGGCATTTAATCTCATCAATTATACCCTTGCCTTTATCCAAGGGGAGAGAAGGTTCCCTCGGGGCGTCTCGAAGAGCAACCACCGCTAAACGATCGGAGGCACCACTGTCCATACAGATCGGGAGATATGAGAGAGTCACCTGCGCGAGAGAACGACTGGACCCATTAGAGTATTAGGTAGAAAAAACGAAGACCTAACCAAGCTAGCCTACAGAATCTGTTTATGTTACTCGAAGAGACACGGGAGGAAAGAAAAGCGCACGGAGTCCTAGGAGCGAGAGCGAAAGGGCTCAGGCAAGGTATCACAAAGCGCTAAAAGAAATTCCGAGAACGAGAAGGTCGGGCGAATGAAGCGAACTCGCGAGAAAAGTATAAAAAGCTTCAATATGGGGAGGCACAATGCTAGCGGTCGGAGGATGTTTCTTGAAGAAAGCGAAGGAAGCCCAAGAAGAAATGGTAACGAAAGTGAAAAGTCATCATTGTCACTTCAGGGATGTTTGGCCCAGATAAAATACAACCGACGATGCGGTGACCACGTGGAAGTCGCTCGATTCAAGAAAGCGATACAGCCCTTGCGCTCGTCGAAACGAAATTTGGGGGCAGCGATTGGGTTTAAAAGCCTGGGTGGCGTAGGCGCTCACGAAACCCAGTAGCGAATTTCAAATGAAGCTCTAGGGCTCTGCGCGACCAAGCAGGAGCTGGAATTCATTTGCCCCAAGGGCCAATAACACGGATAGCCTAAGAGGCCCATATTATGTAAATCAGTGATCACTAACAAAGTAGGATAATTCTCAATACTTGCTCCCTAGTATCATATTAATCGACGGTAAGATGAGAAAATCCATTCGATGAGAAGAGTATTGCCAGCATTCCGTTGGGAAAGCGCTATACTATAAATGCCCGAGGTCACTTTGCGGTGAAAGGTCGCGCGGCGTTCGTCTCTGGCGGTGAATCTTTCTCTTCACGGGGAAGGCCGGCAGGCATCGGGCGAAGGCAGCGGAGGAGCCCTCGCCGATCCTCTTTCTTTCTTGTTCTTGCAGGGGAGCGCAACATCCGAAGCCAGCGAAGCGGCCCAGCGACGGTTCCAGTTCCGGCCTAGCAGTTCAGCCCAGTTCCGGTTGAAAAAGACATCATCAAAAACTAAACGTCGGAGATTTAATCCGCCATCAAATTTTGGCTTTTGATAATAATTTTCAAGTAGAAATATTTATTTTTTAAAAATATAGATGTAAATATATAAAACAATAAAGGATATTTTTATCAACACATAATTATTTAAAAAAACATGAGAATGTTTCTTTTACATGTATCCACTTTGTATTACATTATTATAGTACTTTGTTCTAATAAGAACTTGAGTCTGAAACTTCAATACATGGTACACTCATCCTCTTTTACCATTTGAGTTAGTCTTAAAGGACATGAATGTTGTTAGATTTATAAAGTTAGAATTATTTAAGTTTCTAACTAAATATTAAAAAAAAATTAAAATACAAAATATTTTTAAAATAAATTTGATTGGGAACAGGGGTTCAATATATTTATTTATATCATATATTAATTTAATAACTTCCATGTCCCCAGAAGCACTACAGATGAAGTACTTAACATTATCTCTTTTATTAATACAAGCAATAATTACTTCTCATCCTTTACAAAATTATATCTTTGTTGTACTTATTTATATGATTCTGACCTTTTCTTTCAAGCAAAACAACATAAAACCTTTTCAAATAAAATTACTTAAAAGCTTGAATTGATTACTCTTTACTTATTTTCCAATCTTAATACTGTTTAAAAGTTAGAACTAGGTTTCTTATGGAATCATATTAATTGTCACTAAGTACACTTAAGCCTAATTTAGACCCTGGTCCCCACTTTCAATGACATTATCAGTGCATTATATAGAAATAATGCTTGCATCTTCTCCTCTCTGTCATGCTGGGCTGTTTATCACAGATGTACATATATGACAAGTTGCCCTATAATTATTTTTTAGCCCTCATCCTAAAGTTGTTCAAGCTTCATTAACAATAAAAGCAACCATGGCACGTCATCTTATCAAGAGCAACAAAACTTCAAACCTTCTAATCCACATACATCTTGACTAATCTCATAGGAACCTAACTTTAACGATCGAGTTATTCATCCGATGGTCTTTAAGGGGACTTGAACCAATAATCACAAATGAGAAGCAAACTTAAGGCTGGACAAACTAAACTATTACTCAGGGTTCAAGCTGTTTCAAGAAATTAGGTATAGTAGCTTGCAAATGTCGACTATCACCATATCCAAGGACGGAGCTACAATAGACCTAGAGTCCCTACTGAAAATTTCCCCATACGACTAAGGAGATTTGAACATGATAGTAAGATTATGCCCCATTGAAAATCCATCAACACTTAATCATTGGGCTACAACCATTATTTATTAATTATTGCATAACTCATACAACTTTAACACGACCCACCCGAAACCAAATCCTGGCTTGGCCATGTGACCATACCAAGTATTAATGCAATTTTGAGCCCATAATTTAGCACTCTTGTCCAGATTTTCCACAGAAAAGCATGGCTAAATTATAGGTAAATAATGACTTTGAGTCAATCTCCAACTTACATGTTGTATAGTCACTGTGGTGTTGGTGACTATATATAGGAGATGCATAGCTTTAGCTCTCATCCAAACATTCTTCGGTGTCTGGATGTGAATAAAAGCAGGCATGGCACATGGAGGACATTCTCAAGCCAATGTTGGACTTTGCAATATATTCAGGCGATTACAGCTAAAAAGGGAAACAACGACACATGAATGCATCCACCAAGATGGAAAGTCCAATCATTCTCCCACCCAGTCCCATCAGCCTGCCTGCCTCTATAATTGATTATAAATCCCTTGAAATTGGTATATACAATTTGCATGGTGAACTAAATAACACTAGCCCCTTGTAAGCTAGCAAGGAAATCTTCCTTTCAACCCTCTTCTGTTCGTTTCGATCCACTTATATATATCCCTCTCTCAGCATAAAATTTACAATGAAAAATGATAATTTGTATAATACTAAAACTAACTCAATGCCCAGTCTCAGTTTATACTCTATGTATATTGTGTACAAAGATTTGTCAGATCTCAATAGTTAAACTATGAGAAAGGAGACAATAAAAGTGTAAGGGACTTTTGGCTTTCTTTTTATTTCTCATCCTATTGCGTCGATCTCAAAATCTGTCAATTTATTCTCTTAATCAAATCTACAAAAGGTAACTCGATGAGACCCTCAAATGATTCATTGTTTCCCTATCCCTCCACCATCAATGTCAGTTGAGATCTGTGACCAGCCCACCATGAGATGGTCGATGATTACAAGGGGGTGGTGAAGAGTTGATGGGAGAGATAGTGCTAAATAGTACTGTCGGAGTAATGAAGTGCTGGGAGACTTTAATTAGTTGTGATTTCCGGTCGGTAAAATTGATATGACTGAACGACGTTGAAAGGCTTGTAGTGGGACTTAGGAGATGTATGTATGGTGGTGAAGGGGAAATAGTGGGAATTAGTGGTTGTGGAATATAAGTGGTAGCCAGCACCACCTGTACACTAATGTTGGCATATTAAAGAGCCGTGGGTTGTGCTGACGCATGTGGAAAAAGAATAGGTAGTGAAGATGGTGGGGGCGGTGTGGCAATCAATTTTATACCCTGGAACCCCTTTCCCATTACCAATTCCCCCCTCACTTACACTATCTAAGTTGGGTCTCAAGGGTCAAGGGCCAATAAATCAATAATCAATTTTTATTTTTAAAATAGTCTATCCCATCATCACTTGAATGGAAAGTCAAGTTATACAAATCTATATACTATTAATGCTTGTGAGTATTTTATTTTTATGAGATTGTTCCTTTATACACGTCCATCCCTTTAACTAAACCTTTCATATATCTCACTAACCTTTAACACTAATTAAATGCAACCTCATTTATTAATGGAAAGTCAAGTTGATTAATCTGGACTTCTGCACAGAACAACAAATCTAGGAAGCGAATAATTTTACTACTCTTAATCAGGCTAACGACAATAATTGAATGGAGAAATTTGTTTCTAATCTCTGATAAAAAAACGACCATATATATATAATCATGAATGTACACGAGGGTGTTCAACAAAGCTATTACTTATCTAACTAAGCAATGCTTATCGGCAGGTTCATATCCTTACTATAGGAAGGGAAAGGGATATATACAGTACAAGTGGGAGTTGCTCGCTCATGCATCTCTCCAAGCCGTACATAAAAATGATAGATGAACAAAGTAAGTAGACAAAAATGGAAATAATCTAAGATCAATCAAAAAATTCCCAATGGGCCGGTGGTTGGAATTGGAGGGGATCAAGGTCTCCCACTTGGTTGTTACAATCCTGAGGCTTTACTCTAACATTTGATATCTTCAGCGTCTAATAGTTTTCCCACACACTTCTGCACTCTCTTTCCCTATAAAACCTGGGTTAAATAACCATCTTTTTCTCTTCCTACTATACTCCTTCCACATCTCAAATGTCATAAATTCTGTGAAGTCCCACTATTGATAAATAATTACTGTGGGTTCCTTCCTTATTTTAGATAGTCAAAGGACGAAAAATTATCGCTGAAACTATAGGAAATAATTGGAACAAACAATGGGAAAAATATTTTCCTATAAATTTTCACAGACAGATGCATCTCACTTCTGTGAAATGTCGGTTGATATTACCTCTCATAGACATCTAATCAATGTCGTAGTCTGTACCTCTGGTACCTTCGTCCCATTTGAAATTGACTTTCTCAATTGCAGAAACCTATGGAATATAGGGAAGAAACCACAAGAAATTACATTAACTACAGGCTATAATGGCAAAAGCCAAGAACATTTCACAAAAGAAGAACCCTCTCATATCGGTAATCAGAGTCTTGCAAAGTTTTATGTAAAACTGATGTTTAAACCCTAATAATTTAGAAATAGTTATAGAAAAGAATGCAAAAATATCTAGTTAAGAAAGGTTTCATAAAAAGTAATTGTATTTTACTTATGATAGTAGTACATAGTTACTACTTTAATGAATTATAGGTATTATCATAATGTATGTGCCAAGATAATACCTACAATTTAATAAAGATAAAATAATATGCAAGTACTACCATACCTAAAAGTAAAACTCAGAAACCATACCTCATCATGAATTTTGTATATTTTTTTTTATGCCTTTCTTTTGCAATTATTCTTACCAATTTCCCTTATAAGTATTTTGTACAGGCTGTAGAAATCTAATGGTTTCCAAAATACCTAATTCTTGTAGACGGTTTGAAAATCACGATATAATAAGAGTTATTGACTAAAAATAGAAATATGTTCCTCAATCCATCTACATTATAGTGTATTTACTAAATATGAAAGGGAGACAATTCTGGATTGGAGCAGCTGGGTTGGGTCCATTAGAGTACTTGACAGTCAAAGATTCCCGATAATGATAAACACAAAATCTTATCATATATTGACATACACCACAGTGCCAACTGTGGGATTATGACTCAATGCTGTTCATAACTTTTAACACATCATGATTTCTCGATATCTAACGTGACATTGGATATTACAATTTTCAAAAAATGCCCTTACTATTTGTTTTTTGTTTTTTAATTTAATAATAATTAATAATGGGTAAACCCAAGTGGGATTGTGGTCACCTGCTCCCGCCAACTTATCCAACCTCCATGGACACATCCGAAATGGCGCGATGTGGTTTGGATCTTGTTTGCGCATCTCGATGGCTCTCTTTCTCTGCTACATGGATCCTCCATTGGGTATGACTGCGATCGATCTTTGACGCCGCACGTAATAAATAATCCCAATCTTCTCTCTCTTCTCGAATATGGTCTGTTCACCTATACAAGCAGTCTCCGCCGTCAGAAACTGCTAACTCTCCTATACATTACACATACCCTTATTTGATATTCTCTAAAGTTGCAATTATTATGCTTCATTATGACATTCATTAATTTTCCCGTCTTATTGAGGATTCTGGTCTGGTAAGTAGCTCCTCTAGAACAATTATGGGAACATGAAATTTCCCAGAGGAGACCGACAACAAAGAGGAATGAAATTAGGTTTTCTAGAGCTGTATTAGGTATTACCCCTGTTATTTGCTTGTCGAGAACACAGCAGGGAAAGGAAGGAACGGAAAAAGAAAACATGAATCTAAGGAAAAGAAAAAAACACAACTTATACAAGACTTCTCACATGGGCATTGAATCATCAAAATCCACTGTTTTAAGGAATCAAATGGGACTGTGCCATTTGGCATTTCCATTTTCTCTCATTTTTTCTCGGCAGTCAAACGGGAAAAAAAAAAATAATACCAACACAAAAAACCTAGATCAAATCAATCATACCGAAAGTCGCCTGAGAATTGACAGAGATCTCGTACCGAAAGGTACCATAGGCGTATAATTCGCACATTCAGGCCGAAGAATCCGATTTATCGGTTCTCTTCTGCACCAGCATTCCTCAGCCTCATCTCCCAGTCAATCTCTTCGTCTTTAGAAGTGGACGACGTCGTCATTGCGAGCCGTCGCTCCTTATCCACCATGTTCGATCTCTCTTGTCCTCTTGGCCGGAAAACCACTGGCAGGCGTTCAAAATTTACTCGGGAGGTGGGAAAATATCTAGAAGGCTGTGAACTATCTGCCAAACACAAACCACGCTAATAGGAAGGATGGGCGGGGTTTTGCCACGACGCGGAAAGAAGAGTGCGTTTGCCCCGGAAAGTAAGAGAAATGACAAGGTTTGTCGACAATGGGGGCCTCACACGTGTTGAGTCCGTCAGACAAATGTTTGGCGACAGCCCAAGCGAATGGGTTGCCGACGGTCACGGAAGCATCCCTGGAAATAAAACAAATGCTTTATGTGTAATGTTCCATCGGACGATGGGTCTATATTATTGGTCTGTGACGTTTCGTGGGTCTTTGACAGGGGGGTTTGAAGTGGTTCTTTTCTGTTTCACTTGTTTGTGGTTAGTTTGATTTGGGTTTAACTTTTAAGGATATATTAAGTTTACGAAAGTACCCCTCCTGAGGGAAAAAGGTCGAAGCGTTGACACGTGAAGGGGCCTGTGGGATCCACGACATGATTTTCTGTTAGGTAAGGCTTTTGGGATTTTTCTTTTGTTTCAGCTCACTCCCTAATAAATTGGATACGATTGGCTCAGGATTGACCATTGTTATTGATTTTTATTTTTTTTTTATTTCCTCTTTTCCCCTCATAAAAATCGACTGTTTTTTTTTAAAAAGATAAACATAAACACTATAGGTATTATATAGTAAACTCTTTATACTTGGAGTTCAATCCAGGACTCTTCTTTTATATGTTTATCTTAGAAATATTGAATGTTTTAGCTATATGAATTAGGCATTGATGAATAAAATCTAAGGTTCTCGGAGAAATATATAACGATATATATACCCCACAAACTTTTTATTATTATTATTAATGGCTTTAATGAAGGTAATTTTTATATTTTATTGACCCATACAATATTATATAACGATAGTTTTAGATGTTTCTTTTTTGGCCTTGTTTTTAAGAACTGTTTTTTAAACACACTTAGAAATACCATTTTTTGTATTTGGTGAAGTGTTTTCTAAAAACAAAAGAACCAAACAATATCTGAAAACGATTTTTGTGTTTGATTTGAGTGTTTTCTAAAACAAAAAAAAAAAAGAAAAAAAAAGAAAAAGGAACCAAACAGTATTCTCCGTTTTTTTCCCTATTTTCCTTGTTTTTTTAAAATAAAAAATAGTTTTCATAGATTCCAACCAAAGAGGCCCTTTATTTCTTATTTCTAAGTCTATATTTAAATTTTGTTTGATTGAACTTATTGGAGAAATTGATAGTTGATTCACATTCAAATATGCTCTTGTAAGTTGTTTGATAAAGGCTACGTAATCGATTCTTAATAGTTGATTATAGTAAATAACTCTAATTAGAAAAAAAAAAACTTTTTCGTCAGCTTTTGTAAAATATCAAATTTCCCTTTTTTCGCTTTTTCATATTTAAGTAATTTTATGATTTTTATAAATTATATATTATATGAAATAATATGAATTTTTATGGTTATTTATTTCATATTATATTCATAAAAAATAATATGAAGTATAAAATTTTATAACCATAAATAATTTTTTTATTTTTATAAAATAATATTATTTATGGTTAAATGGCTTTATGAAATAATTTTATAACCATAATAAGCTATTAGTAGCTTGTAGCTTATTATTGGTAAACAACTCGATTGGAAAAAAAAAAAAAAATGGAAATCCGTAGTTTTTATTTACTTTGTAAAAATATCAAAATTCCTTTTCTTTATGTTCTTTCCATATTTAAACAATTTTAGGATTTTTATAAATTTTATAAATTATAAATTACATATTATATGAAATATTATGTATTTTTATAAATTATTTATTTCATATTATATTCATAAAAATAATATGAAAGTGCCACATTTATAACCATAAATATAAATTTTTATTTTTATGAAATAATATTATTTATAGTTAACTTTTTATAATTTTATTTATAAAGCAATAGCCTGCAAATTTATTCCCATATGTTATAAATAATATGAAATATTATAAATTCTTGTATGATTATAAATTTTATAAAATTTGTTTTTATAATTAGGTTATATGAAATAATATGAAAAATTTATCACCATAAAAAAAATAATATATAAGAATAAAATAATATTTTTATGATCATAAATAATAATATTATTTTTTTTTATTTGTAGTTATAATATAAATAAATATTTTATTTATAAATTATAAATAATATAAATATATGAATTTATTCCATAAATTATAAATAATCTTATAAAAATAATATAAGAATTTCATGGAAATTGAGTAACCATAAGATTTATTTATTTATGAAATAATATTATTTATGCTTAAATAAATTTATGTCTTTTATTGATAGTTTATAAATTTTTATAATTTTCACTTATTATTTTTATTTTTGTCTCTTTTTTTCTATATATATATATATATATATATATATATATATATATATATATATATATATAATCTTAATAAACTATTTTTATCAAATAGTAATATACAATAAACCTGGTATTAAGTAATAGAGACCTTATTCTTTCATTTTATTATTAAAATGATGAAATTTGATAACATCAAATATTATTTAAATTCTAATTTATTTTCAGTTTTGTTTCTATACTCATATTTTATTATGTATTTATATTTTACTTTTGTTAGTATAAATAAATAAAGGGTCAAGCTAACACCCAACTTGCATGTAATTGGGGAATCTATTCCTGACTCCCAATGTTAACACTCTTTTATAAAAAAAGGTATCAACTTTTGACTGGATTACTGGTCAACAACAAATAATTATGAGTCACGTTAAAATCCTTGGCTCTAATGTACCAAAACTCAATCATCCATTAATCAACTTGGTAATGTTAATTCTATTTCTCAAATTATAGTATAAAGGCTACAACTTTATAGGATCTATTTATGATTGGGTTCACCTATAAAAAAATAGGTTCTCCTTTGAAAATAAGTTTTATATTGTTAAATAGTGATTTTATTTCTTGAGATTTGTATTTTCTTGTATAAAATTTTAATTTACACAGATCTCAAAAAATAAAATCATCATTACAATATTTGTAAGCTGTTCTGTACTGAGATGAAACTTATAGTGAAGCGCTGCCAATTTCAAATCTTCTTCATAATAGCCATAATGATATAACTAGTTGAATAGTGTAAACACGAAATTTTGTTTTAAGATTTTTTTGGAAACAATCCACATTGAAAATACAAGGGAGAAGGTGTAGGCCCCATTTTGGGGCTGGAATTTTTTTCACTTTGTGAAATAAATCGCATTGGAAGCTCTGAAAGTAAGGCGCAGTTTCGCATAAAGAGTTCTCTCCTTGATTTTGAAGAGGAAAGGAGGCTCATGTGACACTCACCCAAAAAAAAAAAGGGTTGGAATCCCTAATGACCCTTGATTAAATATTTTTTTTGGGAATAAAGTCTAAGTTTGTTAATTACATATAATTTAGTAAGTAATGGTTATTAAAATTTATTTTCTTAAGGAGTATGGTGCTTTGTATTGATGGAAGAGATAAGTGGTCTCAAAAGTTTAAAGTTTGAGGTGCCTTGGAGAAATCTTAGTGAAGGCAATTTTGGAGAAACGTCGCTGGAAACATTCCATTTAAGAATGATTGATCCAGAGAACTACCGTCTACAATTATATTTTTCTTGGCTTTCTTTTATTCTTCTTTTATATAGATTTTTATTTATTTATTTATTTTTATTATGCTGTATATATATTAGTCATTTAATTTTATAGTCTTATTATTTTATTTTCGCAATTATGTGTGCTTTTGTTTGTTAGGGGTGGTTGTTTGGGTTTTTTCCTTACTTATGGCCTCCTTTAACCTCTTAATTTATAAATCCCCAAATTTTTTTTTTTTTTAATTTCCATTTCTCAATTTTAAGTGTCAAAATTTCAAGAGAATTTACTGTTTTAAAAATTCAAATTTTCAATTTTAAAGTCAAGTCCTCAAATCTCATTTCAAATTTCAAATTTTCAATGATTCCAATTTCAAAGTACAAATTCCTCATTTCAAAAATCAAGTGTCATAATTTCAAAGTGATTCATGATTTGTTCCATTTAATTCTGAAATTCATAATTTAAAAGTGAAGCGATGTTCAAATTCCCAAATCTCAGTTTCAAGATTCAATTGTCTTAGTCTTAAATTTTGAAAAAATTCCCTAATTTCTAAATTTCAAGTCCTAAAAAAAATCTCAAATTTCAAATTTCAATTTCAAACTTCCAATTTTCAAAACTTCAATTTCAAACCGGTTTTCAAAAAATCTCAAACACATGGTTAATTCTACAAATTCCAATAAAATGGAATGTTGCTTTGGGGAGTTAATTTAATGCTTTTATTATAAATAGACTTGGGTGAGACCCGACATTTGCATTTAATAACATGTTTGACATGCAATTTCGCCATTTAGTGGTATGAATAGTTTGTATTTTGTTATTACTTATTATATTGTTTTGTTGATATGTTTCTCTTGTCTGGTCAATTACCTTATTTTCATGCATGACTTTTCTTTTGATTATTTATTTATATATGTCTTGTGTATGTTTTATATTGTTATTCTTTTATATTTGGTATTCCCATTAGTTGAATTAATTAGCCCAGTGGCCTACTTTGGATTTGTTTAGTAGAGACAGAACTTCCCCAGGGCTTAGGGTCTGCGGCTTCATCGTACCTTCGATAAGTAACATGACCCCGGGACCCCTGGGCTCGGTTTTCAGGACCTGCACTACTTATCATAGGTCACAGCTAGGGTTTTCTCTTATTTGTTTTCCCTTTTAAAATAAAAACAAAAATAAGTGGCGACTCAAACCGTTTTCTAAAATGGTTTTAAATAAAGGTCTAATACTAGTAGAAAACGCCTTAATAATAATGCGGGGTCCTAAATGGCGACTTCTGGCAGGAATTGTGAGATTGACTTCGAGCCTAAATTGGAAAATGTGGCTGGTCAGTGGTCAATGAATATTTTTGTGTTTTTTGTATACTTGATTATTATTATACGTTTAGGTTTTAATTTACTTATTGTACCTTTACATGTTTTTGTTTATTTGTACTATTATTTTGTTAGTTTATCCTGGTTGATTCTTATTAATCTAGTTATGTCACTTGTTTCTCCTTGGTTCGATTATATATTCATCTTGTCCATCTTATATTTACACTTAGTTGTGTTGTAGATATGGATGATATACTTTGTGCTTTTGCATGATTGATGTTGCATGACTAATCTCTTGCTGTCGCATGTTGCTTGTCTATGTGGGACCACACCACATTAATCCCTTATCTCCGACTCTTGGAGTCTCGATTGACTATGTGTCTTTTGTTATTGTGATTGATATTTGATTGGAGACTTGTTTCTCCTTGTTCGCTCTTTGTAGGAGCTAATGAGGTGGGAGAGTAAGGTCTAGTGATAGACTATATCCATGTTCACGAACATTTGGAGGTGGCCGACTATGTGTCTTAAAAGTGCGATCTTTGAAAGGAACTGTATAATGAGAGCTAGATTTTGGGATATTTGTAGCGGTGTGCTGTTCTTTGTATTAGATTTGTGCGGTTTTTGGATGCACCACGCTCCTTACACTTAGTTTATTCCCAGTGCGAGTGAAGAATACCCTTCCTGCCATGGGTGGCCCCCTAGATGAAGGAGGGTGCAGTGTGGAGGTGATGACACAGCATGGACGCCGTCCCACTTGACGTGTGGGAGAAGTTAACCTGCTTGGAGGGTCACGATACGCTCACAGGGACCACTCAAAAATACATTTTTTTTTTTTTTTTTTAGTTGCCACCCGACCTGGGTTGAGTTTAGATCTTATTAATTGGGACTCCATCCCCTGCAGTGGATTGTCCTTGAACCTTCTGGGCACACTTGGTCATGATAGCGGATCAAATTTCTCATTGTGGTTCCCTCGGGATTGCTCCTGAGGATTATCAGTATTGAGTTTGGGTGGAATGGTTTGTTCAAGATATGCAGTGTGAATGTTGAGATCTCGCCTACGTTCTACCATTGAGTTGCATGCAGCCCAGCCTCACCCAGCGTTTCGATCCCAGGCGTAGACCCAGGAGAATTTGCCGAAGTCTTACAGTGGTCATGAGTTCATTCAGTCATTCTTGACGAGAATATTAGAGGATTACGCGCAAGATGATTGAGACTTCTCGGAATTGGTCAGAAGCTTTGCCCCGCATTATGGGCGTGTCACCTCACTTTACATGCTTCTACGGAGACCACACCTTGCCTTGATTTATGACTATGGAAATGATTTGCAGTTGAGATGGGAATGGGATCATGAGAGTAGCCTAGAGCAATTTAGAGAGAACGGGGTAAGGTTGATCCACGACTTGTCCCGGCTCTTACATTGAATGAAATTAAGAAACGTGACCCATAACCAGACTTACGGAAGAATGGCCGTGCTCAAAAAGCGGGTCAAGCCCCCCAACCACTACGACCCGATTTGGTTTTGAGGGTCCTCGGAAGGGATTAGTCGCGACCCAGGAAGTTTGAATAGCGGAGCGGACCTTACGATGCTAAGTTATTGAAGGCGCATGGTTGATGGACTTAGATAGGCTCTTCTGAGCGACCAGTAATGAATCAGCGAAAAGTTTTCGTTTGAGACGAGTCGGGATGGGTAGCCATCATTTGATTATGCCGCCACTTATCACTTGTTACTCACAATTTTTTACTGAATTACTAGCCATTTGAGCCCTCACATGCGATATTTTTGGCCTATTTTTCTCTTATAGCCCTACTTGCTGCATGCACGGGATAGGGGCCTTTGGTTGTGTGGATGCCTTAGTTGGGATCTTAGGTTATGGACATTGACATGTTCTTTATAATAAGCCTTACCACACTCACTTCCCTTGTATCCCGTTCCAGTTCATAGTTTCTATGTTTCCTCTTTCTTTCTCCCGAATTCTAGTTCTATCTAATTCACTCCCACTTAGATTGGTGATCTATTCATCATTTCTTGCATGGGGTTTGTCATTTCATCCGCCGCTCATTCGAATGAGCGTTTATTCGGAGACTTTTAGTTTGAGGACTTATGTCGTTTCATTGGAGTTGTTTTATTGTACCTTCGTGCTTGGAGATATGTTCATTTGTACCATATTGGTTTGTCTCTCATTGTTTCATTCAGTCTATGCGCAAAAAAAAACAAAAACAAAAACAAAAAACAAAAAAAACACAAAAAAGAAAAAGAAAAAGAAAAAAAAGAGAAGAAAAAAAAAAAAAAAATATATATATATAAATAAATGCGCACGTATGTATTTAGCATAAGTATTCCTTGAGTTCGTATGTGGACTTATGAGGATCATTGTCTTTAGTGTATGTATTACTTGTGGGAGTTCGTATGTGGGCTTCCTGAGATCCTAGTATCATGTGTTTACTTTGAGATTTTATTAGTGGTATATGAGATGATCGATCCTCTCCTAGGGGCTCCGAGTTAGTGTCATATTCATCATCCAATTTGTCGACGACATGTCTTCCCCATGCAGTGATTTGGGTAGATTCATCATATCATCATCAGTTTTTTCCATAATGTTATTTATCTTCTAGGCTTATTACCTCTCATTTTCACATTTATCACCTCGTATGTTTATTGGTTTCGAGTTCGATGTTTCACCTTACATGTTTTCCTCTTACCTATCTCACCATGTTACACTTTTTGCATTACATCATTGTTATTATCACTTCCATTGGATGTTCTTGTGTCATGGCTCATGAGACTTCTTATGCATGTGGCATTCCCACACACGAGGGCATGGGGTTGATCATTAGGTGTTTTGAGCCTAGTTCATCATTTCTTTTACCTTATCACCCACTAAGCCTACATTACGATTACGTGTCATAAGACCACCACGAGACCATAGGTTGCGTTTTCTTTGACAACATCTACTTTGATAGGTATTTGAGACTTAGTCGATATCGGACGATATTATGGCTTTTTCTAGGAGATGCCTTGCTAGCGTTGGGATCCATCTGGATTGCGCGGTTAGATGACCCGAGATTGCCTTTTGTTATTGGGGGATCGAGATTTAGGCGATTCCTCGACATCTTGTCTTGGGGCATACCCATGCATCGGGATCATTTAGATGTTTGTTTGTGTAGACAGATTCTTGTTGAGGTCATCGAGCCATATTTTACGATATTTGGGGTTTCATCACATCTCCACATTGGATGCGAAAATTACGTATGCATGCGGCGCATCCGCTATCGGCCCAGGATCATCGGGAATTTGTTTGGTTGTGCATACAATTGTTATCGAGAGGATGAGTCTTGTTATGAAATTTTGGGATTTCATCATGTTTTGATAGATGCCGCAACGGGGCATACCCTCTAACCGTAGCTACTATCTTGATTCGGTCGGACTCCGTTTACGCATATATCGGGCGTCGGACTTTGTCTTCATATGGATCGGATGTTCGGACTTCATACGCATCACATTACGCTAACCGCCACCGCATGATGGAGCGTTCAAACCGTCGCCCATATCGGCGTTGAACCGCCTTCATATGGATCGGTCTTCGGAACTTCATACGTATCACGTTTGCATAGCGGTCGGAGCGTTGAACCCGTCTTACGCCCAGTCGACGTTCGGGCACCGCCTCTATATGGATCGAGATGTTCAAACTTCACTTCTGCATCACATTTCTTCGCGCCCAGCGAGTCAGACGTTTAGACTTACGTTTTACGCCTTGAGCGTTGAGACTTCGCCTCTATATGGATCGAATGTGAGACTTCATACGCATCACATTTGCTAACCGCAACCCAGGTCGGGCGTTGGAGAAGCGTCTTACATATCGGTAGTTCGGACTTAGCCTGTATATGGATCGGATGTTGAGCATCTGCATCGCGTTCGTAGCTTCGGCGGTCGGGCGTTCGGACGCCGTCTTCTGGCGTGTCGGGAGTTCGGACCCGCCTTTATATGGATCGGATGTTCGGACTTCATGCATCACATTTTTCTAGCCGCAATGGTCGGACGTTCGGGCTTCGTTTACGCATATCGAGGGCGTTCGGACCGCCTTTATATGGATCGGATGTTCGGACTTCATGTCTCACATTTGCTATTACCCAAGTAGATCAGACGTTCAAACCGTCTTGTGCATATCGGCGTTCGAACGCCGCCTTTATATGGGTCAGTGTTCGAGTCATCGCATCACATTTGCTAGCCTGGTGGGCGATTTAAAACCGTCTTTGCATATCGGCGTTCGGACTTCGCCTTTATATGGATCGAGATGTTCGGAACTTCATATTGCATCACATTGTGCTAAAATCAGACATTCGAGCCCGTCTTACGCACGGCGTTGGACTTCTTCCTTCATTGGATGAATGTTAGGACTCCCGCCACCTTTATCCGCGTTTGCTAGCACATCACATTTCGGACGTTGGACTTCGTTTTCTATAAATAAAAGGCGTTAGAGACTTCGCCCTCTACCTTCTACATCACTTAGATAAGGGCGTTCGGGTTTAGCATTTGTGTTTCCTCGTTGAGACCAGACATTGATGCCTTCACCATAGTTCAAACTCTCGAGCACTTTGATCACATGGTTTATTTCGGTTGTATTACTCTCTGCTCCCTACTTGCTAAGCTTATAGGTTTGTCAGCGTGGAATTTGTTGAAATTCTTTATCCCCGGTGCACACCCAGCCGTTCCTATCACCCATGGGCCCCTCACAGATTTTAGTTTGTTCGGGTTTCGATATAAGTTTCACCTTTGGGAGGACCTTAGAGAGAGCAGATGCATGTCGTAGCTTTCTTGGCCTCCCGGGTTGTTTTGTCCTTTTGTTGTTTGCTTTTGATGTTTTTTTTAGAACTCCTTCTAGTTGTTTGAGTTTAATCGAGTCAGTGTTCTTTGTGGACACTTTTGGGGTCTCTTTTTATTCTTCGATAGAGTTCATCTCACTTCACTCACTTTTCACACTTTCGTTTTACTTCATTGTTCATGTTCGTTACACTCATGAACTCTATCGAAGAGGGGCATATTTGTAGACCCCAAATTTTGAGGCTTAGGATTTTTAACGTGGGGAGGCAATCCGCGTGGGGTATTCAAAGAAAGAGAGGCCTCACTTTCACACATAAAGTCCTCTCCCCTTGATTGGAAGAGGGGAAAAGGGGAAACCATAAAGGGGGCACTGCACGAAAAAGGTTGGAGACCCTAATGACCCTTGATTAAATATTTTTTTGGAGAATAAATTAAGGCATTGGTCTACATAATTTAGGCCATATTAGTTCCTTAAATTTATTTTCTTAAGGAGGCTATGGGTCTTTCCCACATTGAGTGGGAGGTCCTAAGTGGTCTCAAAGTTTAAAAGTTTGGCGAGTGCATTTTGAGAAATCTTGAGTTCGAGGGGCAATTTTGGGAGACAATTGACTTTGGAGGCAATTTCAGCGAAGCGGTTCGGTCCGAGAATGCCGTCTACCCGGTATTTTCTGACTTTCTTTTATTCTTATTTTATATAGTTTTTTTATTTGTCTTGTATATATATTTTATTAGTAATTTAATTTATAGTCTTATTATTTTATTTTCCTTGTAATTATATTGTTGTTTTTTGTTTATTTAATTAAATTGGTTGTTGTTTTTTTTTTTTTAAATTCAATTTATTTTTCCTTAACATATGGACTATCATCCACCCTTAATTTAATAAAATCCCCAATTTTTTGAATTTTCATTTCTCAATTTTAAGTGTCCAAATTTCAAATTTCAAATTTCAAATTTCTCATTTTCTAAAAATTCCAAATTTTCATTTTAAAATTCAAGTCCTCAAATTTCACATTTCAATTTTTCAATGTCTCAACTTCAAATTGCAAATTCTAATTTCAAAAAATCAAGTGTCATAATTTCAAAATTCCAAGTTCCCTGTTCAATTTCCAATTTCAAATTTACAAAATTAATTTGAAAATTATTGTCGATTTCAAATTTCCAAATCTCAATTTCCAGATTAGGTTGTCATAGTCTCAAAATTTTGAAAATTCCTAATTTCTACCAAGTCCCAAAATCTCAAATTTCAAATTTCAACCATAAAACTTCCAAATTTTCAAACTTCAATTTCAAACCGGTTTCAAAATCTCAAACACATGGTTAATTACGATTCAATAAAATGGAATCTTGGGGAGTTGATTTGTGTAACATAAATGGGCTTGGGTGGGGCCCGACATTTCCATTTAATAAATAATTTGACATATGATTTATAACAAATTTACAATTGAATGTGAATAGTTTGTATTTTGTTATTCTTATTTAACATTGTTTCATTGATGGCGCTTATGACACTCTCTGCAGATCGGGTACACATTTTTCTCATTTGACTTTGCTTGATTATTTATTTATATATGTCTTGCATGCTTTTGTATTGTTATTGCTTATCTTCGGTATTCATTAATTGATTAGTCAAAAGCCATATTTTCTTTAGTTTGTTTAGTAGAGACCCGACTTTAGGGGCTTAGAGGGGTGCTACGCTTCCATGTCGTACGCTTCGAATCGTAACGACCCGGACCCTAGACTCGGTTTTCGGACACGCCTTTTCTTATCAGGAGTCACATTTAGGGTTTTTTTCTTTCTTATTTTGTTTTTCCCTTTTAAAATAAAAACAAAATAGTGGCGACTCAAGCGGATTTCTAAAAATGATTTTAAATAAAAGCGAGTCTAGCCTTTTTAGTGGGAAGCATAATGGCAAAATGCGGGGTTCACAAAATCTTAATTACCCCAATTTTGGGGCTTAGGGTTTTTTAACATGGGAGCGATCCCACATTGAGAATTACAAGGGAGAGAGGTGTAGGCCGCATTTGAGGCAAGATTTTCCTTTGTGGGAGGCAATCCCACATTGGAAAATTACAAGAAAGAGAGGCCACCCTTTCCCTATAAAAGGGGTCATCTCCCCCTTGATTTTGAGGAGGAGGGAAAAAGGGAAACCATAGGCTTGCTCCACCAAAAAAAGGTTGGAGACCCTAATGGCCCTTGATTAAATATTTTTTTGAAGAATAAATTAAATGTCTATATAATTTAGGCCATATTAGTTCCTTAAATTTATTTTTTTAAGGAGGCTATGTATCTTTCCCACATTGGAGTGGGAGATTAAGTGGTCTCAAGTTTAAGAATTTTGAGTGCCTTGGAATCTTGACTCGGGACTTGATTTTGAGAAGACAATCCGACTTTGGAAACGATTTATTAGACAGTTCGGTCGAGGAACTACGAGTCTACCGGCGCTAACATGCCGTCCAGTACATTTTTTCTCATATGACTTTTCTTGATTTATTTATTTATATATATGCTTTGCATGTTTTGTATTGTTATTGCTTATCTTGGTATTCATTAGTTGATTAGTCGAAAGTCATATTTTCTTTAGTTTGTTTAGTAGAGACCCGACTTTAGGGGCTTAGAGAGGTGCTACGCTTCCATCGTACCTTCCCGATAAGTAACCTGACCCCGGACCTAGACTCAGTTTTCCCAGACCTGCCTTTTCTTATCATGAGTCACATTTAGGGTTTTTCTTTTTTATTTTGTTTTCCCTTTTAAAATAAAACAAAATAAGTGGCTATTTCAGCGGATTTAAAATGGTTTTTAAATAAAAGCGAGTCTCGCCTTTTTAGTGGGATACGCATAATAGCCGAAAATGCGGGGTCCACAGATAGGCTCTTCGAGATTGTTGCACTAGAGTCCAATATTACACAACCAAAGTGGATTTAATTTTTTTTAATTTGGAAAAATTATAATTTAAAACTTGATCAATAAAAGCTGAACTTCAATTTTAACAACAATTCTAGCATCAGAACACCAATATGAACGTCTAATATGAACTTTTTTAAATTATAACCCGAACACCAATACTTTAAATTCTCAAGTGTTTTACTAAAGATAAAATCACATTAATTGGTACAAATTCAAAATTTCAAATTTCAATTCATTTTTTATACATTTCCAAGTAGAAGCAGCCAAACAGAAGAATCATAACAGAGCCACCGATACCTAATTGGCTGTACCCAACTATATCCTTGAAATTCAAAGCAATACGAACCTACTCTCCATTTGGTTACTAGAAAAATAAGAAAAAACAAAACAAAAGTTTTGAGAGACATAATTTTCTTTGCATTTCCCCCCTTCAAAACAAATCTCAATAGGGCATTAACCCTCACCACCTTTTTGCAATTTTCATTCGATAATGAACTATGATGAACCAGTGAGATGATAGAGCATGAAAAATCGAGAGAGGAGATGAGGGAGAATGGGGGTTGTCGTCGAGTTCGTTTTAGAGGAAGAAACCCTAATCTCAATCATGAAACGACATTGTTTCATGTTTGACGTGGTCAAGTCTTCGTATAGTTAGGGCTTGATTGTCATTGGGTGTACATGTTGGATGCCAATTGAGCAACCTCGAGGTTCATATTACGGTTTTGGATATCAGAAGTTGCCAAATGTTAACAAATTGGATTATATCATTTAAAAGAGTTTTGTCTGTGATTTAAATATAAAATGTGACTCATGTTTTAAATTGTAATTTTGTCATACTAAAAAATTTAAATCAACTTTGGTTGTGTCATGTTGGATGCTAGCTAAACAACATTGAGGTTCAGATTTTGCTTTAAGATATTCGAGACTAAAACTGGAATTAAAATAAATTTTCCTATATTTAAAAATAATTTTTTTTTGTTCACAATTTAACTACAAAATTTATGAAAGTTTAGGTTTTAAATTTTAAATTTTTCAAAAAATAAAATAATAAGTACAAAACTTAATTTCAACCAAGGAAGATAAAGGGTTAGAAATGCATAATTGCCAATATTAAGACTTGCAAGCCATGAAAAGTCTAGCCTAGGGAGTGATGAGCAACTCATAGACTAGTAACAAATGTTATGAAATAGGATTGAGTTCAGTTATAAAAAGCCCGTTCTCATATGAGAAAGAGTTTTACATCGTTAAATATTGATTTTATTTTTTGAGATATGTGTTTTCTCAGACAAAATTTTAATCTACATAAATCTCAAGAGATAAAATCACTATTTAAAGGTGTAAAATTCGTTTTCATACAAAAACGAGTTTTTTATAGCTGAACCCAGATAAGATTCAGACCAAGCAATCATAACGAAGTTTGAAATAAATGCAATTGAATTTACAAAGAAATTCGGAATTCAAAATGTAGGTAAGTCATATGTAATTTCAAAGTTTAATAAATCAAAATTCCAATGATTCAAATAATGCATAAATTAAATTTGAAATGAAGAACTGATGGTCATTTAAAAACAATCATATAAAATAATATGAACGTTTCTAAATGATTCTATAATACAACAATGAATCTCCTAATTCTTGATGTAACCAACGGCGTAACAATGATAGGTTTTAATTGAAAAAAAGTTTTAATTTAAAAGAAGCTAAATTTTGTTATCAAAATGATTCAATACGTGAAATTCCCTTGTTTTATAAAAATATGATAAAAAATATAATAAAAGTATAATTTGTTGCTTAAGTAAAACAATTGCGATTAATTATTGCAATCAAAGATTAAAGTGAAAATTAATCACTTTAATAAAGAAAAATAAAAAGACGATAAATTTACATAAATAAATTTGGAGAGAGAAATGGAGAAAATGAAGTTTTTTTCATGTCTATTCACTTTTTGCATTACAACTTTTTAGTATTCTATTTTTGTGGAGACCGGAACTTGATCATTTCCCTATATCCATCACTCTTAAAGACAATTAATATTTACTTTATAAAGATGACCAACATAACTTTTGTAAATTGGTTGTCATTGCATATTTCCTTATAACATCAGTAGATTATGGACTAGTAACTCATTAGTGGATTAATTTTAAGTGTGAGTGCGTAGTAGGTACAAACCAGCTATTTAATAGGCTAACGTCCGCGTGGGCCCTCAGCCTAGCCGCGTCATGTGACCCAAGCCGGGTGCCTTTTTATTGAAACCATGCGGGGCCAACTGGGGCGGGAAACTTTTAAACCACTGTGTAGTGGGATCAGGAGTCCCCGGTTGGCCATCCTACTGCATATGGAAAGTTCGTTATGGATAATACAAAAAAGATATTTATCCACGGATCTCCCAGTATTAAAATCTAATACGTCTCAAGATCATAAATCCTTAATAAGGGAGAATTAGTCCTTGATAAGGAAAGAGAGATCTTATCACCAAAATTACGAGATTATCTTTCCTATAATGAAGGAGAAATTCGAGTATAAAGTGAAAACTTCCCACAAGGGAAAGGTATGCAATTCCAACCACGCAAACTCCCTTCTTTCTCTTCTTCACCCTTTTTGCTAGCAATCATCGGAGGCGGTGACACATCGTGGCGGTCCCCATAGCTGCGAGGTTTATATTGCGCGCTAATACCGAAGGTTAAACCTTGATCCAGTAACGCGACAATTGGCGTCGTTTATGGGAATCGAACAAAAAGTCTCATCGGCGGCGTCACGAGGGCACAGTTCAGCTGACTATCCGGTAGCCCATACGTCACCGATAACTTTGGCGGTTCCCCTCGACATGGAGTCGTCCTACCGCAGTTGCAATGACTAACAACCCGGTGATCCAATCACTTGAAGATCATTTCTTCATTGGCGTCAAGACATGGAGAAGAAACAGGAGGAGTAGGTAAGACAGATGAGGGAATTACAGGATCACATTGAACATCTGTAGCGTCAAAACGATCGTTTGCAAGCCCAGGTATAAAAAAGGCACGATCTTGGAGAAAAAGACGTGCAAGATAGCAGCCAAGCAAGGCACCATACCGCCCGTAATAAAGGAAAGGAACCTATCGTCCTTGACAAAGTATATACCCTAGCGGACGATGAGTTGTCCTCAGGTAGCTCACTAGACCTCACCTCAGCAAAAAGTAGTAGGGACTACATGCTAGAGACGCTCTCATCTGCGTTCGTGACGGCGTGGTGGCACATTCCGCGAGGCCCGAGAAAGCAGGCCCGAGGTAGAACCAGCCAAATGAGTGCAGGAAACTGGCGTCTGCCGTACCCGCGGGCACGTAATGCCGCCCATGCCGCCAGTGTACCCCGCCTTTGGTACATGACCTACGCTCTACATACTGGCTGTAGCAGCAATTTGAAGTCCCGACGACACGCTTTCTTCTCCCCTAGGGCAACACATCCTCAATTACGAGCCACCCCGAGGGTTCGTCATGCTAATCTTCGTTATGTTCGATGGTTCTAACGACCCTTATGATCACATGCTCCATTACAACCAAGCAATGACTTTGAACGCTGGCAATGACCATCTATTATGCAAAGTCTGTTTGGCCGACCTCGAGGGCACAGTTCCGCAAGCTCGAGCGTAATTGTCATCAAGTTCAGCGTGAGCTTTGGGCCAGTATTTGTCCTCAGTATCTTTGTTCGATTAGAGCATAAGAAATATTAATTTATTTGCAAACTATTATAAAAGTGAAGGGAGAAAACCATAAAGGACTTCACGGGAGGTTCGGGCGGCGAATCCGGCAAGTAGAGATTTGGCATGGGTATTAGTCATGAACTTGGGGAAGAAGATTCGCGCCATCCACCCCTTTCTTCCACTCACTGTCTTTAAACCCGTCGGCTATAATGGAATAATTATACAGGCGGGCAGATAGATATTCAACGTTGGAAGATAACATCCGCTCAGCAACTCAAACTGTCATGATTACAAGCAAGCCGACTGGAAGCAGTAAGCCGAAGGGGAAGAAGCCGCTTGAGCCTAGGAAGATCAGAGCAAAAACTGGAAGTGATCTCGAGATCAGTCACAAAAAAGAGGGAGCCCTAACAATTCACTCCCCTGAACATCACATACTTGAGAGAATTTGCTACCCCTCATTACGACTTGCAGTTTCAAATAGCCGGCCTGATCGGATGGACCCTTCTCAAAGAAACGGGCGTCAGTGCGATGCGATTATCCCGAGGAGATCGCAGGCGTGATACTAACGGTGCGAGAAGTCGAAATTCATGGTGGAAAGACTAATTAAGAGGGGCACCTTAGAAGATATGTCAAGAGTTGATCGCGAAGCGAGATCTATGTCTACGGCCAGGACGAATTACGGTCCCGGTGCAAGCGAGTACGCTGAATCGAGGCCAGGCCATAAACTATATGCTAGGGGGCCAGTTTGGCGGCCCGGTACCCGATAAGAGTGCAAGCGAAAGTCTTACGAGGAAGCGGCCGGTCGAGCCGGAATTAAGCGTTGTCCACATAGGGGTAGTCGGGAAGAGACCAAGCCGATAGATGGCTCTATATCCTTTCCCTTAGTAAACCGAACAGGGTCATTGTGCCCTATTATGATGTACTTGTATTCACCCTTTGTATTAGCGGTTTTGATGTGCATAGGGTGCTGGTAGATCCTGGCAACGCGATAAGACTTATTGCAGCTACCCGCGTTCAACTAGATGAAGCTTTCCTCACGAATGTTGAACTCAGCCTAACGAGTCCTCTCTAGTTTCAACGGCGCAACAACCACGACACTAGGAGACATCACACTTCCTGTAGAAGCAGGGCTAGTCACCTAGCAGGTTTTGTTATCAGTCGTCCAAGACCTAGGGCCTTACAATTTCATAGTAGGTAGGACACATCACGCTCGATGAAGGCGTCCGCAGCCAATTACCTTGGCTTTGTCACGGGCTTGACCTTCATTGCCCATGGGCTATCTTGCTACAATGTGATGCCTTTTGGTTTGAACGCTAGAAGCGACCTATCGGGCGGTGATAAGATGTTCGACCACTAATGGGCAAGACATTTGGAAGTATATTGTGATATACTTGTCCAAAATCAAGAAACGCCCAGATCATACAACGCACTTACAAGAAACTTTTTAGCTGCTGCTTGCGTGGCTTGGTATGAAACTCGATCCCACACAAAGTGTGCGTTAGGTTGGTGGATAAGTTTGCAGGCTTTATGGTAACCTGAGGGGATTGAGGCTAGATCTGTTCCCCGGCTCAGAGTACGTTATGGGAATCTGGGGCTCTGCAGCCCCGGAAAGGAGTGCATGGCCCGGCTAGTCGGTTAGCGGTTCTAGGGCGATTCATCTCTCGTTTTATAGACTGATTGAAGCCGTTCTTTAGCACTATAAAAGGGGCCAAACAGACCTGCTGGAATGGAATGAGACCAAGCCTTCATGACAATCAAGTAGTATCTCATAAACATGATTACAGTGGCCGGCGGGTGAGACGTTGTATCTTTACATAGTTGTTTCTAATGTTTAAGTAAGTGTAGCTTTATTCAAAGAAGATGAATACTTGAAGTAGAGGCCTATATTCTTTGTAACCAAGTCCCTGTTCGAGGCAGAAACATGATACACCCGTCTTGAGCAGGCAGCACTAGCTCTTAGGGTAGTTGTTAAAACCGTCCACTGCTTTGGCGCATACATCAGCTATACTCACAGCCTCCCTTTGAAGCGTATACATAGCCGATGCATCCGGTGTGACACCCCCGAATCTAGGGTCATGTTGCAGTATTTTTAACGGTGTCCATGAGCGGTGTCGAAGTGAGCAGTGCTAAAGAATAGTAGCTCAAGCGATTACTGTACAATGTAGTGTGCTGCTGGAGAGCTACGTCGCGGCAGCTCGCACTAGGCGTAGCATGGTCGGCTCGTCGCGTGCCCCAGGCCGATCCGGTCCCACCTTATTTGGGCCTCTTGTGGCTTCTTCATAGCGTGCATCATGCACGCTCTGTCGCCACGTGCCTCGGCCGTGCACTGTCGCGACATAAGCCCCATGTCGCGACATGGGAAACCCCATATTTCGGGATTCTCTATCGCGATAGAAAGCCTTGAGAAGTGCGTCGTGACGGGATTCTGTCGCGGCGGAACAACGTAGGAGTACGTAGCGACGAGAGGAGGATCTCTGTCAGCGATAGAACTCATCTGTCACACGAGCGATCGGGCTGTCGTCGCGCGTCGGCGCCATGTTGTATAGGTAGGCACGCCACGTAGGTCGCAGCAAAAAAAAAAAACATCATGTCGCAGCGCCCACCCTTGGAGATTTTTTAGCCATGGCGGGAACATCCCACCCGCCAGGGGAAAACTCTGTTGCGACATAAGGAGACCCTTGTCGTGACCCAATACTAGCCCAGCCCCAAACCTTGTCATTGACAGATTCTGTCATTGTGCGGGGCGAAAAATCTCTATCGCGGCGAAAGCCTGCATTAGGCCTAAACTTCCTCGGTTGGCATGGGAACGATGTTGCGACATGGAGATCCACAGTAGCAACATAGAGCAAAGAGCTTTGTCACTCGTGTGCGTTCTTGTTTGTCGGCGCACCTAGGCTAGGTCGTGCGCCTAACTTTGAGAACCACATTGCGATCACCGGAAGACCCTGTCATGACACAGGGCTAGAGAAACCCTGTCACGACAAAAATTTCTCTGTCGCGATAGAGGACCCAAAATTGGCAGTATCTCTCTCTGGTCCTCCTGCACCTCCAGTTTTCCCTTTTTATTTCCTTTCAATACACCTAATCTCAACACACAACAACCTTTTTATTATAAAAGCAATAGGAAACCTATAAAACTTGCCAAAACGTATTCATCATACAAAATGAGTTTAATTACAACTCTTTTCTTCTTATGTATATAGAAACTGGGTTTTCTACTCAAATTTACAAAATACAAGGCAGCGAATACGGATTTTTTTTTTTTACCCTTATGGTCTTGGATCGTTCCATCCAGGAGTGCATCTCTAATGCACGAAAATATTTTCCCACGACGGGGTGACAATGCCCGGTGAAGTTTTCCCTCTGAGGCTCTCCTTACAAAATGCACATATAATGACAAACACACACATTTAAGTAAAATTATGCACATTCCTACTTGAATGTCTCTATGCGTCATGCCTCATGCCTCGAGTCCTCACCAACTCCCTCACACATGCACTCACCATGTATGAAAAAAAAAGCTGACGACAAAATATTTTTTGTTTCGAAAACTCATTAATTGACACAAACGATATGATTTAATTAAATATTCTCGAATAATTCCGTTGGACAAGCCTCTAATATGATTTTTTAGACAACCCTCAGATACAATTCATTGGACAACCTCCGATATAATTCATTGGGCGTTGATTGTTGTTAGACAACCTCAGTGTGAGGGTCTATTGGATAACCTCCGATATAATTTATTAGACAACCCTCCGATTTAGTTCATTGGACAACCCTCCGATGTGGTCTATTCTTTGGTTCAAAACCATTTCATGCACTCACACCCGTTTCGACGCGATGTTACCGTGCATATGGAATGCAAGTATGTCAGGTTAAGTTATATGCATTATTTCCAATTTATGGCAAATAATTTCCATTCATCACATCAATATGTTAAAGGCATATATCAATATCAATTTGTACAAACTGCATGTTATTTAATTATCAAACAATAACTGTAGTCCCTTGAATTGGGACCTCAATCCAACGAGGCATCATCGGCCTCAACATTCAAAACACGTAACACATCAAAAATAAAAATTTATTTTATTTTTTTCATTTTTAGAAGCGTGTATGTCGCGACGGAGAACTCTGTTGTAAGCGGCCATGTCGCTGCCGGGCGCGGTCGCCCGTGCCCAGGCTCCCGGGCGTGTCGCGCACGTAGTGAGTGCAACGGCGTATCATCTGGCTGGAGTCACGACCCGATAAGTCGGTCATTGACTTGCAGGTCAAACTGAGAAATTTGCATTTTTGTACAGTTTTGGGCGTACGATTTTGGGCTTGTATAGTTTTGGGGTGTCCATTGGGACCGGGCATTTCCTCCTTCCATCCCAAAATTTTGGGACTGAACATCAAGGCCACTCACGACCTCGGGGAAACAAAACCACGCAATTAGATGGCTTTTAAGCTAAGAATAAAACCGAGTAGGAAAATCCCCTACCTCTTGGAGTTTACCGAAACTCCCCAATTTTGGTCTCTATTCGAAGCTCTTGCCACGAGGATGAACTTTGCCTCTTGCTTCAATGAACGTCGACGACCGGATCTCCTGGAAAACTAGAGTGAAGGAGGAGCTTCTCTCTCCTCTTCTCTTCCTCTCTCATTTTCCCTCTCTTTCTTCTTTCTCTTTTTCTTTCTTTTTCTCCCCAATTTCCTCTCCCCCACCAAATTGTTTAGTCCAACAAGTCAAGTGGGATGTCCCATTCCTTGCCACGTGTCACCTCACAATTGGCTCTTTTTAGAGTTCCCTTATCCACTTATCCAAAACAATGGATTTCCATCCTATCATGTTGTGACACATGACCACTCCCTGGACTTTTGACTTCTCTCCATTTGACATGGCTTATTGTGAGCCATCCAAACAAGTGTCAAGTGTCACTCGTTACCCTCAATGCCTCGAAAAAACGTGAAATTCCGACGGTTTCGGAATTCGACGGGATAACTAGATTTCGCGAGACGATTCCAACGGTGAAGTCCGTTTCGTCAAGTACTGGCCGACTTTTTAGCAGAAATTCCTCAATAGGAAATGGAACCAGACAGCTCCGCTTGGTGGACTCTGAATGTGGATGGTGCTTCCCGATAGACGGGAGATGGATTGAGACTACAACTTAAGCCTTGAATGGGGAAATTATAGAGCAGGCCATACGTTTGGATTTCTCCGTTTCCAACAACGAGACACGAATACAAAGCAATCATAGCCAGGATTGACCTCGCAATCTCTGTATCCTCAGAAAAAATAATTATAATAAGCGACTCTCAATTGATGGTAAGACATGTAAACGGAGAATATGATACAAAAGACCAGCGCATGACCAAGTATGTATACGGTCCCGGCTTTACGATTGGGGAAACCTTAGGGCAAGCGACGGTGCGTCTCGAGAGATTGAATGAAAGGTAGGCGCTTTGGTATTAATTGGCCGCGTCCTACCAATAAAGAAAGCGATTGCTCTGCGGAAATACACTACCGACGAGTGGAGTCGATTACTCTTCTTAGAATTAGCGAAATAGACGAAGCGTGTCTTTCTTGGATGACTCCAATAGTATGCTATTTGAGCTCGGGAGAACTGTCGGATAATAGGGCCGAGGCCCACAAGACCTAGGTTTAGGTGGCTTGGTTCTCACTCGTGAAGCGATCGACTATATAAGTCCACAGACGAATACACCTTAAGTGCCTCGCTCGCGGCGAGTATGTTTTGGTGGAACTCCGTGATGGGGTATCGCGAGAAATCATCCGGCGGGGACGTTTAGCCTGAGGCCCACACATAGGGCTACTATTGGCCCGACCATCTGCATGTAGATGCGTTCGCTGTGTCGGGAAGTGTGGCTAGACACCGGTGACCCCAGGTGTCAAAGTCTTGGGCCTTCGAGACCTAACGACCATAGTGAGCCCCTGACCCTTTGCTCAGTGGGGTATGGGCATCGTAAGGCCACTGCCTACCGCCTCGGCTCAGAAGAAGCTACTACTAGTTGCCACCGACTATTTCAGTAAAGGGATAGAAGTCGAAGCCTTCACGTCCATAAAAGATAAAGAGGTTGTTCAGTTCGTATGGAAGAACATTGTGTGTAGGTTCGGAATATCCCAGTCGATTGTAACCGACAATGGGCCATAATTTGATAGCTGGGTATACAGGAATTTTTGCAGCGAATTGAAAATCAAAAACCTATAAGCAACCCTACGATACCCATAGAGAAATGGCCAGGCAGAAGCATCAAATAAGACTCTCCTGTCGGCTAACCTTTGCATTTAGCTAAAGAAAATGGGTAGAGGCTATTGGGGTTTTATGGAGCTGCTTGAACAATAGGCAAAACCAGCGCTATAAACTAATCTCTCCCTCATGTATGGAATGGAATCTATTATCCCCACAGAAATCGGGATGCCCATCGTACGAGTAGAAATTCCTAAGAAAGCAAATGTTGAAGCTATAATCAAAGAACTAGACAACTGCGACGGACTGGGGCCGGCGGGGTACATGCGCATGCGTCGTACCGGTAGTGGCCAGCAGAGCTTGCCGACGTGACCGCGTAAGCCGCGCCCATTCATGCCGGAGACTTGGTCTTAAGACGAGTCTTTGAAAACACGGCTAACCTAAAAGACGAGAAGTTCCAGAAACCAATTGGGAAGGATCATACACGATAGTTCGAGTAGGGACAACCGAGTCTTATGGGTTAAGTAGGCCAGACGGAATTTGTTATACAGGATGTGGAGCATATGCACCTGCAAATTATTATAATTAATGTTTCTTTGAGGATGATATCATCAATTAAGATTATCTTTTAGACATTTCCTTTGAAAGCCAATAATTACTTCTCTTTAAAAAAACAAGCCCGGATATGGTTATTTGTCCTGCTGGCTTCTTAAAAGTCCAGATATGGTTGCTGTCCTGCTGGCACCTAAAAAATCCCAGATATGGTTGTTGTCCTACTAGAGCCTTAAAAAGTCAAGATATAGTTCTTGTCTGCGGCACCCCGAAAACTGGAAATATGGTTGTTGTCCTGACACGCCAAAAGTCGGATATTGTTGTTGTCCTGTGGCATCTAAAAAAGCCTAGGTATGGTTATTGTCCTGTTGGCATCTAAAAAAGCCCATATATGGTTGTTGTCCTACTAACATTTTTAAAATAAAAAGCCCAGATATGGTTGTTGTCTTACTGACATTTTTAAAAATAAAAAGTCAAGACATGGTTGTTGTTTCGCTAGGATTTTTATCAAACATGACTCATGTCCTGGTAAGTATCTTGCTATTCCATTAAGATGCTCTAAAAGTACCAAAGATTACAAATTAATACGCATAATGGCAATAGCGCTCTAGTAAATCTCCAAAAATGGCAAAAACTAACATAGGAAAGAAGTCATTGCTTTGTTCCTCACTGGCAGCGTCCTCCTGCCGGATCCTTTGCCGCTTAGCCGGATGTACCTCTGACCTTGGCTGCGATTGTTAGAGTGAGAACACCCTAGATTCGCAAAAAATTCTAGAGGAAGTGGGTCGTTAGAGTCAGGCATGCCATCCGGAATCCTTGGCAGGTCATCGCAGATGCTGTGTTTGAACACATAGCATCCGTAGCCATAAGCGAAAATCTACTCCAAGGCTTTTTGGTAGTCTTCCTTGTCCTTGCCCGCCTCGGAATGAAGAGAATACACCTCATCTTTGGATGACCCAAGCTCTAGTAAAAGTGACGTTCGCTCGCTTGGCAGGCGTGACCTCAATCTCCCGCTTGCGCTCGTCTTCCTTAGCGGTTGCCGAACATCGGGCCACTAGTAAGGTCATCCTCTGCCCTTGCCTTAGCATCACCTCTTTGCTGCAGTTTGTCGAACCGAGCCACCTTAGCCTCACAGCCTCGTCCTTTGTTTTCTCCGTTTAATTTTTCGCCCAGCTCTGCGGCCTCTTACTTCCAATGTTTCGACTTGGATTCTGCCTTGGCCAAAGAAGCGTCCAAGGCTTGATGCTTGGAAACGGTTGACTGGGCATAAAGCCTCAGCTTCTTGGCGTCATCTAGTCGGGATTGAAACTCCCTATGCTAGCGAGCCATATTCCGGATGGCCGTCATGGCTTGTAAAAGAAAAGTTAGAAGAAAATTACTACGCAGAACTAGTAATCAAGTCTTAAAAATCAGCACATACCAGCTCGGCCGATCGATGAAAGTCATGATTCTGAGATAAACATCCGTCTGGGTCACATTGGAAAGCCTCATATTCCTTATAGGCGAGAATGAAATGGAGTCTTGCTTTCTGCTTGCGGCCGCCGCTAGTACTCGGAAATAATTGCAGGATGGGAATCGTGCATTTCTTGCGGCCGAAGGCTCGCACGGTTGAAGGGAGCTCGCGGTGGATGATCTCCCAAGCACCCTTTGAATCAGGGGCAATCATGCCCATTGGGGGATGGATCCTCTCCTGTGGAGGAACGTATGTGCTCAGCAGCACTCGGTCAGGCAGCCTTTTCCTGTTAGGCTCGGTGTCTACAGGCTCGGGCGAGAGCATCATAGTAACGGCTACACCCGATGGGGCCCCCTCTCGAATTTCTTTGACATTGGAAGGCCCCACAACTGGGATCCCCTTCTCCAGAGGGGTATCGACCTCATTGGGGGCGCTTTCCAAGACCGGCTTATCATTAAGGGAGGCTTGATCGGGGGAGTCCACTAAAATTATTGCCCATCCTTTTTATTCATCTGGTGAAGATAACTTTAGACATTTCCCATCATATATGAGGGTGGTCTCACCCTTTCGAGCCCACAACCCACTTATGCATCCATGCGGCGAACCCGACGGCAAGCCTAGACATTTCTCCTCCTCGGCGGGCTCATTGGCAATTATGCCTGTCCAGTCCACGAAGTCTTGCAACTCGACTTTGGCTACCTTAGTTTGCCGAGCCCTTGTCCTATCTCCTTTCTTCTTCTTTCCAGGGGGGGGGCAGGTTGCGAACTTTGAGGTTGGGAGGCTCGGGCAGATCTCACTAAGGTCCTGCGGGACCTTGGCGATCTTCACGAGCAACAAGCGCACGGAAGAGCTACACGAACCGACTTATAGATGTCAGCGAAACGCGTGCTTTACTCAAATGAGAGCTTTATGAATGACGAGAGGGAGCGATGGGGATGATGTAGGGAAGGCGAAGGTGACGCTCATGAAGTTCCTCGTCATTAAAAAATCATGATTGCCCTGCCTCTGGTATCTTGATGGTGTCTAATGTTCTCCAAGCCCGGCCTTCTCAATCGATTGGTAGCGGCCTTTACTGCGCTTTGGATAGCATCGGGAAAAGCGGAGGTGTGTCGATACAGTCATCCCTAGCGAGAACATGAGTTCTGACGAACTAAGACCGACACGGGAACCTGAGGCGATTCACATCAAAAGGGAAGCCACTGAGAGCGGGTGTCTCGTACCACGGGCCTCTAACCAGGACAACCTTCGCCTGCGTCTTGGGGGGAATTAGGGGCAGATTACAAATTGTAGCGGGACTATGGGCGACGAGAATGACAGGCCGCGGAGTCCCGGCCAGCTGATATAAGGCTGAAACATATCTCTACAAGAGAAATATCCAGTTGGTAGAGAAAGTTAAGCATACTACAACCCATTAAAATTCGAAAAACATTCGGATGGACAAGTGCAAGAGGAGCTCGAGTGACGTGTAGGTGGGTACAAGCGGGAAGCGAAGTCAGGCTGAATTGCTCTGGGTGAGAGTAGGCAGTGTTATCAGTATCTACGAGTAGAAAGTGGTATGTTTGAAAATTCTAGCTAATGCTATCGGGGGACTTAGCGGGGAGGACCTCTCGGTTCCTTCACGGACATAGTAAGGCGACTCTGGTGGGGCCTCTATACCGGCTGGGGCGGGTGGAAATCTCCTCTTGACCCTTGTCATTACACGAGCCCAGGCAAAGAAGGGATCGCTTGAGGATCTCTTAGCAAAACGATAAAGCGAGTACAAAACTAGACTAGGAGCTTTTTGAAAACTATTAGGATGCACCCGGGGCCAAAGTACATCCCCGAACCTGTAAATACCCAGGTTATGTCGTCGGAACCACCTGCCAGGTGGCCAAGCGCACATTCAAGGCGAGACCCGAGCAAGACGACCTAAACAAAACAATCCTTACAAGCAAAATCGGAAGCAAAGGAGAGGAAAAACCCACTAGAAGATCGAAAATAGTCGAAAACCTTCAATAGCTACTTAGCTAAAATCTTCAAGAGTGTTGCAGATGCTCAAAGGATTTTTGGGCAAAAGACTTCTAAGTAACGATAAAGAAATTAACTTATGGATCCTTATCCTGTAGGGGTAGGGGCACGAACATGCACATTAAATGCACCGGTGGTAGCTAGTATCAGCGTGCCCCTCTCAACCCAGGTTGGTATTCACAAGGCGTTTTATCTTATAGGGCATCTAAACCACGCATGAGCTCTTTGATTGTAAGCACCCAGCCCTTTGGGTCTATCAATCACCGAGCTCATAGTTTCTATAAACTGTCCGTCGAGCTAAGGCCCCTCAATTTGCCTTTCAAAATGAGTAGAGCCTAGATTAGTATGAGAACCTAAGAATGGAGTCCCAGTCAAATTTGAAAACAAAATTCACAGCAATAAAAAGAGCATCTCGAAGCCATCTTTAAGTAGGATTACTCCTGGCGGCATACATAGAAACAATGAAAGATAGAAAGTTTGGTACACAAGCATGCCCAAAAACTAAATCTTATTAAAATGCGCCACTAGGCATCAGTGGTTACAAACAAAAGCAAATGCTTAAAACCATGATAGACTATTACAAATCCATCATAAGTAACCATACGCGATTGATTGTAAAGAAAAAAAAAGAAAAAAAGAAGGAAAAGTGGAAGAAAGAAAGTATGAAATATTATGTTTGAAGACTCCTCGTCTCGATCGTCTGCTTTCAGCCGTGCGACTCTGGCGCGGGACGACACCTAGCTGGCGAAGAACCACTGAAGAGTGACACAATCGAGCTTCCCACCTAGGACATCTGGTAGGTCAACACAGATGTCGTTCTCTAACACACAATATCCATTGGCGACAAACAACTGCAGAGATTTCTGAAAGCCTACCTCCATAACTTCTCCACCTTCACCAGCTTATAGATGTTGGTGAGGGAGGAAGTCACAATGGGGGAAAGCTTTGTGCAACGGAAGAGGAATCCATTACAATGGGGGAAAGCTTTGTGCAATGGAAGAGAATCAGGTGGCAAAAACGTGGACTTCGGAGATTCACCCCAATATATATAGGGGATGATCTTAAAAGGTGCATTGAATGCATCATCGGAATATCACGCGCGCGAATAGCGTTGGAACATATGCGCATTAATAACCCTCTGATTCTCCATACTTAGTGTCCGAGGAAACCACCGGTATATTTCCCAGACTAGAAGGCTGTCTGGTCAAAGGGGGCATTGTGAGCAAGTGGCATAAGAGCTTAGACAGCCTCGTTAGACGATGCTCGAAACGGAGACCGTCACGCCGTATCATGCAGCGACCTAAGCGGCCCTGCCATATTAAAACCATCTTTGGGGGATTAGCAAAGGGAAAGTTTTGCCGTTTGAATCGTCAGCCAGTGACCAATAGCGTATGGGAAGTTTGTTATGGATAATACAAAAACTTCTATTTATCACTTGGATAAGTGTCCCGAATCTGTCTCACCGAAACATAAATCCTTAATAAGAGAATTAGTCCTTGATAAGGAAAGAAGTCTTATCGCCCAAAATTACGAGATTATCTTTCCTATAATCAAAGAAAGAAATTCAAATATAAAGTGAAGACTCCTTTGAGAAGGTATCACGATTAGGTGTCTGGCTCTCTTTTCTGTACCTGCGCCACGTTGAGCTTGTCGTCGGAGGTAGTCGACCGAGTCACAGCCAGGTCCACATTATTTTGTAGATTTACATTGCACCACTAATGCCCCGAACGTCAGACGATCCAGATAACTACAAAAAGTTAAATACTTTTAGATCTTAAGGAATGGCTTATATAGTAGTTTTTACTTTATTTATTGTAGTTATTTAAGTATTATTATTATTTGACTTTTATCAACTTTGCATTATAATACTATGTTCTTTGACTCAAATCTACTATTTTTTTTTAGATTTGAACCTACTCTGTTTTTGGATTCGAAATAAGATTTCCCTTAAACCCATCTATGAGATCTTATTTAAATTCATCACACCTTATTACCATTTGAATCAGGCTTAAAAGGCTACTTTATTTACTGACATTTATAATTTTAAAGATTACAAGAAGACAAGAAAATATTAAGATGATATTTTTTTATTTGCTCCGGTTTTTCTATTAAGATAAAAATAATTTATCGATATCCATTAATATAATAAAAAAGAATTTACGATCACAAAATTCATTTTAATGATATTAATTTATACGAGTTTAAAGGTTTTATCATTTATGGTTTTTTGTTTGACAACGGTTTATCATTTATGTTGAAAGTGACATTTAGCAAAAATCTATATAGAATAAGAAGCTTGAAAATGAATGAACCAAGTTGAACAAATCTTATCTTAGCTAAATAATTTCCTAAAATGCTAATATTTGTATTACCTGCAAATCTAAAGCTTGATTAGGAATCAAGCAGATTGAGGTTAAACCTGTTTTCAAAACCAGTTATTAGGAAACCAAACTGACCAAAAAACCGATTCAAAACAAAAAATATAGTGGCAAACCTAGAAATTGACATAAGGAGGGGTATTTTAATATATGAAAATTTTATTAAACTAACAACTGAAAGCCTCAGCTTAATGGTAGATGACTTATAAGATTTAAGAGTGTATATTTTTCTATTTCTTCCTTGGTTCAATTCCCATTGAAATATTATGGGATTTGAGGGTGTATATTTTTCTTTCTAGATTCAATTCCCTTAGGAAAAAAGATAAAAATTTTTGGAAAAAAAAAGATCTAAGGGACATACTTTCCATTCTAATAGTTACTTTTGTGTTGAAGTTCGGTTTTCTCTTTGTTAGCTTTGGATCATGCCAATAAAAAAAAACCATAATGAATTGATAGATTTACGTGAACATCCTAAATATGGAAAAATCAAGAGTAAGAAAAAAAATAAATCATCCATTTTAGATATAGGTTCAAAATTGGAATACTATGGCTATTCAAAAAAAAAAAAAAAAAAAAAAAAATCACAACACCTTAGAATGTCACACAATACCTTACAATCCTAAAAGCAATACCTTAACAAATTAAAAAAATATAAAATTATGTAAAATGTTCCATCATTTACGTTAACAATGTTTTATTTTTATTAAATATCTAAAAATAAAAAAAATATTCTGTTACTCTTTTTATTAAAAAAAATAGAAGATTTTAACTTATTTATTTAATAAAAAATTTATAATAGATTATAAAAAAAAAAGGAAAGAAAATTGTTATAAGTAATAAGTTGAAAAAGTAAATACATTTTTTTTTAAATTTATAAGTCTATAGTATCATTTAACTCAATAGTTTAGTTAGTTCATAGTCTTAGAATTTATTCAATAATCACTAGTTAAAATCCTTACAATTGTTCAATTATCATCCCAATTCAAGTGTTAGGACCTAATTGAAGTACACACAAATTTGCCGACATCCACTATTATATATATATATATATATATATATATATATATATATATATATATATATATAAACTCTATAGTATCATTTAATGATTTTATCCAAAAAATTTGTGACCTATATATAAACTCTATAGTATCATTTAATGATTTTATCCAAAAAATTTGAGAGGTCACATCCGATTGCCAACTTGAAAACTTTATTGGAGCAAAAGAGAAGCCATTATTAAACACATCCCACACAAAAATGAAAAATTGAAAACAAGGCCTCAACTAACTTCCCATGATTTTTGAGGAGAAAACCAAAAAATGGGAGCAATTTTCTTGCCGACGTGTCCAAATCCGAGTGGACAAGTTGGGGAGGGGGGGTTTGATGGATATGGGTATGGTGGAGGTGGGAGTCTGGGGCCAGTCCATATGATTGACACGTGGCGAATTGGTGGAGAGGGGCACCCCACATTAGCTGTTCTTGGACAGACATTGATTTGTCCTTTGAAAGCGACAAAAACGCCTATCTGCTTTTTCCTTCGCCAGGGAGAAGGCGGAACCCCGGGACCCACATACCAATTATTTTTATTATGTTCACTTCCGCCAATGGCGTTATGCCACGTCGGAAAATGATCATGCCGGTGATGGTAGACTGTCGTTGTAGACTCGCAACGACTGTGATGGAGAGATAGGATCACCGACTCTCGTACGGATAAGGCCATGCTTGATAGAACCTCTATAGAATTGGTCCAAAAAACTCAAATTTATATAAACTTGAACTTTTTATTTATGGGATCGAAATATTTTAACATATTTTTTATAACTCTCATTCTAAAAATAATAAAAATCTAAATTTAATAGTAAAAAACTCAATTTTATATAAATTCAAACTTATTATAACTCTTCCCACCTATGTAATGTAAAATAGGATTAAGAAATAATCTCATTTAGGGATCTCCAAAAAGCCCGGAGTCTGAGGCCCGCTTTGGGCCCGGCCCGGCGATGGGGCTTTTCGGCTGCGGCCGGCCGGCGGGGCGCTCGTTAAAGGGCGGGCGGGTCGTGGAGCTCGGCCCGGGCCGAGCCGCTCGAATCGTGGGCTTGCAGGCCGCGGGCGTGGCCGTGAGAAGCGCTGAGGCCGCCCGGAGGCCCGTCTAAAAGCTGTCTATGGCGCAAAAGCACGCCTAAAAGCGGCCTGATGTAGGTTTTTATTTAAATTGTATTGAAGTTAAATAAAAAAGTAGGCTTAAATAATTGAAATAAAAAATACGTCATTTTAAATTTTGTGTCGAATATAATTACGTTTGGAAATGTATGAAAAGTTTGTCGGCCTCTGAAATAAGTGCGTCGGCGGTAGGTTGTAGCTTGCTATTTGTGTCATTTGTCTTTTAATTGTAAGAAAATAAAAATCTGATATCATTCCGATAAAATATTTTAATCATTTATTTTACATTGATGGGAAGCTATCTTTGAATCCATTATGTCTTGATATTTTAAGTTACGTATCGGTAGGCTAGTACGAACACCGAACGTGATCGTACGATAATGACCCGATGTGAGTTGGATAATATCATAATCTGTATTTTGTAAAAATATTTGTTGAAGTATCGAAATTTGAAAGATCTGCGTAGAAGATCCATGATGTGCCAATGTCATGTCGTTTAATAAATGACGTCACGTCGATATTATTATTAGATAATTGCATTTCGTATAATTATCTTCTTTTACATATTTTGTAATATTTTGTAAAAGCTTATAAGTAGAATTAATCTAGTTGGTATGTCTAGCTTTATATTTTTCTTTATCGTATTTACAATTTTGCAACGATCGAAAATAATTCATGTTTTGTAGGAGCAAATTAATATTATATGCAATGTCTACAATTTTTACAATGTCTTCAATTCTTGTCCCATTGTTTTAATCCATCTTTTCACAATCGAATTTAAAATAATGTGACAAATACGTGAAATAATTTTGCGTGATGTCTTTTATTTGCGAAAATCTTAATCTTTGTATTCTTTACATCATTATTGAAGCGTTATCCCAATGTTATTGTAAATATTTTTATCGCGAATACTAAATCTATAATTTCATCATTTATTAAAGTTGCTATATTTTTTACCATTATGTGGAGTATTTATTGTTTTAAATGAAATTATTAACTTATTTAACATTAAATTCCTTTATATATAATGAAGCGATGTCACATTAAAAGCTTTACATCGTTAAAGATGTCGAATATCGAATGTTAAACAAATTTTTCCTTCAAAATTTGCAAAATATTGTTTTAATTTTCTCGTTACGTTTGAAATTTTTTAAGTAATATCTGCTTAACGGTATTTAGGACCAACCTTTGAATTGAGGATTAATCCCGATGTTTGAATGGTTTTGAATAATTATTAGTTTAAATCGTATTAAAAGGTTGTTAATTTCTTATTATGTAGTGTCATTCATGCCAACCAAGCGGTTCATCGTAGAAAATGTGTTTAAATTTCCACATTCATCTTTACTAATTGCATATAATTTTAATATCTACATTATCTTGGTTTACATTGTTCATTTGTGTCTTTTTAAATGACTTGTGCTTTCGGGTGATCATGCATTAAGAAAACTGTAATTTTACATTTGCTTTTATTTAACTTTTTATTATTTTTCTAAAGTATTTCTATTCTATAAAAATTCCGTATATTGAACTAAGTTTTCTTAATGATGTGATAATTTGAAGAAGATCTTGCGTCTGTATCCATATTAAAATTATTAATAAAATATTATCTTAAAAAATATTTTATAAACACACATTTAAACACCGTTCATACTAACACACTCGAACCTAGGATATCTCTCATGCTTTTACACACTTGCATTTTGTTGCAGCAACCATTCTTATTGAAATGAGTGTCACCGATGAAAATAAATACTATCATTAATTATAAATATAATAATAGTTTTTAAGCTTTCAAAAAATAATAGTTTTATATACTTTTATAAGAAAATATTTTTGTTGTAAAGAAATATGAACATACTATTATTTTGATTACTTTATTTTAAAATATTTATATATTGGCAAAATTAATATTTTAAAATGACTTTTCTTTATTTTAAAATTACTTTACAATTTGTAGAAAAAAATATTTCATATTATTGAAACCGCTTGTCAAAAATTTTAAAATATTAAAACCCTCTTCTAGTTAATTTTTACATATTTGTATAATATTTTTATTTTTAGAATATATGTTTTTATTTAAATTAAGAGGATGGGAGGGTAATAACCGTTGGGAAGGGAGGGGCGGGGGAAGGGGTGCGGGGGGCGGGCGGGCGGGGGGCCAGACGGGGGCCGGCGGGCCGCCCTTTGGGCCCCGCGTCGGACCCCCCGCCCTCTGGACCGTCGGACCTTCCTCCCCTGGGCCGTCAGGCGTCGTTGGGCCCCGGGTCAGGCCAGTCGTCCACTGGGCCAGTCTGGCGTGTCTGGAGCCGTCAATTGTGATCTCTTGTGGAATTTGGTCGCGAGCAAAAAAATTAGAGGTCGGCAGGCTCGGCTGTTGGTAATCAACGGGCTTATAGGCTAGGCCGGCAGGGCAGCGGGCTAACAGCGGCCGGCGGCCGTTTCGGCCGTTGGAGATCCTAATCTCATTCCACATTTTATGGAATAAAACAAGATATATCATCTACTTTATATTCTATTTTTACCAAAATATGGGATAAGAATCATAAGATAAATTCTATGTACCGTCTATTTCCTTTCCTAATATTCTTTATTTCTCAAAATAATAATCAATTTATTCTATATATAATATATTTATTGTCTACATTATTTTTTATTTTCTTATATTATTTATTTGCAAAATTAAAATGTATTTATTCATTTTTTTGAAATAAAAAATAATTTTATTGATTCAAACTAGTAATATATTAATAGAAACATATAACAAAAATCGCTAAAAAATATAAAGGATGAAACATATAGGTTAATAGTATAATGAATGACTCAAAACTTATACATTTGATAGTTAACCTTATACATTTGATAGTACTATTATGACTAGAATACCTATAACTTTAGTTTTGTAGCATATTGACGACCATTGATTTGATTTTTTGTTACTGATCACGATGAGAATCAAAACACAATGGATTTGCTTTAAATGCCAATTGAGCCAATCATAAGAGTAAGGGCCGAAAAAACTTCAAGAGTGAGGCATTGGACCAGAATGTCCAAGCGCGAATGAAAGTCGCTTGAATGCCAATTGGGCCAATCACAAGAGCAAAGATCAAAAAGCTTCAAAAGACATTAACCGGGCTTGTGAAGAAGTTTATTTGGGCCAACCCAGCCTTTAAAGAATAGCCCAAGTCAAATAAAGTCTTTGAAGGAATTTGAGCAAACAAGGAAGTTCACAAGTCCATAAATATTATCATGACTATTGATGGAAATAATCCACTTGTTTTTGGCAATTAAAAGGACTAAAAAATCAAGAAAATTTGTGCTCTATATTGTTTCATGATTCGTATGCAAATCGAACGTATTTTGAAAGTTTTAGCATTCTGGTTGCGTGATTAGACTTGCCAATTCTTGTGCAAGTTATTAGTTGTCCAATTAGTTTCTTACGGTCAAAATATCAAGGTTAGGTGTCCAATAAGGAAATAATAAATCATCTTCTTGTTGATATTTTTTTAGAAATATTTTCTTTTAATATTTGATTTTGAAAGCTTAGGGCCTATATATATACCTCCTTCTTGTAGTCTTAGAGAGACATTGATGAATAAATATTCTTTTGTGAGGTTTTCTTCACTTTTTCGTTCTTATGAAAACTTTCGAGCATATCAAGGTTAATTCCTTATAGTGTTCAAACTTACGACTCTTGGTTCTTCTATAATCAAGGGGATGAGGTTACTTTCCATTGTTCTTATGGCTTTTGGTTTCATAACCAAGGGGACAAAGACGTAACATCTTAGTTTACGACTCTTGATTCAATATAGTCAAGGGGACAAGACTATTGTTCTAGATCGTGTTTGAAGATCATTAGAGTAATCCGCAAAAATTGGTGGATCTCGAAGCAACAAGCAGCGAGGTTTGCATCAGATTAGATATCGCTACCGTTTGAATCATTTCGCCCAGCGAGCGTCGTATGGCAGCAATGATAAACAAGCGTTGAACCACGGTGGCGATAAACAAGCGTCCTTGGCAAGGCGATATGACCACAAACGTAGTACGAGGCAAAGCCATGTATTTGCACGAAACTGACGACTTCCTCACAAAAAAACAAATAAAAACCTAGATATGTGTAGAATAACCACTTTATTGAGGAAGAAAATGATGGAAAGAGGTGTAGAGGGGTGATTTCAAGCTAAGAATGACAAAAAATCACCCCTCCTTGTTTAAGGAAAAGACGCTAACAGAGAAAAGTTGAGACAAATACTGTAAAACCTGGAAAAAAAATCAATTTTTTTGAAAAAGGGTAAAACGATAATTTATGTTGAAAACCAGAAATTTTACAGATTCGGACTGACGAAAAGAACTGCCAGATTGAATTTGTCTCGCGGAAATCTGTTGCTACGAATTTCATCGGATGCAGGCGGTCGAATTTCACGTTTTTCGAGACATTGGGTGTCGGGTGACATATGACATGATCCTATAGATGCCACATGGCACCTTAGGGGAGTGACACATGATATGACATGTGGTGCACTTGTGTGAATGACTCACATTGAGCCAAGTGTCAAGTGGAGGAAATAATGGAAAAGATAAAACAAGAAAAAAAAAAGAAAAGAAAAAAAAAAAAGAGGATGAGATCAAATTCGGTGGATAAGTAGAGAAAAGGAAAAAAAGAAAACAAAGAAACAAAAAGAAAAGGGAGAGAGAGAAGAAAAAAGGGGGTTTTGCTTCTCTTTAAGATTTACAGAAATCGAGCCATCAGTTTTTGTCGGAGCGAGAAGAAAAGTTGATCCATCCTTATTTACGCACAGGGTCGCAAAATCTTGGGTTCGTCAAACTCCACGAGGTAGAGAATTTTCTTACTTGGAATATTTCTAGCCTAAAGGCCATTTAATGACTTGGGATTTTCTTTGAGGTCGTGAGAGACCGTAAATTTAAGTCCCACAATCTTGAGACTAAGTTTAGGAATTTTTAGCAATTTTTAGGATTGTTTTCGGACAGTCCGGGCTGAATTTCGGGGGTTGTTTTGGACGTCGGGCTAAATTCCCACCGGGAGGCTTTGTTTTACGACGATGCAGGCCCGAATTTTGGGGTATTTTTTGACGGTTTTGGGCTGAATTTTTGGGATTTGATTTTGAATAGTCGAGTAGGATTTTGAGTTTGTTTCGGGCGGAGTCGAACTATGTTGAGGTTTGGTATTGATCCCGAGATTGATGTCTTCATCATACTAATTAGTTGATGAATGGAATAAAAAAAAAAAAAAGGTTCATGGCTGTGAAGGGACCAAGAGGTGCCCTGTTTTATATGGGTCCGAGATTTGGACCATTTTGTGTGTATTGTTGGAAAAATAAATAATATGCGGTTGTGTGTAAAAATCATGTTAATATGTGTTTGTGTGATGTATTAACATAGAGTGGCAAATGAATCATTATATATACGAAATATAATTATCCGGAATTTATAAATGTTGCATGTTGTATGACATAACATGAAATGACATGTTTGCATTTCATATGCAAGGTCACATTGCATCGAGTCGGGTGTGGGTGCATGGTATTGGTTATTCATCATTCTTGGTGAATATGTAGTGAGCTCGGAAATTGGGACAACGTCCAAAATTAAGACTAACGGGTGCATAAAAATAATAATAATAAATTTCGTGTGTTTGGGTGAAGCAAGATGAGGTAGATCCCCCCCCAAGGTGAAAGACCAAAATTATATTCTTGGTCAGACATATGTATCAAGCGATGAAAGTTCGCGAAAGTGTCGGAAGGCGTGCGAAGCCTACGGTGAGACCCCGAAAATTTGCAACTCAAACAAATACACGGGATTTGGTAAAATTGAATAAACATTGGAGGGTTGTTCAATGGGTTGAGTCATTGGGTGAAACACCAATGACTGGTTTTCACACTTGGCATCTGCATGTGTGAGGGAGTCGGTCCGGACTTGAGTTTATGGGTATGAGGAGTCTCATCTCATACGTGACACGTAATATTCCATATAGAATTGCATTATTTATATGGAATGTGATTTGGCGTTTTCATGGTTGCCATTGCATGTGCATTTTAGGTGGGGAGTAGCCCTTGTAGGAGAATTTTCTACTGGGCATTGCTCACCCTGTCGTGGGACTCCCTTTCAGGTACAGGGAGACGACGCTCCGACGAGGTCGTGATTATGAAGGAGGCCGATGTGTGACCTTGATATTTCCTTTGTAAAAAGTCCTCTTACAGACTGTAATTAAGTGTTTTATTTTCATATTTTAGATTTAAATGTGAATGAATGGGTCCCGGTAAAGGGATGTATGTTGGGGGATATGGACAGATGGACCATGTGTGGTTAATATTACTTCTATTGAGACCTTGGATGGGTTATGATTATACTGTTATATAGGTTGTATGTTGGATAGAGCTCCCCGAATAAAGCAGGCTCTGCCCGATTTTTTGTGAAACTATGGATCCCGATAAATGGGACACAACAGTGTGATATCGGGTCACCCGAAATCCACAGGAATTCCGCGGGTTAACAGGTTGTCAACGGGACCCCTGGAAATTGGGGCGTCACAGCTTGGTATTAGAGCCTAGGTAAACGATTCTTTAGGAAGTTTGAATGTGTGTATCCACAAGTATGGTCCTGATACTAGCTCATCTCAGCTAGGTATCAAGAGTCTAGGTACACGAGTATTAAGGGCTGATGGGCATGGGTCTCGATCATGCATTGTTGTGTGTTACGTGTTTTGTGCTTAACATGTTGTGTGATTTGTGTGAATAATATATATGGTAGATTGTATATGGAACACTAGGGCTAGAAAACATAACCTTAGGGGTTCGGAAAGCAAAATGAACAGGATAGTTTGGGAACTAATTTGTATTAGTGGTTGGCATTATACCAGTAGCCCAGGAAAAGGGATGAGCGGTGTAGTTCATGATGTTAAAGATCTATTAGTGGTTGGCATGTGGCGACCCTGACCGTCCAGGCCCGGTTGGCGGATCTACTTAGAAACCACAGGGACGCCCAGTAGAAAGCTATCAAATCCATTTATCAAATACAATTCATTAATATAAACATTTTCATTCTCAAATCTTTGCGGAAGCGATTTCATTTAGAAGCGAAGCCATAAACATTTATAATTTCAATGCAATTCCTTTACAAAATATGCATTTAACCAAAAATGGCATTTATGCCGTTTACAACATAATATCCAAAATCGTAATTGGATATAAGTACAAAAATAATTTCGGAGTTGAACTCCTTTTGTTTACAAAACAATGTCATGTTCAAAATGGTGAGGATGTGTAACACCCTTTCTCCGATCCGACGGAATTAGTTGGGTCAGGAGGCCAAATCGGGATAAACGATACCACTAAAGCGTAGCGCCCCAACTTCGGCATAGGATGTCAAGTGAGGTCACTCTTTTTATCATACTTATAACCTTTACACTTGCATATTCACTTATAATGTTAAACAATTAACTTGTATTACACGATGCATGCGTGGATTACAAAATATATATACAAGCTCAATATGGAAATGTTCAACATTTACAATATTTACATTAGTTTACAAAATTTCATATACAAAATAGACCTAAAGGTCTTCCCGGTGGGCACCCTATTGATGTGTGGCCTTTGTGTGATGTGGATTATCACATCCTCTTTGGTTTCCTCTTACGTACTACGGATTGAACACCCGTGCTAAGCTTTACGCTTAGTGGGAATATGACTTCTATTAAGAGTCACCACAATTCTTTTATACACATGCATATGACACATATAACATTTCCGATTCTTATTATTTCTCATATATATATACATTTCATAACCAGTTTCTTTTCTTATCATCTTCCAGATACTTTTCATGTAATCTTGTACTTTTACTTCTTGTTCTTGTAACTGTATACTATCATCACATAGCAGTGCTATGCTTCCCATATTCTCTTCGTTCCTTTATATACACCTCATTTCTTTTATGTTTCATGTGCATAAACCTTAGGAGTGGATCTGGGGGAATACTATAATCCATGAGGACCCAGAAGGTGCTATATCAACATGTAAACGATGATCCATGAGGAGCGTAGTATTTGTAATATATTATGCCGAAGAGTATCATCAGCGTCGAGACGGTGACCTGTCCATGAGGGCCGGGCCCATGGTGATCTTCGGGGCCACCTGGTCAAAAGCGGGATCTATGTCGTGTTGACCCACCGCGGGGTCCCGATTTCGAATATAAGCGATATGCTGCGGACTTATTCTTCTAATGGCGTCTGTCCCATCCTCTCTTGGGGTTACAGCGAGCCAATCAAATATGTATTTTATGCTCGTATATATCTCATATTCTGAATAATTATTGTCGTTCGGTAGTGTAAGCCAGGATATATATACAATCGATTATTCATATCTTTTCATTTTTTCATACTTCGTATATGCATAAATAATTATGCTTATACTGTGTACTTATGAGCTATTTACAATTCTGTAGTGTTCTCAATACAAATAACTATGGTTACCTGTACTGCCTACTGTTTTCCATGTTTTCTGGAACTAATATGAGTTCCAATCTTATTAATTTGTATTGATGAATTCTTGACTCAACTCAGGCTTTCCATAGAGTCCAAGAACGCAAATCGGAGTTCGGCAGAGAGGAGATATGACCTTCGAGTTGGAGGTCGTGCGCGATCTGTCTTGACGAAGCCTGACCTGAATTGACGAGCTGCACTGAAGTGACGAGCTCATTTTAACACTTTGGTCTGACATCTAATATTCTCCTCAGGCATATGGATGGATTCTTGACTCAATGGGCTTTCCATAGAGTCCAAGAACACCCAAATCGGAGTTCAGACGAAGGAGATATGACCTTCCGAAGTTGGAGGTCATGAGCAGTCAGTCTTGACGAGCTGACCTGAACTGACGAGCTGCACTGAAGTGATGAGCTCATTTTAACACTTTGTTCTGTCATCTAATATTCTCCTCAGGTATATGGATGGATTCTTGACTCAATGGGCTTTCCATAGAGTCGAGAACACCGTCGGAGTTCGAGACGAAGGAGATGCGACCAGCCGAGAAGTTGGAGGTCATGCGCGGCCCGATCTTGACGAGGCGGCCCTTTGTTGGGGCGATCCTTTGTTCAACGACGGCCCTATTGGGCGACCCCTTGTCCACGTTATGCAGCGGCTTGTTTTGACGACCTCGTCCAGCTGTTGGAGCGACCCACTTTGTTCGCGGCGACCCTTGTTTGGCGACCCTCGTTTGGCGGTGGGCGACCCTTTGTTCGCGCGACCCCTTGTTTGGCGACCCCTCGTTTGGCGTTGGGCGACCACTTGTTCATTGGCGACCCCTTGTTTAGCGACCCCTCGTCCGCTGTTCCTTGGCGACCCCTTGTTTGACGGCCCTCGTCCCACTTTGTTGGCGACCTCTTGTTCCGCGACGACCCGCTTGTTTTACAGTCTTGTTTGTAGTCTTGTTTGACAATCTTGTTGTGACCCCTCACCCATTTATTTGTTAATTAAAGACCATAACTTGGTCTACAGGAGTCCAGTAAGTAAAAAAGCCTAACATCAAGTTCATTGATGTGGCTACAATTTCTAAAAGGACTTACTGCCAAATTCTCTTTATTTCTGGTTCAAAAACTCATTCTAAGGTCCGGGTAGTTGACGAATTGGCAGAAGCCGGCCCTACCAGATTCAGCTGTTGACCTAAGTAAAGGGCTATAGCAGTGCAGGGTGAATCAGGTAATTCAAAGCCTAACATCAAGTTCATTGATGTGGCTACAATTACCTAGAAGGACTCACTTCGGAATTCCTGTATTTCTGACCCAACAATCCTTTCTAAGATCAGGATACTGCATAAAATTTCTGGGTTCAACTTTGCTCAGGCCTTCTCAAACCCATGTTAGGAGCCTTAAAGCTCTTCTTAACTCAACCCTACAAGAAGGGTTTAGGAGTTCTAAACCCAAAGCCATACACAAGATAGAGGGTTCTTAACCATGTATCCTAAACTTTATAGTGAAACCTTAGACTTCCATACTCCCATAGTTTACATACACTTATTCATGGTGCCATACTTTTTCTATACCAAATCATAATTAGCCACAAATCACCATATTTCCATACTTTTCGATACAAAATCATAGTTCATTCCACCAGACATGTATCCGTGCCCATACTCAAATTCCTTCAATACTCAATTTAGTGATTCATTACATAAATCTTCTTAACTCTTCTTCTTCTTCTCTCTTCTGTATCTAGTATTTCTTTCTCGGCACTATAAAAAGTAAAAATAAGATATTTCTTTTAGTCTTTATCATATTGATCTTATCCCATTTTATTTTACTTTGGTCCTCCAACTCTTATAATATTTGCAAATCAATTTATAATATTTTTACAATAGCCTCCAAATCTTCTTTATTATTTGTAATTTAACTTAGCCATATTCTATTTTTGTTTTTTATCTTTATTTTATTCGAATAAATATACTTTTCGTTTATTATACCCAAAACATGTTATAAGACTGTTGGGGTATAATTTGGAGATGTGGGGACATATATGAACATAAGTGAATGGCACGGATCGGCTGCAGGAAGCCATAGGCGGCTTAGGTCCGACTTGCGACCATCTATTAATCGGTACCTGCGCATTGATTAAAACAATACTCTAAGCATTTTCATGCTTAGTGGTTCTATATAGTTCTCTATTCCATTTCAGTTCAGTACAAATCATGCATTTATCAAAATAATGCCTTTATACAATGTCTATGTATAATGAAAAAGATACTTATACAAATACACTTTTTGAATCATTTTTCGCGTTTTGGTTTGTGATTTCATATATGGCTATAGAGTCAACATTCCGCAGCGGTCGATTAGTGAATCCTGTCCTTTGTCATTAGTAGTAATGTGATGCGCGTGTACGCAAATCTCATATATGAGTATAGAAGTCAGCCCGATCGCGTGATTAGGTTGGTGAATCGCATTACGTTTTGTCATTCGGTAGCAATGTGATTTCATTCAATATTGCAATCTCGCATATGGTATAGAAGTTGGCGTTACGACAGTTCGGTTAATTGGTCACCCCATCGCATTTATCATTACGATGGCGATGTGATCGCGTGTTGAACAAATACGATTACCTTCATGACAAATTCAATTGGTGAATCCTGTCATGTTGGTCACTCAATAATACATTTCAAATCGATTTACTTTCATGCAGTAAATTCACTTATAGTTCAAATACAAGCACACATGTAGATATTTGACAAACATTTCGAATACTAATAATTCAAATCGATGTATATATATATATTTCGCAATTAGAACTTGAAATGGGAATTGAGTCATAAAGAACAACAAATAGGACAGAGAACAGAGAACATAACAAACAGAGAACAAACCAATTTATCGATCCTTTGTCTCTTTAGATTCCAATCCTAGGTCGGTTGTCGTCTTCATCCGTACCTAGTCAATTACAATATCTCCACTCTTAGTGGTTAAACAAATAATCATACTAAATGAATATCGTCGAGGCGGCGAGCTACGGTACATTTTTCACTTGATTTTATTCTTATTTGAACCCCCATTAATCATTAGTTAGGGTCCCTAAACAATCGGTGTACGAATACGGGACTTAACGGTGCAAAAATATGCAAAAATAGGGTTGCAGGAAGCAGTGGTACCGGTACCAGTCCCTCACTGCCAATGGGTATCGGTACCACTAGCCCTCTGCACCATGGGTACCGGTACCACTTTTTGGTACCGGTACCACTACGCGATTTTTGCCTAGAAAATGTCGAATTTTGGCATTTTCACCCATTTTTCTTCCACAAACCTCTTCCAATTCATCCCATATAAAAAATTCACCATCGAATCCACTCAAAACAACTCGAAAGTTGTTTTAAAATCAATAAAACATCTTCTCTTAAAAGTTAGGGCTTTTCCCCACGAAATCAAAATCGCAAAGATGAAGTGAGGGTTTCGTTTTCTTACCTTGAATCTCTTCAAATCTTCCCTTCCATGTTACTTGGTCTCTTAGAAGCAAGAAATGGGAAACAATCCCACCAAAATCACTCCTTCTAGCAAACCCTAGCTTTCTATCCCTTTTCTCCTCTCTTCTCTCCCAAAAATGTGATTTGCTCTAAATGAGCTCCTTATACCACTTTGGTCTTTTAAATCCCCTTTAAGTGTAAGGCCTTGTTTGGCCTACACACCCATTTCTCATTTCTCATTTTCTCCATTTTTGGTCTTAAGTCACTTATTCTACATAAAGCCTTGTTTGGCCACAAAAATGCATTCTTGAGTTAAGTTCTCGCAATTCACTATATAGCCCATAAATCTCTCTAATTGCACTTAAATTTTCAGTATTCACACTTAGACCTACAAACTCATTTATATATGACCTTTAGGTCCTTATTTTACAATTCTTCCTCTTTTTGCCTTTTTAAGTGATTAATTTCGGGTTCAATCAATTCTCATTTAGCATGTAATATTTGCATTTGGCTCTCTTAGCCATATAATCATTTATTCAATATTCATTTAACAATTCGAAAAATACGAGTTAGCTCGGTTATACGAAATATATAATAATTTTTTATTATAAAATTCTAGGAGCATGTAGAGCGTTACATGACATGTACCTCTACGGTAGGCGAGATAGAAATTTGAGAACTCTATTGCTATTTGCTGCATTAGATGGGTTGCGAGGAAAGAGGGCCGCCGAGGCGGTGGGAGGAGTAATAACCCACGACCATTGGCTTTAGACTAACGAGACCGCCGTAAGGTTGTTGTTCTTTGCGGTGCTACCCTTATGCGGCTGAGATGTTGTTCTTTGCCCTGTCCTTACGGCCTGGTCGCGATGGAACGAAGGGTGGGCGGTGCAGGGTTCAAGTAACCTCCCCCATAGGTTCGAGGCACATGATCCAGGCCCCTCGAGGAGGAGGGAGCAGATGCAGGCGGGTCATTTTTCTAGTAGTCGGAAGGATCACGGGGCGTTGCGGTCGCCATCGTGCACGAGGCGAGCATGGTCGTTTGCTACCATTACTACCACGGGGCCCAGTACAGTGATTGGGCTAGGGAGGGATGAGTAACCTCCAGGGGTTTCAGACACATCATCCTCTAACATACATGGGAGGAGGGGACTAGATGGTTAGGATAGCCTTGGCCATTGGAAGAGGAGTAGATGACACACGGAGCATCCGGGATATGGGTGTTAGCACTAAGAGGAAAGAGAATCAATCTTCTTTTAATTCGGGAAGGAAGCAGAAGACTTCTATTCCGCCCGGGATTTTAAGGGCAGGTGGCCCTTGCTCGGGGCGAGGGCGGGAGTCGGGGCTTCTAGCCAGATGGGGTAGATGACATGCTATCATTGCCAGCAACTTGGGTACATGAGATGAGATTGTCCATAGAAGCTAGGATCCCAGAATTATGGGATAGCAGTCCCAGTCATCAGTGGGACAAGCGCAGACATAGTTTGTTCCTTCTCACCCCAGCACGGGCTAAAGGGACTAGTATTAGTCCAATGGTGTTGCACAAGTGCCTTCTGCTACACAGATGGGCCAGAGAGGCCAGGGTATGGGTCGAGGTCGAGGACAGAGCTCACGGACAGAGACTTCAGGGACCTAGGGGCGTGTTTACGCCATCACACCCACCAATTAACCGGTTGATCGATCCCGGTGTCCCGGGGGGGTATGTTTATGTTATCTGCTTTATGGGGCAAAGATATTGTTTGATTCAGATGTATCATATTCATATTTATTGTTACATCATGTGTGAAAGGTTTGAGCTTAGAGGTTGAAACCTTGGAAGAGTCGTTACATGTGAGTTCTCCTATAGGGATTAAGATGAGGATTGATCATGTATGTCGGGATTGTGAGTTAGAGATCTCAGGGATTCTACTCACGGTGGACCTTCGGGTGATGGACATATCAGAGTTTGATGTCATTCTTGGCATGGATTAGTTGACAGGACATTGCGTCGTCATTGATTATGATAGTAGGAGGATTATCTTCTATACACATCATGGTATTGTGTTACGTTTCAGGGGGATAAACATGATGCTTTACCCCAGACCGTGCACAACTCCGGGTAGAGTGGACTGTTGATGGGTTGGCTAGCAAGCCTTACCTTAGAAGATAAGGGGAGACTGGATTTGAGTCTACCTGGGGTGGTTTGTGAGTATGAGGACGTTTTTCTGGACGAGCTACAGGGATTACCTCCGCACAGGGATATGGACTTTTTCATAGAATTACACCTTGGTACGTCGCCCATATTTATGACTCCTCATAGGATGGCACCGGTTGAGTTGCGCCAGACAGGTCAGCTGGGGAATTGTTGGGCGGGTTTTATTAGGCAAAACGCCCGCCATGGGGGCGCTCCGGTTTTGTTTGCTAAGAAGAAGGACAAAACTCTTCGACTGTGCATTGACTATCGATAGTTGAATAGGGTTACGATCAAGAATCGGTATCCATTACCGAGGATTGATGATTTGTTTGATCAGCTGAAAGGGGCGCGAGTCTACTCCAAGATAGACCTTCGCACCGATTACCATCAGTTGAGAGTTAGAAAGACGGATATCCCTAAGATAACGTTTAGGACGTGGTATGGACATTTCGAGTTCACAGTGATGCCTTTCGGGTTGATGAATGCTCCAGCGGCATTCACGGATCTCATGCATAGGGTATTCCAACCCTACTTACATCAGTTTGTTGTGGTCTTTGTTGACGAAATTTTGAACTACTCCCAGTCTAAGGACGAGCATGAGGATCATTTGCGAATTGTTTTCTAGGCACTCAGGGACCATTAGTTGTATGCCAAGTTCAGCAAATTTGAATTTTGGCTTATTGAGGTGAAATTCTTGGGACACGTTATGTCGGCTTTAGGTGTGTCAATAGTCCCTAAGAAGGTGAGGCTGTTATGAGTTAGGAGAGGCCGAAGTCAGTCTTCGAGATACGTAGTTTCTTGGGACTAGCGGGGTACTATAGGAGGTTCATTTAGGATTTCTCTCGGCTCGCAGCACCTATAACTAGATTGACCCAAAGGGGTCAAGTTTGAGTGGGATGACTTGTGTGAGAAGGCATTCCAGGAATTGAAAATGAGGCTTACTACATCTCTGATAGATAGTCACAGGAGCGAGGGGATAGAGAGGTACGGTGTCTTGTGATGCCTCACAGGGACAGCCGGATGTCTTGATCTGCGGTCAGGGAGGGTTGTAGCTTATGGTTCCAAACGACTAAAGAATCATAGCGAATTACCCTACACATGATGCAGGTTGGCGAAGGCCATTGTCTTTGCCTTAAAGATTTGGCGCCATATACGTATGGTGAAGCGGTCGAAGTGTTTTCAAGCGCGGGTCGAAGTATATTTTCACATAGCGGGACATCAACATGAGGCAACGCAGATGGATAGAGCATCTGGAGGATTATGACTTCACTTTGCATTATCATCCTGGTAAGGCAAATGTAGTGGATGATGCACTCAATCGGAAGTCACAAGGAGTACTGGCTAGTGTAGCTTCTCGAAAGTGCGTGGCGGTCTTTCGAGACTATGGGACGATTTAGGCGCATTACGGTGTCGAGCTCGGGGAGAGTTAGGGAGTTCGGTGGCTACGCCATTTCTGACGGTGATTGAGTCTTAGGGGCGGGACGTAGAGATGAGTGTCCATCGGGACCGGGTCTGACCAGTGCAGTGATGAAGGCCCGGGCCGTCCAGCGGATGGTAGTCTTCGGTATAAAGGATGGGTTATGGTCCCCTAGTTGATTGCTGCTAGAGGGAGGGTTACGAGGGAGTTCCACTTTGCTGCAGATTTGCTTTATGCGTCGGGGTGGCGCGAAGATGTGCATGATATTCGTTGCGGTATTATTGGGCGGGGTGAAGTGGAAAGCGTTGTGATTTTGTTCGGTGATGTCTCATGTATGTCGGTCGAGGGTGAGTGAAGCCCGGCGAGGCTCTTTAGCCATTAAATTGCGGGTGGAGTGGGAGCGTATCACGATGGACTTTGTAGCGGTACCACGGACGCCCACGAGAGATAGGATGCGGTGTGGGTGATTGTGGATCGGCTCACTAAGTTGGCAAATTTTCTAGCAGTGCGGATGACCTTCACACTGGAGGAATTCTCCCGGTTGTATATTCGAGAAATTGTCCGGTTACATGGAGTGTCGGTCTCTATCGTATCGGATAGGGACCCTAGAATTACGACACACTTTTGGAAGAGTTTCCAAAATTCCATGGGGACACAGTTGACGTTGAGCACTGCGTTTCATCCATAGACAGATGGTCAGTCGGAGAGGACCCGTACGGTGTGGGGACATGCTGCGGGGCATGCGTTACGGTTCAAGGGTAGTTGGGAGGAGCACTTACCCTTAGTGGAATTCACCTACAACAACAGTTATCAAGCGAGTATACAGATGACACCCTATGAGGCTCTATATGGGAGGCCATGTCGATCCCCGATTTGTTGGACAAAGTTGGGAGAGAGTTCCATCAATGGTTTGGATCTGATTAGAGACACCTTGGAGAAGGTGGGTTTGATACAGAAGCGTCTTCTTACTGCTCAAAGCCGACAAAAGAGCTACGCCAACAGACGGCGTTGGCCTCTAGAGTTCGAGGTGGGTGATCACGTCTTCTTGAAGGTGGTGCCTAGGAGAGGAGTGATCAGATTCGGCAAGCGAGGGAAGCTAGCGTCGAGGTATATTAGGCCCTTTAAGATACTCGAGGAGGGTGGTGATTCTTATCATTTGGCGCTACCACGAGTTTGCTCGGTGTCCGTGCGGTGTTACATGCCGTGCTGGAAATATACTCGGATCGACTCGTAGTGGATTGGGGAAAGATTAATATTGACATTGATGGGACCTTCGAGGAGGGACCAGTGCATATCTTGGATAGCCAGGATCAGGTATTACGGCCCAGCGAAGGCCAGGTGTGGCTAGTAAGTGTTATTGAGCGACAGAAAAGTGGAGGAGCGGCGATGGGAATGTAAGGACATGATGCGGGCCACCTATAATTTCCTATTTGAGGACGAAGGTGCGTGGTCTAACATTTGGCATTAGAGTATTACTGCATATGCATGTGTTTGTGTGTGCTAGTATGTGTGAATTTCGGGGACGAAATTCTGTTAAGGGGGGAAAAATGTAAAACCCGAAAAAAATTCCATTTTTTTGAAAAAGGGTAAAACGGTAATTTTGGTTGGCGGAAATTTTCTAGATCTCGGATGGCAGAAAGCGGACTTTGCGTTGATTCTTCTCGTGAAATCTAGTTACCCCATTGAATTTCTTCGGATTCTGAGACAATCGAAATTTCACGTTTTTCGAGACATCGGGTGTCGGGTGACACATGATGATCATGTGGATGCCACATGGCACCTTAGGGGAGTGACACATGGCATGACATGTGGTGCACTTGTGTGAATGGCTCACATTGAGCCAAGTGTCAAGTGCAGGAAATAATGGGAAAGATAAACCAAGAAAAAAAAAGAAGAGGATGGGATCAAATTCGGTGGATAAGTAGAGAACAGGAAAAAAAGAAAACAAAGAAAAAAAAGAAAAGAGAGGGAAAACAAGCAGAGAGAGAAAAGAAAAATAAGGGTTTTCAGCCTATACAAGATACGGAAATTGAGCCATCGGTTTTACCGTCGGAGCGAAGAAAAGTTGATCCGCACGTAAGCTGCAGCGTGGAGTACCAAAATCTTGGGTTTCATCAAACCCTTTGAGGTAAGAATTTTTTATACTTGGAATATTTCTAACCTAAAGGCTATTTAATGGCTTGCGGTTTTCTTTGAGGCAGTAAATTTAAGTCCCGAATCTTGGGATTTGAGTGTATGATTTTAGGGAATTTTCGGAATTTGTTTCGAGACCAATCCATTTGAATTTTAAATTTATTTTGGACGATCGGATTGAATTTTCGAATGCTTGTTTTCAGACCCGATTCGAGTTAATTTCGGAATTTGTTTTGGATAGTTTGGACAGGATTTTGAATTTCATTTTAGAACCCAGTCTGGAATGTGTTGAGTTTAGTTTTGATCAGGGATTGATGTCTTCAGTTTTGTTGTGTGTTCGTGTCACATTAATTAGTTGATGAATGGAACAAAAAAAAAAAAAAAATGGTTCAGGGCCATGAAGGGACCAAGAGGTGCCCTGTTTTATATGAGTTCGAGATTTGGGCCATTTTGTGTGTATTGTTGAAAAAATAAATAATATGCGGTTGTGTAAAAATCATGATAATATGTGCTTGTGTGATGTATTAACATTGAAATTGTGATGAATGGAAATTATATATTGGAAATATAATTATCCGACATTTATAAATGTTGCATATAGCATGACATAACATGGAATGACATGATTGCATTTCATGCACTCCGCCACATAGCGTCGAGCCCAGCGCGAGCGGATGACGGTTATTCACCATTCTTGGTGAATGTGTAGTGAATTCGAAAATTGGGACAACGCCCAAAATTGAGACTCATGGGTGCATAAAAATAATAATAATAAATTTTGTGTTTTTGGGTGAAGCAAGATGGGGCAGATCCCCCCCCAGGGTGAAAGACCAAAATTATATTCTTGGTCAGACTTATGTATCCAACGATGAAAGTTCGTTAAAGTGTTCAAGGCGCGGCGGCTCACCGTGAGACCTCTAAACTCCAGAACCCAAATAAACACAAGGGATTTGGTAAAATTGAATAAACATTGGAGGGTTGTCCAATGGGTTGAGTCATTGGGGAAACACCAATGACTGGTTTTCACACGCATCTGCTTGTGTGAGGGAGTAAGTCAGGACTCGGGTTTATGGGCATGAGGAGTCTCATCTCATGCATGACATGTAATATTCCATATAGAATTATATTATTTATATGGAATGTGATTGGATGTTTTTATGTTTGCCATTGCATGTTCATTTAAAGTGGAGAGCCTCGTAGGGAGAATTTTTTCATCAAGTATCAAGCCACCTCACATGGGACCCCTGTGTACAAGGGGGTGTACAGGAGACTCAAGGTCCGCCGAGGCCGTGATTATGAATGAGGCCAAGTGTGTGGCCTCGATATTTCTTTATAAAAAGTCCTCTTAGCACTAGAATTCAAGCTTTTATTTTCATATTTTGCATTTAAATGGAATTGAATGGTTCCTGAAGGGATGTATATTTGGGATATGGACAGATGAACCTTGTGTGGTCAATACTACTTATCTTGGATAGGTTATGATTATACTGTTATACAGGTTGCATGTTGGGTAGAGCTCCCCGAATAAAGGAGACTATGCCCGATTTTTTGTGAAACTATTGATTGATAGGCTTTTATGTGATTGTGTTTTCTTGTGGATGTGCAATAAAGAGTGCAAATGGCCTAATCGCACAAGTATATGCTCGCCAAGTAATATAGTGTACTCAAGGTACGGATATCGATCCACAGTGGAAACCTTAATCGTAGTATGCTAAGCAACAAAATTACAATACTTTTTTAATATTCAAACTAGCAATCGTGATGGCTAAGTGGAACTAAAAGCGGATTAAACTATTACCACGTAACCGGTGTGCTCGGGATGTAAGAATGATCAAAAGGGTGTGCAAAGAGGTTGTGGTGTCAGGGTTGGCTGGACAATCCTACTATGTAATGTCGCTTGCCTCTATTCTATTATCTTGTATACATGTTCTCCAAGGCGGCTCTTATCTATTGAATTAAAGCCTTTCTCAAGGTCATTTAACCCCTTTACCATCAGGTTTTTTGCTCATCGGGCTCAACCCTGCTAAAGAGGTGCATGGGAATGCAAAGAACTCCTAAGCCTCTTAATTATTGATAATCCTACATTACCAAGGTTAACCCAACTATGTCTAATTTCTTCATTCACTTCTCAAATCTTACAAAGAACCACTCATATTAAGATTAACTTAAATTAATATGTTGATTTCATCCAAGCATGAGTTAATGGTAAAACAAATATATATAAGATAATGGAATTATAAAAGGCTAACACTTTAATATAGTATTCATGTCCAAATCTCTACTAACACCCTAAGCCACGAAATTAGAACCTCATTATGTTATGTTCCAGTACAAATGAAAAGCAAGACATAATAATAAGAATAGAGAAAACTTTAATGATCGAGGGAATGACGATCTCCCGGATTCTTCAAGTCTCTCTCTTTAATATCGGCCTTCAAGTCTTCTTTCCTTTGTTCCAAACTCTAGTTTCGCAAACCCTAGCACTGTAAACGATTTTCTAACCCCCAAAATTGGATTCTCCCGTTCCTTTTATAGCTTCTTTGAGAGATAAGGTTTGTAAAGTCTTTCCCAAGCAACGTCAAGTCAGGCATTGCGATTGGCCGACATTTCTCGCACCAATCTTCTCTAGGACTCCGGCAAGGCTCCATTTCTAGCATTTTTCAAGATTCTACAAAACCCAATAAAATAAGCATTAGAAAAGTAATCAAACAATGTCACATATATATGAATTCGATCCCGAATCTCGCTTAAATCCTGTGTTTGTAATGAGGCTTTATCACACTCATCACACTTAAACTAGCTTCTTGTCATTCTCAAGCAAGAAACATACTTTGAACCAGACACACAAGAAAATAACATACTAAACTTAACGACACGAGAGTGATGCACATGTTGCCAAGATGATGGATCAAAATGAACCGAACTCACAAATCTTGCCCTTTGTTTCTAATTTCAGAGGATCCTTAAAGTTGTTTGACTTTCGAAAGAATTCAGTTGAATCTGGTTCGATCGACAAGTGACTCAGCTCGTAGGTTTTCTATTGCCTTTCCCAGGAAGTATGTGCATTGGATGTATGATCTCTAGCATATAACTCTGCCTCGACCCCGTAAAACTTGAATTCAACTTTGCCTATTTGGAAGAGTCTAATCTTACAAAAGGATAAGAACGCACCATTTTTATTCATACTAACTTACCTATCCATGAACAAATCTTGTGGTCTACAAGTTTTAGCTTAGTACCTTGTAGCGGATTCGCTGGTGACTTCCTCACCACTGTTATGGCACCATTCAGCTTCCCGAACTTCACCCTCGAACACTAACCAAATCTAAGGGTCCCAGCCGGGAAACTTCCCATCCTCTCGTCCTATGTAACGAGTGAGGAAGTCAATGGCTCTCGCTTGGCTCAAGGCATTAGTTTTGAAAAGCCCGGATCGGTGTCCAGATTCACTAGAAGATCCCACTATTCTATTCGCCACTTTATTTATTTATTTTAGATGGGGCTCATGGCAACTCTCTTTTTTCTAAGGTGTCTTATCACTGCGTTTAGAAACTCCCCAAGGTTCGCTGAACGTTGCAAGCTCCAACCGTAGCCTAGGTATACCCTGGAGATCACAGGTATAAGTGTGTGGTAGACTATTCTGGAATTGGTTTCTTGAACACCAAGGAGCTGACTCACTATGTCATCCCTACCTATCCAAGCATGTAATTCCCCAACATTAAACAACCTAAGGATCATTTCTTGTTACTTTCAATGTGTGTTTCGAAATTTGAAGAGGTCAAAAGGATCCTTGATTGGAAATCATGGCATCACTCACACATACAACTACTTAACACAATCCTAAAACATGAAATTAAACTGAGATATCCTAACACACAAAACCTAAACGAAAAACCGTGGAAAGTACGAACATAAACATAAAATATAAATGGTAATATCAAAAATATCCTAAACCATGAACATAAACATAAACATAAACGTATCCTTAAATAATCTGAAAACTGATGCCAACCCTACCGCCTACAACTTCCCTAAACAAAAAGGATAATGTCTTCTTACTGCAAGGAAATAAAAGATGGAACTCCCTCGTCGATCCTGTGGATCACTGTGGTGGCGGTGGTGGCACATGGAAGGCAAGTAGCTGGGCGAGCTACTGCTTGATGACCTGCTGGTTGCGGAGGATTATGCGCATGTCAGCCTGGAGTGCATCCATGTCCTGGCTCATGGTGACCCGATGCTCCTGGGTCTCATCCCAGAAAGCATCAAACCTCGAAGTGAGGTCCTGAATATGGTCCTCTAGAGTAGGAGAAGGATCGTGACATTCGGCTCACGGCACTCGAGGGGTGGATGGGTGGCCGCCTCACCAGTGGTCTCTCACGATGCTAAACAAAGTTTGGTATCCTCACCTCCCTCATCCGAAGGTACATGACCTGAGTCATAAATCGCTTTGGATCGAGGAACGCCCTGCATATCCTTCTTTACTAGATGGTCCCAATGGATGGATCGCAGCTCATTATCTCCTTAACGGCACCCCCGTTTGGCACACAATGAGAAAGGGGTGCTTGAGGTTCATTTTGGTGTCCCAGTTATAGACGATGACGTCCTTTATTACCTGACCGACATCAAACGGGATGTTCTGAATGATGGCAAAATTAAGCAATGCCTATTTCATCGTTACCTCGCAAACGTTCGTTGTTGGAATAAGATGAGAGGTGATAAAATGGTGCCACACCTTAGGTATATAGGCTATGGTTTCATTTAAGTGCACAAATATGGCCCTCATTGTTTAATTTCCACTCGCCTTGCCCGTTTGTGAGCATCTTAAGGATTTTCGGGTAGTTAATGTTTTCGTAAAGCCTATCATAGGCCTCGGGGTTAACCGACTCAAGGTTATAATAAAGATTGATAGATTCTCAGATCAAGTCTACCAACACCCTACCGGACTCCCGACCTTCTCGGTTAATAAGAGTCGCTTATGTCGGGAGTAGAATTCCCCGACAACCATCGTGGCAGCTCGGCCCTGGGCCAAGTACAATGCACCCCACCCCTTCCTAGCTATGGTTTTCCGGAAAAAATCGTCGAGATGTTGGAATCCCTTCTCCTTAATGAAGGAGCGATTGGCAGAGATGAGGTTGAACTTCTCGGCCGCGCTCTCATTGACGAATTTATAGTGATCGTAGGTCTGAGAGTGTTCTTTACTAGCCCGGCTACTTTTCGGGCTCATTTTTTGCTTTTTGCTCAACATTGGGCACGGGCTAGGGATTGCTGTTGGATGAACTTAAAGGCGAAAGGAACTCTAGTAGGCTTCCACAAACCTATTTGGAATGCATTCTACCAAAATACCCAAGCGAATCACCCAAAACTCACTTACAAACACGTAGTAGGCACGAAGTGGGATGGTGAGCTTGATGCAAGACAAATGGGCCTAGAACCTCCAACCAACCCTAGGGGACCTTCTTGGACACAAACCACCCGTAAAAGGGGAGGTAGCTTTAACCGAGATTCTGAATGGGGGCTAAAAATCGACCATAGGGAAGCCGGTCCCAAAATGACAAAGTGGACATTGGATTTTTCTGAGCTAGACAGCCTGGGGCTTGGAGGTTAAGCATGATGGCTAGGATGACCTTGGGAGAGCTTGGATGGATTCGCGTAATACCCTCGCAAAGTTGAGAGCACATAGGGTTTTCAAATTTACGGAGGTGAGATTATGAACACTTATGTTCATAAAAACAGGGCAACGTCGCGACGTTATAGAAAGGCTTGATTTTCAACGTCGCGACATGGCAGAGAGGTATATTTTCAACGTCACGATCTTGGAATCCAACGTCGCGGCGATGCATAGAGGTATATATTTCAACGTTGCGACGTTGAGTCCAACGTCGAGACATTCCTGAGACCAACAACCAGCCATGAAATTTTTACAAGAAATTTTCTAAGTGTAGAAAGCTCCCTGAATTCAGCTCTACTCCTCCTAAAGCTTGCACAAAGCTCCATGCTATCTTTCCTTCACTACTCGCAACCCTAACCCCTCGAAGCCTGGATCTTTCAACTTAGGGGGCAACTTCTTTTGCAATATAGCACTACATTCTTCTGACAGAGCGACAGTCTCATAGTCTCCCAACTTCCTTTTCTTGGACAAGACATCCTTCATGAATTTCACGTATCCCGACATTTGCTCAAGTGCTTCAGTAATTGGGATGTTGATGTGAAGCTTTTTGAAGATATCCATGAACCTGCCAAACCGCTTATCCAATATGTTATTTCTCAGTCTCTACGGATGCGGGATAATAGGCTTCTCATCATACATAGTTTTCTGAGCTTCAACTTTCTCTGGTGTGTCTAAGACTGGCTTCTTTACTAACTTTTCAGCATCTTCAGCGACCTCGACACTATTTTTCTCACTTCCCGCAGGGTTTTCATCCTTTTCTTGGGATTCAACTGACTGTTCTAGAGTCTTACCACTCCTAAGGGTTATAATCCCTGCGTTGCTCCTTTCCTCTCTCATCAAGGCTGACCTCAAGTACTAGGTAGATTTCGTGCTGCCTCTCGCTCAATAACGGCCATTTACCCATTCGGGACCTCCAAATTCCTGAGTCGAAGGTTTGATTGTTCAATGATGTCTTAGTCTCATTCTCGAACTTATAATGTGACTTCATTATATTCATATGCATATCAGCTAACTGTTCCATTTTCAGATCTAGACCCGACTTCTTCTCTTGAGGTGGTTGGAGAGGTTTGGCTTGCTCCATAGGATTACCCGCATTATGATTTTTCCATGAAAAGTTAGGATAGTTCTTCCACCCCGGATTGTAATTTTGACCATATGGATTGAAGTTCTGGTTTTGAGGGAACTTCACCATATATTGAGCTTGTTCAATAGTCAAATCTCCCATGGCATTCATCATTAGGCATTGAGAGGTGGGCTGAGGTCCATGAAATTGCTCACATGCAAGTGGGCTTTCTTCAACTTTATGCTCAGATACTTGAGAACCTAATTGTTGAGAAGCTTGTAGTTGCTTGGAGAGTTTAGACACTTGAGCAGATAAGTTTGTGAACATGTCTAAATCAAACACCCCAGCTGGTTTCTTCGGTGCTGCTCTCTTAACTGGCCATTTTCCCAATACAAAATGGTCAATGTGACCTATCTTTTCTTGTTATTCCTTAATTTCTCATCTTAGTTTTTCTTACCAGTATCCAGCATTTCCCATATTATGGGAAAGTATTTCTCGAGGTACTTCCCATTGATGAGCCTTTTGTGTGGCTCTCCTTCAAGGCTTGATAGCCAGTAGGCATTTTTCGGCAGTACTTGGTGAACCTTGAATGGTCCCTCCCAGTTAGGAGACCATTTCCCCATCAAGCCTAGCACCGATGGGCAAAGCACACCACCTTCCAAACGAGCCCCTTCAAATTTCTTTCGATCGCTTGTCAGAGGGTCCTAACCACATTTTTTTTCTTGGATCATGATGTGGTTAAGCGCTTGTAATATTTTCCCATCTAATGCCTTAAGTTCCATCATGGCCTCACTGTATTATTGAGGATTAAGGCCATTATGTCCGGGATACTCTGTAGTATGAACTGCCACCTTAATGAAACATCAGATCCTATCCATATGTTAGAGAGTAAGGACTTACCCATGTAGAATCTCTTTTAGAAGTTCAATAAGCCCATAAGATAAAATTATGTGCTAATCTCTAGGATTGTCCTCTAGCATCTTCTCCAGGATGTTTATCAACACCTTATTAGAAGATTTTGTTTCGCCCATTCCGCTTGAGCAAAGGAGTAGATTTGATAGTTGAATGCTATAATCCTTGGCAAAATAAGTCATCTCATCCCTAGTGAACATGGTGCCTTGGTCGGTTGTAATGGATTGAGGAATTCCAAACCTATTTTCTTGATGAATTGGATCACATCCTTCTACTATGCTATCTTCAAGGTTACTGCCTATACCCATTTGGTGAAATAGTCTGTAGCAACTAAGATAAAGTTGTGTCCCTTTGATGAAGCTGGGTAAATTTTCTCAATTAAGTCCATTGCCAATCCTCTGAAAGGCCATGGTTTCACAATTGAGGAGTCCCACAATAGGGCATCCTCTCAGATGTCGCCATATTTTGACACTACTGGCAACCCTTGGAGTAATTGATGCAATCACTTAGGATGGTTGGCCAGAAATAGCCATGTCTCCTTATCAACCATCGCATTTTTATCTCAACTTGATGGGCTTCACAGACCCCTTCATGAACTTGCTTCATCACTTCCATATTGTTTAGGAAGGATAGGCATCTGAGCAGTAGCCTATCAAGCCCCTTTTTATACAATTCCTTTTCCATTAGACGAAGTTCTGCGATTGAGCTTTCACCCTATGGGGAACCTGCCTGTTAGGATCTTCTAAATACTCCATGATCTTAATTCTCCAGTCTCCTACAACATTTGCATCTTTATTAACAACCTCTAATTTGATTCCTCTTTCATAAATGTAGAGGTGATTCTTCTTTCCTATCACAATAAGCTTATGAGTTAATTCTTCGCTCATCTTCACACCTGAGGCTACTTGTGCTAGCTCATCCACCTCCCAATTAGATTCCCTAGGCACATATTCAAAATCCACAGAATGAAAAGAATCTAACAATTGAGTAGAAGTAATATAATAAGGAGCCAATAATAAGCTGTTGCATTTATATTCCCTTGTTAGTTACCAAAGTACTAATTGAGAGTCCCCAATAATGTGTACCTCTTGTGCTCTAAGTTCCATCAAGATCTCCAAGCTAATCACTCTTGATTGTTGGTGCACTTAAAGGCCAAGTTGAAAGATAGTGTAGTCTTTATACCTTTTGGTGAAATGATTACTATCCTAGCTCCAGCGGATTTCTCCGTACTAGAGCCATCAAACTTAAGAATCCATGGTCGCCTTTCCACTTCATATATCCCTAATTCCACATCCTTTTATGGTTGGATTTCTAATGAAGGATGATCAGCCAGAAAGTTAACTAAAGCTCACCCCTTGACTGATTTCTATGGAAAATATACCAAGGTGAACTCTAACAGAGCAAGGGACCATTTGCCGATTCGTTTAGTGATTAAGGGTCGGCTTAGCATGTATTCCATCAAGTCGGTTTGAGAGACCACATACACTTGAGACTTGATCAAGTAATGTCTCAATTTCATATATGCAAAGTATAAGGCCAAACACAACTTCTCAATGGGTGTATATCTCGTCTCTATTGAATTTAGGACTCTACTCAAATAGTAAACAGCCTGCTCATGGCCTTCAACATTATTTTGTGCCAGAAGGCATCTTATAGACTCTTTTGTAGCTCATAGATAGAGTTTGAGTGGCCGACCCTTCGACGGTGACATTAAAACAGGGGGTTTAGAAAGGTAACATTTGATTCCATGAAAATCTATTTGGTGCTTTTTCTCCCATTTAAACTCTTCCACTTCTTTAAGCTTGATTAGGTCAAAGAATATCTTAGTCTTCCCTGCCAGATTAGAGATGAACCTCCTTACATAGTTCACTTGACTCAAGAGCTTCTGAAGTTCTTTCTTATTTTGAGGGAGCCTCGTCGAATGATGGCCTGCTTTATTTCGATCGACTTCCACTCCTTTTTTGTGAACCAGAAACCCTAGAAAATTTCCGGCTTGAACCCCAAAAGCACATTTGAGTGGATTAAGTTTCAGTTGATGAAGTCTCATCCTTTCAAAACTTTTACTTAAACGATTCACATGTTCTGTGACCCTCTTAGATTTAACCATAATATCATCGATATAAATCACCATGTGATGGCCTAACATATCATGAAAGATGGCATTCATAGCCCTTTGGTAAGTTACATTAGCATTTTTCAAACCAAAAGGCATGACCAGCCATTCAAACATTCCTAAGGAACTAGAACATCTGAAGGCGGTCTTAGATATATCATCAACAACTATTAGGATTTGGTTATACCTAGAAAAACCGTCCATGAAGGAAATGAATTAATATTTCTATAATCAACTAACATGTCAGCAATAGGCATTACGTACATGTCTTTAGGAGTGTCATCATTTAAATCCCTAAAGTCTACATAAACTCTAAGTTTCCCATTCTTTTTTATCAAAGGGACAATATTTACTAACCATTGCACATACCTTGTAGGTATGATGAATTTAGCCTTCAAAAGCTTCTCAATCTTCTTTTTCACCTTCGGCTTTATCTCCTTGGACATTATTCTAGGTGGTTGTTGAAAGGGGTGAAATCGCTTGATAGGTGTTTGTCCCACCAAGCTTATGTCCAGATTCGCATCTCATCGTAATTCTGGGCAAGCAATCATTGAATAATTCAGAGGTTGCAATAATCCCTCTCTTTGAGTCTAAGAAGGAACTATTATAGGTAATCCCCAGCTCTTCCACAATGTCGAGGTTCACTCTCCATGGGGTCGTACTGGTATCGCAGATTCGAACTTAGGCGGGCTTGCTCCAAATCCTCCATCTTTATTTCTTAATCTTCTTCATATGAATCCTCTTCAAAAATTATCTTAGCCCCATAGGTATTCTGGAGGTGCTCTTCTTCAATCCTTCTTTTCCATAGTCTCACAAACTTTCATTTCTCGACTACGGTAGTTGCATCTTATCGGGCTTTTCTTCGAGTAATCAATCATCGATCTCCTCGATGATTAGGCCACTCATTGGCTTATAAGGCATGATTGTAGTCACCTTTAGGAGTTTGGCCGCATCCTTTCGGATTTCCATAGAATCCTTTGAGTCGATGTATGCTTTCCTCGGGATCCCATCTTTCCTTCTGCTAGTGAACTTGATAGGACCAAATTCTTGATCATAATACCTGGCTTCCACAGAGCCTGTAGCTGCCATGAAGGGTTGCTTATTTTTCCGCACCACTTCCACTTCATTACCTTTCCAAAATAGTAAGAATTGATGAAGAGAGGATGACACACACCGATTGGCATGAATCAAGTCCCTCCCTAACAAAATGTTGTAATTTTCAATAGAGTCTATCATAACAAAGGCAGATAGTGCAATTTTGCTGCCAATGGTGATATCTATTGGTAGTATCCCTAGGGTCTTGGATACTTCTCTAGTAAAGGTAGACACAACCACCTCTGTTTATATTAAATCATTGATGCTCCTTCCCAGAGCTCTTAGCATTCTCAATGACATTAAATTTACCGCTGATCCTTTATCTATTAGTACCTTGGATATCGGTCTACCACTGAGATGGGCTCTTACGTACAAAGGCTTTATATGCCTCGTTATTTCCACAAAGGGTTTCTCTAGTATCACCTTTTGAGGTTTGCATTCTTCAGAGGATTCTATGGTAACTCCACCGTGGCCCACATCTTCCTCTGTGGTCAGGTGCTTTCTTTCTACCTCTACTAGGTCTTCCTTTGTTTTTTTTTTTTTTTTGACTTGAAAATAGTTGGCAATGTTAGAGAAACAATAGAATAATTTAAAGAAATAGGGATTTCACCTATCATTAAGGCTTCAGATTCCATCACTTCATTCACACTACTCATTGACTCCATATCCTTAGTAGCTTTCCTCCTAAACTTTGCTTTTTCCAAGCTAGGAACCATTCCTTCCTTCACTTTCTCTAACTCCATGGCATCTTCCTTTTGGATTTCCATAGGTACATCAATGAGCTGCCTTCTATCAGTTGCTCTTTGCCTCTGCATCCTCCTTTTCTGGGTCCTGTACATCATTTAGGGAAATTTTTTGTGTTGTACCACATGCCACCTTTGACCAAGAGAAACCATAGGAGGAATGATACACCTCACAGGCTTTTCCTTATTTGCAACCTCCTCCCTTGGAGAATTGGGTCCACCTCTTAGAACAACATGTTTGGTTGGAGAAACATGTCTTTCCCCTACCAGATTCCTTGAAGAAGTGAAGTTGTCTGCAATCTTCTCTCTTGAGGAAAACAATCTACCTCTTGGAGAAGTGAAGTTGTCCCTCAGAATCCCATTCTCAGACATTAGAGAAATGGGTCCACCTTTTGGGAAACAGGCATGGGAGTGGGAGAAACATGTCTTTCCTCGTCTTTTCATTGAGTAAATTGTCTCTTTCCTTGAAATCTTGTCATTTAGAGGAAGGAACTTACTCCTTGGGGAACAAGCTCTCTTTGTTGAGGAACATTCTCTGAACCTGCCTGCATCATTCTCCCTTGGGGAAATGAACCTACCCTATGGAGAGGTGGTCCTTTTTGCACCATTTTCTCTAAGAGGAACAAATTCATCTTCTAGGGAATTCGTCTTGCCTTTTGCAAGTTTCCTTTACTGAGAATCAAGCTATGCTACTCGTCTCTCGCAGTACCCCCTTCACTTAATTTCTCCCCGATGGAGGATTTGTACAAACTGCAACCTATCCCTTTTTCAATCTATCAATACGAACCATAAAATATTTAGGGACCCATACATTTCTTAGAGAGTTTTTCTCGCTTTCGATTCTAATACTGCTCAGATCAAAGTTAGTAGTGTCAGACAGGCCATTCGTGGGAAAGGATCCTCATCGATTGCCATAGTCTCTTTTTCGTCAAGGAACTTGAGTATCCTTTTGTTGACTCCATCCTGTATGACATTTATGAAACCCCAACATGCATTAGTAGTACGGTTCCATGAATTGTGGTACTTACAATAAGCCTTTCCCCTTAGTTTGTCCTTGTTGGGGATCTGGTGGTCTTTAGGGAAGGTAATGAATTTTTTTTTTACTAGGAAATCAAATATTTCCTTTGTCTTTGCTACCTCAAAAGTATATTGGACCTATGTATCAACAATTTGTGCCTTTTTGCACACATAGGGTGCCTTTTCTACCAAAAGAGGACAAGTGAATGTCCCTGTAGTAGATAGATTTGCCACTGCCACCTCCTGGTTCACCTCTTGACAATAAGTTCCCATGGACTTCTTCCTTTGGTAACTTTCTTCCTTGAGCAACTCTTCATATACTGTCACCTTAGCTGTAAGTTCATAAAAATATTTAAATTTCATACCTTGGAATTTCTTCCTCAACTCAATGTCCAAACCTCTTTGCGCCATTTTCACATACTCTGTCCTTGGAAGATGGATCTTGCATATGTTTCTTAGCTTCTTGAAACGGGAGAAAAACAAATTAGTGGTCTCCCAATTTCTTTGAGTCACTCTAGACAGTTCTGCGATTCACACTTTGTGCCCTAAAATTCGGGTCCGTTGATCACCCATCAACCCATGGAATGCCTATGGATATCATGTAACTCGATACCACACTGTTGTGTCCTATTTACCGGGATCCAAATTTAACAAAAATCGGACATAGTCTCCTTTGTACAGGGAGCTCTATCCAAAACCCAAACTGCACAATATACAATAACATGACCCATCTGAAGCCCAATATAACACAATGATTGCACCGGGTCCATTTATGAGTAAAAATTGACCACATCGGGTCCATTTATCCACATTCATGTAAAAACATGCAAGACTATATTAAAATAGTACATATGAGTTCAATTACAACTTTTTACAAAAAAATACATGCCAAAACTAGTATGCTAAAAAAATATCACAAAAAGAATTATAAAGCCAAGCCCATTTTCTTCACCCTTTGCAACCTCTGATGAGAGCCAGTCCACCTAAGTGTATATCCCAGACTGGAATGTTTTTCCATATAGGGTGAGCCATGCCCAGTAGAGTAATTCCTATAGAGGCTACTCTCCACCTAAGTGCACATGCAATGCTTACATTTGACAATTCATATTCACATCCACAATTCCAAATAAGAATGTGCAATTCTAGGTTGGAATTCTACATGTCATGCTATGAAATAAGATGAGACTCACTCATGCACCATACCCCGAGTCTTTACCGACTCCCACCACACAATGCAATGCCAATGTGTGATAAAATCCGTCATTGATGGATTACATCCAATGATCCTTTTCGAAATAAAATCATGTGTTTATAAACCAAAACTTGTTGGATGTTAAACCTCGAATGATCATTTCATATACAAAACTCATGTGTATTTTCGGATAGCAAATTTTCTGCCTACCGTATATTCGTAATTCCTTCCTATACCTCTTTCGACTTTCACCGTTGAGGTATGAACCAAGACGTCTTTCACCCGAGGGTGTGTCTTGCCCTTCTTGCTATTACCCGACACAAGTTTTTTTTTCTATTTCATGCAACATTACGATTTTGTTGGACTTCGTCCAACAGTACCGAGCCCACTCATCAATCACCAAATGTTGTGTTTGATTTCAACCATGCACTCATACCAATGAAATGCCATGACCCCGTGCAAATGCAATGTGATGCGCCATTGCATGTCAATGTCATGTCACATATGTGATGAATGCCATATAGACAATTTAATACATACATTTTACCATGTATCATGGGCAATTATATTGCATGCATATAATCTCTAAAACAAACATTCAGTTCAATGTCAATATATAAGCACACATATATTACCATTCATCAAACAACAATTAACCAAATCATGTTATTAAAAAATAAAGTAATAAAAACTTTAACTCTCAAGGCCAAATGTGACATATAAAATGCTCACAAAAACAGCCCACACAACGCACCTAAACCTGGGCCTCTTAAATGGCCATAAAATCGCTAAACATGCCTTTAAATCGTCACAAAATCGCCAACAAGCCCTTAGCATCCGAATCTTTTTTTTTTTTAATCCAAACAAATTCCTAAACAATTCTTGGGACATACTACACAATCACAAATAAATTCACCAACCGACACAACGGCCACAAACGGCCAAGAAGCCGCTTAAAATAGGCAAAATGTTCTTAGTAGTCCTAGATATTCTTTTAATCCAAATGGGCCCTTAAACAATTTTTGGGACATACTATACACAACCACAAATCAATTCACCAAACCGGCCACAAACAGGCCGGAAAACGACCATTAAAGCTATTTAAACAGCCAATAACCCCTTATGGCATCAACACAACCAAACTCTCTTAAAACAATTTGTTGGAAATAAACCAAAGTAGGAAGAACTCCTACCTCTTGAAAAGCAGTAGCAAGGTTAGGAAGTCCCAAGAGTACATCCTAAGCCCAAAAAACTTGATTTCCCCAAATCTCCCTATAAAACCTGGGTAAATTTGAAATTTTTCGAAAAAGGGCAAAACGGTAAATTGTCGTAATAGTACAAGTTTGGTAAAACCCGAGTTTTCTAGATCTCTGATGATGAAATCCACTCTCACCGTTGATCTGCCTCTTGCGAAATCTAGTTACCCTAACAAATTTTGTTGAATTTCGAGATAATTAGAATTTTCACGATTTTCGAAGCAAAGGGTGTCGGGTGGACCCCAAAAACAGGATTTTTGAGAAAAATCTTGAAAGTGGAAAATAAATTAAGTAAAATTCATTTAAAATAAATTGAACTTGAACATGGATGAAATAAATTATTTCGATGAAACTGACTCCACTGTGAGTGGACACGTATGACGTGGCCACTCATCCGACTTAGTTGCTAAACAAAGGGGGTTAGGGCAACAAAAGGCCCATTCTTTTTTCTTTTGTTTTGGCCATGAGAGAGGAGAAGAGAAAGAGGGAGAGAGCTCCAACTTCTCTCTACGATCTACAGAGATCGGTTTGTCGGAATTCGTCGAGCCAAGAACGAAAGTTCATCTACTCGACGAGGGCTACGCGTGGATACCGAAAACACAGGATTTCTCCAAGGATTTAAGCAAGGAGTTCGAGAAATCAAAGGTTTCAGGTTTAGGAAGTGTCCACGGGACTTCCTAGAGTTTCTTCTACGCTCAAAGAGGAATGGATTCTTTATACTTTGGTTTATTTTATGCTCTAAGGGTTGTTTGGTTGTGTTTTTTTGCCCTAAGGGGTTGTTTGGAAAAATTTTTGGGCTGTGGGAATGCTGCCCTGTTTTGACCCTATGAAACGTCCAGATTTCGAGATTGATTTTTGGTGGGAAAAACGAGGGAATTTGGACTAGTGTCCTTCATGGAAATTATATCTGCATCTGTAAGCTTAACGTGGGCTTTTGAATCACCCAAATTGGACCTTTATAGCTCAAGTTATGGTCAATTTTTCGGGATTGCCACAGGCTACCCTGTTTTGACCATACACATTGTCCAGATTTTGGGACTGATTTTTGGTTGGGAAAAAGAGGGAATTTGAACCAGTGTTCTTCATAGAAATTATAACTGCATCTGTAAACTTGATGTAGGCTTTTGAATCACCCAAATTGGACCTCTATAGCTCAATTTATGGTCCATTTTCCGATCAAGCATAGACTCCATTTGTTTTGACCCGATATAATCGGCCCGCATTTTGAGAATGATTTCTACAGAAAAAGAAGGAATTTGGACTAGTGTCCTTCATGGAAATGGTAGCTACATCAGTGAACTTGATGTTAGGCTTTTGAATCACCCCAATTGACCTCTACAGCTCAAGTTATAGTCCATTTCATTCCTAAGATTGCCATAGTTTAGGTTGTTATTTGTTTGTGACCAAATTTTAGGACTGATTAGGATCAAATTTAGTGCTACTATTGACCGACTGGACTCAAGCTGACGTCATGTTTAGGCATGATTGAGGCCCGTGGATTACCGGTTTGGTACTGCTGATGGCTCAGCTCCCAAGGCCGTTTTGTGGACCGTTTTATGGGCATAATATATGTTACACTTGGCCTCGAGGATCAAGAGTGTCATTGCTTGATTAAGTAGTTACTTGTTTGGATGTCAATGTGTGTTCTAGCGTATTGACATGTGATGGATCTCTGTGTGCAAATGGCCATTACGTGGCTTGATTATACGTGTGTCATTGCTTGAATATAGAATGACATGTTGTATATTGATTTTAATATATGCGTGCATGATATATTGACATGAATGAAATGATGTATGGAAGTCATATGTAGGAGATGTGATTGTCCATGACACCAGGTAAGCGGTGTGGAATTGTGTGTCTATGTAGAATTCATTATGCATGTGGCATGATATAGCATGTAATGGCGTATCGCATTGCATTTATGCACGGGAACATCTCATGACATGGGTGTGAGTGCATGGTTATAATCAACATCAGGTTCGTGTTTGATCGATGAGTTCTGTGACGCTGGGACAACATCCAACTGAATTGCACGGTTGTATACATGAAAATAAAAATATGTGTCAGGTAATAGCAAGCAGTGGATAGATACTCCCATCGTGAAAGCCTTTGTATTTTTGGTTATATATATATAGCAAGATATATATATATATATATATATATATATATATATATATATATATATATATATATATATATATATATATATATGTGTCATACGGTGAAAGCTCCGTGAAAGTGTAGGAAGGCGTATGCTTCACAAGTGAGACTTCAAAATTCGCTACCCACAAAAAGACACATGGTTTTGAATATAAATGATCATTGAGATGTAACATCCAAAAAATTTTTGGTTTGAAAACAAATGAATTTTGTTGTAAAATGATCATTGGATGTAATCCACAAATGATGGGTTTTATCACACTTTGAAATCGCATTTCAGGGTAGGAGCCGGTAGACTCGGCAAGATGAGCCTGGGTGAAGGACAGGTGCGGTGGTACATGATCGCGTTTACTCAATCATAATTCATAGCACCTGAAATTGTGGTAGGTGGGGAGTAGCCTTTGTAGGAGTTTACTCTACTGGGCGTGGCTCACCCTTTATGGGAAAAACATTTTAGGTGTAGGGAGTACACTGGTGGACGATGCTCACTCGAGGCCGCAATCTTGAAGAAAGCCAAGTCAGGCTTTGTAATCATTTTTGTAAAGATGTTTGGAAAACGAACTAGTTCTGCAGCATGTATTTTTTGTATAAGAGTGTTGTAATCTAACTCCTATGACTATGGTAATATAGCCTTGTATATTTTAGTATGGGGATAAGGTAACGGGTCCTGGGCTGGGCCAATTTATACTCATAAATGGACCTCGTGCGGTCATTGTGTTATATTGGGCCCCAGATGGGTCATGTTATTGTGTATCCTACAGGTTGTATTTTGGGTAGAACTTCCTGTACAAAGGAGACTCTATCAATTTTTGTTAAATTATGGGTCCTGGTAAAAGGGAACAATGAAGGTGGTATCTGGGTTACCCGACATCCACAAGCTTCTTTTCATGTTGACGTCGTCAAAAGGGACCCTTTGCCTTGGGGCGCTACACTCCCTTTGGATATTCTAAGTGAAATCTCTCATTTTTGGTATGTGCGCGTAACCCTCGTTGAGGTGATAAACTTTAGTTCTTGTCTCGACGAATTCCGACTGATGGAACTCCGTGGATCGTCGAAAGAAGTCTTGGACTTCTCTTCCTTTCCCTTTCTCTCATGTAAAAACAACATAAAAATGAGATATTTTTTTTTATCTCCCTTCTCATTTCTAACTCTATTTGATGTTTAAGTGGGTGGCTTATGTCGCGCCATGTGTTCGCGACTTATCCGAGTTCGTTTCTGCCCCAAAATAATTTATTTTGTCCCTGTTTAAGTTCAAATTATTTTAAAATGAACTTTACTTAAATTATTTCCCATTTTCAAGATTTTTCTTAAAAATCCCATTGTTGGGGTCCACTAGACACTTGTCGCCCTGAACATTGTGAAAAATCCGACTATCTCCGAATTCAACAAAATTTATTTGGGTAACTAGATTTCATGAGACGAATCCAACAGTGAGGTCCATTTTATCATCCGAGATCTAGAAACTTCTGTGCCCACAAATTTTTGGCATCAGTAGTAGTAATTTACTGCTTTGTCATTTTTCTAAAAATCAAATTTACTCCTGTTTTACACACTCGGCTCAACCCCGAAGATCTAAGTGTGGAACCGCCTTCTATTTCCCGCCTAACTTTGTATGAGTTCCTGTACTGTTGTATACCGCCATGAATGTTGCCCTTATCAAAGAGTTAGAAACAATTTCAAGCTTGAAATGATAGAAAATTCCCTATAGTTAGCCAACTCCCTAATATCAGACAAAGGAATCTAGCAACATGTTCCCAGTAAGTGGATTGACCATCTTCTCTAGAGACCAAGGAGAAATCAGGGATCTTGTACCCCCTTGGGTAGGGGTTTTCCCTATCTATCATCTATGGATAAGGTTTGTAGAACTCTAGGAGGCTAATTTGCCTGAGGCCTGGCCCATATAACTCCTGTATAGCCTCTCCGACGTCTCCTAACTGCATTGCTGCTAGTCGCATAAACCGTTGTCGGTGAACCGTCGGAACCTGCTAAGGAACTTGTTGTGGATCCTAAGGAACTTGTTAAGGAAGCTGAGGAACTTGCTGTACTTATTGAAGAACCTGAGTAACTTGTTGAGGAACTTGTTGTACTTGTTGTCCCCAGTTGCCATTTACTTTTGCAGGTAGCCGCATGATGCTCCCCGAGCCTCCATTGAAAGAAAAGCCTCCTTCATATACTCCAGGTTGTGTAATTGGATTAGTCTGAGCAAAAATCCTTTGAAAGGCCGTGGTTCTTACTGCATTAGGTCTTTCCCTTACTACGTTCTCCAAAGTAGCTCCTTCTCTTCTGTGGGGAGGATGGTGTCTCACCTTTGCTTGCATAGGTAAGCGGTGAAATTCACTAGCTCCCCGTAGGTTAATAAAATACGCCTCGAAGTTCATTGTGAGAATTGTCTTTCGTAAGCAACTTCGACTTTAATCGCCTCTCTCTAAAGCAATTTCCATTACTTCTTCCATAATGGTCGCCATGACCACTGGCTCTATATATTTCTCACATTTATTTTCTGAAATTCATTAGAATTATTAGAGAAAAGAATGGGGACCATCCACATTACTCGCGGCCTTCTTCCACTTGTTCAATTGTGTTGTTGGATGGATTCCCCTGTTGTCACACTAGAGAATTCATCAGGTTCTCTATCTGTTCCACTAAGGCTGGAACTCTTCCTTCTCGTGCAGCTCTACAGCATCAGATCCTGAGTTTAGAGATTCTACAATTGTCTTACTCCTCAATTTTGGTGGCATTCTTCAGCAAATTATGTGTCCCATCGTGGAATATGCACAACTGAACATACAAAACAAAAAGATGTATCGATGTTCCATAAAGATGTGTCCCATCGAGCATGAAAAAAATATGTTTCTTTTGGATTTTGGTCAAGAACATACAAAAGCACAAAAATTAGTGAATGCGTGGGTGTGCCAAGAAATTATAGTATTTCCGAATTGAAACGATGCCGAATATAACTTCTGTTTAAGCGAAAAATGGATTCCCTAGTTCCCTTGACTGTTCCCTAGAGTCTAAGTGGAAAATGCTTTGAAAATTGGAATGTATTGAAAGCTGAGAGAAAAACTGTATGAACAAGTTGAAAAAGTAGTAAATTTCATCAGACCGATTGAAATTAATCAATACATGAAAGCTTTGAAAACAAATACTTTGAAATAAAATAAGCTAGAAATATGGAAATATTGTCGATGAACTTGTAGAAACTATTAGAAAAATGTTGAAATGCTCTATTAAGTGTTGGTTGATTATTGATTTGTCAATCTCTTCTTTGATGTTGAATCTTCCTTTTATAGGCATTTCTGAATAACTGTCATAGCCCACCTTCTCCAATAACTGCTCATGTACCCACTACAACCTTGCTCATAACTTAAACTCCAAGTCACTTATCCACTAAAAGTAATTGCTCACGTTCATGACTTGAGTTGGAGAAAAAGTCTCATTCCACTTCACAGACAAAAACTTCACCATTCGAAATGACCACTTCGACAAATTGAAAATTCTGTAAAACGCTCTTTGACCCCCGATTATAACGGACTCGACTTGACCTTTCTCGATCGGTTGGACTCGATTGGGCTTGGTATATCCATTTCTACCATCTCCACTACTTCGGGGCCGACATCCAAACAATTATCAGCCCAAAATTAATTTTCAATGTAAACACTTTCAATTGCCAAACCTAAACTACTCTCTAACCAAGGATGAAAAATTGCAAAAATCGATCGATATATCGAGTATCGAGCGTGGTTGACATGACATTGGGGTTCGATAGTCGATTGGATGAAAAATCGTCAAAATATCATGAAAATCGGCGATATATCGAGTAGATGTTGATAAATCACGATATCATCGCGTTTGGTTATCACGCGCCTCCGCAAATATTGCCAAAAAATCGGTGATATTTCGCTATTTTATTGATAAATCAACAATAAAACGCCGATTTTTAAAAAAATCATGCCAGTCGCCTTTGACCTTTCGAGCATGCACCTTTGCAATCTCAATTTAACCGAGATTTCAGTCACTTTTTTTAAGAAATGCTAGTTTTTTAAGGAATGTTTAGATTTTTTAGGAACGTTTTTAAGGGATCTAAATATGATCTAACAAATTTAAATATCTAAATAATAATAATAAATTTATAAAATAGTAATAATAATAATATATTTTTAATACATATATTTTTAAATTTTAATATTCAATTATAATTTTTTAAAAGATAAATATTATCTTGTTTTTTTAAATAAAACATAATATATATATTTGTTTTTTCTCAAAAACAAAATAATAGTTTTTTTGATAGATAAATTTAAAACATATATATTAAAATTTTAACATTACAATTATTTTGATTGAACAATAATTTTTAAGTTCCAATAATATATATTTGAATTTATTGACATTATGGTTTTCATTCAATGATAATTTTAAAATTGCTATATAATGTTATTTAAAATTATCATTGAATGAAAATAATCTAATATTAAAACTAGGGCGCTCATCTTTATCCTAGCTTCTGCTTTATTTTTTCACTCCTAAACCTCTCCGTTTATATTTGATTTTTTGTTTTTATTTTATATATATATATATATAGTATATATATATATATATATATATATATATATATATATATATATATATATATATATATATATATATATATATATATTATTTTTATTATATTAAAATTAATATATTTCATAAAAAAATAAAAATATTATGAATTTTTTATAAATTATTTATTAAAAACATTTGAATTATTATTATTATTTATATTAAAGTATAAAATAAAATAATAAAAAAATATTTTAAAAATATAATAGGGGTAGGACGAGGAGGGAATAAGAATACTGAACTCGCCTTGAACCCGTCTCAGATTTGAGAAAATAAATCCCAACCTGTTAAAAACCTGATTCAGTTAAACCAAACCAGTCCCATTAAGGGCGGGTGGGATGGAAACCCGAAATAATTCTCCCCATTGCCATCCCTACTTATTACCCAATATTAAAAAACAAACAACTTAATACTTAATACTATTAAGTATTATTCAACATTAAGCTCAAAAAAAATTCTATTCAACATTAACTAAAAAAACAAACACCACCTTGGTTTCTCATTCCTCTATGAATCCATCCATCAATCTAGTACTGGGGTTAAATTCAATTGAAGAGTTGATCCCCAACGTATTGTGTCCTCTGTTTTAAGTCTTGATGTCCTACATAAAAGGCCAGGTCATCAATCTAGTAGAATTATGAATGAAGTACAAAAAGCTTGTAATTATGATGTTTTAATCAATGAAAACAGTAAAACTAGGGAAAAATCCAATTTTTCTGAAAAAGGACAAAACGGTAATTGCCGCAATAGTACAAGTTGAAAACCTGAAATTTTTCTAGATCTCGGATGATGAAATAGACTTCAGCGTTGGAATCGTCTCGTGAAATCTAGTATCTCAATCTAATTTCATTGAATTCCAAAACAGTCGAAATTTCGCATTTTTGGCATCTGCAAGGCTCAAAGTGTAGGTGACACAAGGAGCTGGTGCCACATACCGACTATGTAGCCGCCACATGGCGCTTGTTGTGGCATATGGCATGAGAGCTATGTGGTAAAAGTAATCACATTTAATGTATGTGTCCATATGATACATGACACATGAATAGTAAAAGCGAAAAGATCCATGGCTCACATTAGGACATGGCTTTGTGACAGATAAGAAAAGCTAAGTTCAGGGGTGGCCCAGTGGAGGCCATGAGAAGGAAATCAAAGTCTTGATAAGATAAAAGAAAGAGCAAATGAGCGACATGCTGGCAGCGAGGCGTTGAAGAAATTTCCCACTTGAATCAAGTTGGAATAATTCGGTGGGAGAGAAGAGAAAAAGGAGGGAAAGAAAAAGAAAAGAAAAAGAAAGAAAAGAAAAGGAAGAAGAAGAAAAGAGGGGTGAGAAGCTCCACCTTATCTCTAAGATTTATAGAGATCTCGGGCCATCGGTTTTTGTAAGAGGTAAAGTTCATCTACGCGACGAGAGCTTCGCGTGGGTACAAGAATCCAAGGTTTTCGCCAAACTCCAAGAGAGGAGTGGCTCTCATTCAAGTTATTCTCGTCTAAGATCCATTTAATGGCATGGGGTTTTTCGGGCCGTGAGTGGCCGTGTAGTTTAGTCCCAAAATTTTGGGACTAAACATTGGAATTTTCGGGACTATTTTGGATAGTCCAAGATTGAATTACGGACGGTGTGTGCTATTTTTATTGTGTTATTGCTAAAAATTGAATAACATGGTGGTTGTGTGAAAATTATGTTAATATATGCTTATATGATGTATTGACGTGAGATACTCGATGGATGTGAATTATATGTAGAAAATATAACTATCCATGATTTATTAATGTTGCATGTAGTACTCATCATGCATGTAACATGAATTGGCATGAAATGACATTTCATATTTCAAATGCCTGGTGCCCTTAACCAACTGGTGGGGAGTCACCAATGGATCCCCACTAAATGGATATTTTTCTAAAACTCCTTAGTATTGCTTCCTACTTTTTAGTTTTAGTTGTTGAATAAAAGGTGCGTTCTTATCCCGTTTTAGTTAATTTTCTTTCAAATAGAGTGAGTTAAGTTTGGTTGAAGAGTTTTTTGGAACCTTAGTCTATATTTGAGACCCAAACATTATTTACACTGAGCCCCTTTTCGAAAGATCTATCGGGGCTCGAGGCAAATCTTGCCTTGATCAACATACCATTTGAATGCCTCGTCTTTTAGAGATGATAAATGTTTTGGAATCCCATTTTGGCTAACATGTTTTCTTAGAACATTTCCAAGCTTTCTCTTAACTTGTACTAGCACCATACTCATACTCAAATCTATCTTTTTGTTTTTGTTTTATGTTTGTGTTTCCTTTGCTTGGAGACAAGCAAATATTTAAGTTTGGGGGTGTGATGAGTATACTTCATACTCATTTTATCCCTATGTTTTACTTATATTTTTAGTAGTTTGATCATGTAAATAAGTGATCTAATGCTCTAAATGTTCAATTTGTGATTAGGTCAACCATGAGCCAATGTGGAGCAAAAACAAAGAGATAAAGCCCAAAAATCAGCAAACTACACATGCAGCAGCAGCTATTGTGATTTGATGTTTTCAACTGCAAGATGATCTCAAATGGCTACAATATTTATATGGATGGATAGGGGACTTCTCAGGCTTTCCAAAGATACCTTATTCACTCCATTTGGACTTCAAATGATCAAATTATAACTATTGTTAGTTGAAGAAAGAAGAGAAGAGAGCTTAAAAGTGACCAGTTGGAGAATTTTGTAGATTCGTCTTTATAATAGTTTCTAAAGTTCCTTTCCATATCCAGATTTTTCACTTCAAGAGCTTTCCAACGGTACCAAGAACACCCAAATCAAAGTTCGGATGACAAAGTTGTGGCCTTATGATGTTGGTAAAAAAATAGGGGAGTTGTTGCAACGTCGCGACTTTGAGAACCAACGTCGTGACATTGTAGAAACAGAGCGTCCATACGTCGCTGACGTTGCCAAACGACGTCGCAACGTTCAGGGTTGGTTTTGGGTGGATTTTTAGCCCATTTTGAGCCTATAATTATGGGTTTTAAAGCTCAAACCCAAGGAATTGAGGGGAGGACGATTTAGACATTTCGAGCTGGCGGGAGAAGTCCTCTCTTAGGGTGAAACACCCTAGTAAGGCTACATCTGAAGGGGAAAAGCTTGAAGAAGAAGGAGATTGAAGAAAAGGAGATGACTCTTTCACTCAAAATCGTTTATTCTCATCCTTTCTTTGTTTCTTTTTTTTTTTTATTCTTTTCTTTCACTTAGAGATGTTTTAGATTTATTTCTAGGTTTTTGTTATAGCCTTGCTACTTTCGAATGGATTAATGGTTAATTACGTTTTCATTCATTATATGGATTGATTTTATCTCGATTTTCTCTATCTCTGTATTTAATTTACATGGTAGTGTTTGGCCAACATTGGTGTATTTTTGCTGGGAGTCTGAGATCGAGAGATGATGACCCCCAGGGATATGAATAGAGCAATACTTGGTCAATCGGCGAATAGAGAGATCCCAGTTTCGAGTGTGGCATTAAGGGTTTAAACATTTAAGCGTTTCAGAGTCTAGGGTTGAGGCAGAGATGCAATACACTCTATTGGTGAGATAGACAAATATATCTCAAGAGAGAGTATCTTGTAGGCACGATCAACCCATCAACGTAAATCAATTAATATACTGAATGAATAATATATTTAGGTTAAAATCCACTGAGCGCAAGGTAAAGTGCAAAACCCTAGTTTTCTATAATTAATTGATTTAGCAAATAACATAGGATTAATTTTCTTTTTATTGTCGAATTCGTACGATTTAGGTCGAGATAATATTAAGCGTAAAGTACTCGGCACACTTCTCAGCATTAATAACGTAGTGATCTCTCTCGAGCATCGACACCTATCCAGAAGCGAGGTCTGTGCTCTGCCTCAGGCCACTGCAAAACTCTAGGATGCATTGTGCACTTACCCTCAGCCACATATAAAGCCACAGTGTCTCTATAGGCGTTAGTTAACATACAAATCTTATTCATGTCCTAGGGTTTATCATCTCTACATCTCAAAACCTAGCCTAAGCATGCCTATGTTGATAAAGTATAAATGAAATTAGGAATGGAAGATAAGACATTCAATAATAACTTAAAGCTGAATTAAATAATTAAAACTAAAATTAATCCATGGTTTGTAGCAAAGGTTATTTAAAACCACAGAAACGATCACAGACATTCTAAAAGGAAAAAAAGGAAAAACAAAAGGGAGAAAACTAGGAATGAGAATGATGGCTAGCGTCATGATCTCTCATGACTGACTTGCAAGTTGTCTTCTAAACCACCAGAGCTCTCACTCCAGAGACACAAGGTGTCTCCATGTCTGTCTCTCATCTAGTCCCTCGATCCTGTTTTATGTCTCAGGGTCCAATTTATACCATGAAATCCCTCGGATGGGCCTTGAAATGGATCAAGTGCAGGAGCTCATTTTAGTTTGCTTACCTTGAGGTGCGTGGAGGTCCCAGGTAGGTGTGTGGCTCCCGCATGCAGGTGCGTGGGAAAGCACCAACGTAGGGTCCACGTAGGGGTGTGGCCCCCTGTGCTGCTTCATTTCTTCATGCCTTTGCATGACCATAACTCTCTCACCCGAACTCCGAATTGCACGTTCTTGGACTCTATTGAAAGCTCTTGAAGTCAGGAATCCATACACACCAAGAAATGTTCCATCAGATGTCATTTTCTAGGTTTAAAATTAAATAGAGCAGAACTGGTTCGTTGTTGCTACTCTGCAGTTACTTTCTTGTTTTTGTTCCAACTTCCCGAGTGTGTATCTCATATTGATTTTGAATTAGTTGATCTTGGTGATCTGAGCGAGTAAGTATAATTAAAGTGGTTAGACAGCTGATCTCTGTTAATGAAGGCTGAGATGAATATATTGAATCATTTGGTGATTTTCCATTTTGGTGTGTGACTAAGGATTCTTTGAGTATGATGATGGATGTGACACTAATCAATAATATGTGACATTGGACATTAACGACCTTCATTTAAAAATAAGAAGCATTACTAAAGCTGAAATGACTTGGTTGTAACTTAGTATTTATCATCCTCCATCCACTGACTTAGTTTTATTTGTATCCCATGAGTGATAAAAACAAAGGTGAAGTGGGCATGACAATATTCAATGAGTTGGATGTGTGAAATAACATGATGCCAATGGAAGATCTTTATGGAACTTTGAATTGTAAATATTGAGGCTTTGTTGCGTTGGATCATGTTTTAATTCTCTCAGGATGTGATGATGGATTGACAAAGATCATTTAGTTCTTAAACAGGTTTTGAGATCTGAGTGCCAGTGACAACATGAATCTGGGTGTATCAAAGACCTCCTTTGACAAAAACTGAACTCTATTCAGAAGAGATCTGAAAGGATGAGATTTTATACATTCATGTACAGCTTGGCCCCAGGTGTTTACAATATTTAAAAATGAAAGAAAACTAGTGCCAATAAATTTTAGATAAGTGTTCCTATAACGGGGATCCATTAGTGACTCCCCACCAGTTGGTTAAGGGCACCAGACATTAAATTCCCTTCAAACTTCTCCCTGAACATTCAACAAACTCAAAGGCCCTAGGTTGTGGGAAGGATCCATCTTCTGTCCCATGTAGCGGGCAGTGAAGTCAATGACTCCCGGCAAGTTGGCTCAGGGTATTAGGCTTTGAAATACCCCTCAGACTTTGCCTAGGATTCCGATTGGATGATCACACTTATTCTATTCATAAACAACTTTTTGACATTTTTTTTTCATTTTTTCTATTGTTTTTTCATTTTTCTCTGTTTGGATGGCGCTCAATGGCAATCCTCTTTTGATTAGGTGTCCCATCACTTAGGTGGCTAGAATCCCTCAAGGTTAGTTGAATTCAAGGCAAAAGGGTCCGGGACCAAGGTATACAAGGGAGACCAAAAGTGTGTGTGATAGATTCCTTGAGAAATAGTTTCTTGAAGCACAAGGGAGGTGACTAAGCTAAGTCACCCATACCAAGCAAGCACACAATTCCAAATCATTTAAAAACCTAAGGGTCCAATCCACTTTACTATTGCCCTTTTTCAAATGTTTGTGTTCAAAATGACCTTCTACTAGCCAGCAAGGCATCAAACTCACTCATATGAGACACGAAACAACCAAAAGAAAGAAAGAAAAGCACATGCAAATAACAACCCAACAACTAGTGTTCACCTCAAGTCTTAGATCAATTAAATGCATAAGACCGTGGAAAGAATTTAGCCCATTTCACTCAGTGCCACAATTCCTCAAAACAATCATTCATACATCAACCGTATTGTCACCTTGACATGAACAAACATCCTCCAAAACACACAACCAAAGCCAGTGTAATAATATAATTCCTCATCCCACATCACCCCGAAACTTAGTTTGAACAATACCCCTAATAAGATATGAAATTGCAAAATATAAGAGAGGTACTTCCCTAAGGGTGAGGTGAAAATGGCTCCCATGGTTGTAGTGTTGGAGGTGGAGCCGTGGTGTTTGGGTGCCGAGCAAGGCTCACGCGCAAGCCCTTGCAAACCCGAATCATTACCAAGAAGTGGAAACAAGATCGGGGAAGCAAAGATACTTTGTTCAAAAGCAAATTATAACTAAATAAGATGTCAGCAGAAATGAAGGAAAAGAAAACATTACTATTGCTGCCTCCCCAAGAAGTCGCTTTCGATTTTAGAGTCCAACTAGATTCAACCAACCACGGAACAGATGATGATCCAATCCTCCACTGGGTCCCGGGCTAGAAGCATAATTCAGGCTCGTAGTCGCTTATTACTAGATAGTGTTGAAGGCCCGCGATGCCTTCTCGGCGGACTTAGGAGCTTTCTTCCCTTGATGCTCGGGTCTATTATTTATTTAAATGTCCTCCACCTCTAAGATGTAAGGCTCCGTCTCATTGGTCAAATCATGCATCTCCCCCCAAACAGTCATCTCCAGAATTGTTTCAACTTCCTCTTTCTTTTCTTCCAGTTCCGGAGAAGTTGACTCTTTCTCTTCCTCAACAATCACATGTGGCTTCATTGGCATCCACCTCTTCTCTATGTTGCTCTCCAACTTCATTGGCAATACTCAAGGTGAAACCTTCATAATGCTCTAACTCTTCTTCTTCTGGGTTTACCTCAAGAGGAATAGGCAGACTCACATGTTGTTCTTCTAAGAGCAACTTAGCCATTTGCCCAAGCCGTAGCTCCAAATTTCTAAGTTGAGCTGCTTGGTTTTGAATTTGTGTTGCTTGGCTCTGAAGGATTGTTGCTCGTTCAAAAAGATTACTCTCGCCTCATCCATGAATTGGGTGATGTGAGATTGAAAATCGTGCCAATGCCTCCTCAAGATGCATTCCTTTGAGAAGCAACCTACCAGCTTCAACTTTGACCAATTCTTCCGCTAGCTTCTTCAAGTTTTGCCTTTTTTCTTGGAAGGCTGCAAACATTGAAATTTGAGTCCATGAGAGGTGTGGGGTGAGGCTGCCATCCCGAATTGTATGTGTTCAAGCACAGCCGCTCTATACCGAACTTGCTCCATTTGCATGTACGAGTTCCATGGTTGACTTGCCACCCTTTGTTGAAGTTGTATTATTTGTAGTTGTTGAGATAGGAGGGTGGTTTGAGTTGATTAGTTGTTGATAGCATCCATTGTTATTCAAGCTTCTGCAAGGCACAAAAATAAGAACAAAATAAAAAATAAAAAAAAATAAAATCAAAGTAAAATAAGAAAATAAAATAAAACTACCTATATCCAAAATAGAGTCAAACTATTTCGAATCAATATCAATAGCTACACTCATTCATCGGCAACGGTGCCAAAAACTTGATAGGCCACATGTGTGTGTGAATTAAATTCACCTACTGTGCGCAAGTGCACGCGTCGTATACAAGTAATAAAGTAGTGAGTGAGTTATCGTTCCCACAAGGAATGAGCCTATTAAGTACCAATTCTAATTTAGTCTTACTCTATTCAGATGACTCAAAATTGTTTGTGATTTAATTAAACTAAAAAGTAAAAATTTATAAAAGAATATACTGTTTCGATTCACCTAGCTACATCTGAACGATGTTTTCGCAAAATCATTTAATGGTTTTCAGAGCCTTTATTGATGACAGGTTAATCTTGTGTAAATGTCTATCTCTCTCGAGCATCGACACCCTATCCCAAGAGTAGGTCATATTTCATCTCTACCTCAAACCCTAGAACTCTAGGATGCATTAGTACCTACCCTCAATGCCACATATAAAACCACAATATCTCTACTATGTGATTGATTATACGAAATCTTATTCACCCTAGGGTTTATCATCTCTCGATCTCAAAACCCTAGCCTAAGCATGCCTATGTTGATCAAGTACAAGCATGGAATTAGAATAGAGATAAGACATTCAATAATAGCAAAGAAACTGAATTAAATAATTAAAACTAAAATTAATCCATGGTTTGTAGCAAGGTTACATCAAAACCCTAGAAACAAATCTAAAACATTCTTAAAGGAAAAACAAGGAAAAACAAAGAAAAGGGAAGATAAAACTAGGGCAGAATGATGGCTAGTGTCGTCTCCTCGATCTCCCGCAGTAGCTTGCAAGTCGTCTTCAAACCCTAGGCTCTCCTCCACGAGAGCCCTAAGGTGTCTCCACGCCTATCTCTCCATCACTCGTCCCTCAAATCCTCCTTTTTTATTTCTCCTGAGGTACAATTTATAACCCCTATAAAATCCCCTATGATGGGCCTTGAAATGGATCAAATTAGGGCTCATTTTCATCGCCTACGTAGGTGCGTGGAGGTCCCACGCAGGTGCGTGGGAAAGCACAAAAAAATCAAGCCTCCTCGAAAACACTCAGGGCGGTGGGTCCCACGCAGGGTCCCTCGTGTCGTGCTTCATTTCTTCATGCCTTGCATGACATAATCACCCGAACTCCTCGACTCGCGCTGCTCTTGGACTCTATGGAAAGATCTTGAAGTTAGGAATCCATAAATACTAAGAAAAGTTCTATCAAATGTCATTTTCTAGGTTTAAAATTCAATATAGAAGAATTGGTTTGTTGTTGCTGCTCTGTAGTTGCTTTCTTGTTTTTGTTCCAACTTCCGAGTGTGAATCTCCCTTGTACGAATTCCGAATTGAGTGATCTTAGTCTTGTTGTAAAGATTGTGAAGTCTAGAATGTAGTTCTGGGTAGTTTAGAACCATTTGATATCCCAATTAATACATAAAAACTGAAAGGTCAGATCTGTTGTGCTATGTTTACTGATTTTCCACTTTTTCGTTGTGTCTTCGCTCCAAATTCGTACCAGCCCGCCAAATGGATGACCTAATCATAAATATGAACATTTAGAGCTTTATGGCACTTATTTAAAATAAAATAATTACTAAAAACTTAGTAAAACTGAGGGTTGTAATGAGTATTTTATATACTTATCAGTTTTCGCCAAACTCCAAGAGGTAGGGGTTTCTCTCCTACTTTGGTTATTCTTGGTTTAAGAGCCATTTAATCGCATGGGGTTTTTGGGACCGTGAGTGGTCGTGCAGTTCAGTCCCACTATGGGCCAAACATTTGAATTTCGACCGTTTTCACACTCCAGATCAATTTACTAATGCAAGCTGCTTTTATCAGTGTTATTGCTAAAAATTGAATAACATGTCGTAGGTTGTGTGAAAATCATGTTAATACATATGCTTATAAGGATGTATTGACGTGGAGATATTTGATGGATGTGAATTATATGTAGAAAATATAATTATCCATGATTTATTACCTTTGGGACTCTAACATTTCGGTAATTTTGGGGATCATGACACCGGAGACCCACTCATACAGACGCAGGTACTGCTTTTATCGGGTGTTATTGCTAAAAATTGAATAATATGTTGGTTGTGTGAAAATCATGTTAATATATGCTTATATGATGTATTAACGTGAGATACTTGATGTATGTGAATTATATGTAGAAAATATAATTATCCATGATTTATTAATGTTGCATGTAGTACTCATCATGCATGTAACATGAATTGGCATGAAATGACATTCGGCGATTATATGCACGGACACAAGGGCGGAAATCGTGTGAGTGCGCTTATTACGGTTTTTTAAATAAATTTTATGAGTATGTCCACAAATTATATCGAGGGTTGTCCGCAAATAAAACCATATCTGAGATTCAGATGTTCTAATGAGTTTCAAAAACAAAATCTTTTGTTTTGAAAATAGTTTTTCATACGTGAAAATGCGCGGTGTGAGGGAGCGCTTAGACCTCGAGATACGGGCATGGCATGTAAACATTCGAAAGTAGGAACAACCATATTTTTACTTGAATGTGTGTGTGTTTGCCATTGCATGTGCACTTAGGTGGGGAGTAGCCCTTGTAGGAGAATTCATCTACTGGGCATTGCTCACCCTGTCGTGAGAAAATATTTTCAGGTACTGGAGGTATACCGGGGGATGAAACGCATCCAAGATCTTAGTTGTGAAAAAGGGCCAGATTATGTCTTATGTAAAATTCTGGATATTTACCCAGTTTCTATTAAATTTTGGGCAAAAAACCCAATTATGTTTATGTAAGAAGAAAATAGTTGTAATTAAACTCATTTTGTATGATTAATACAGTTTGACAAGGTTTTTTTCTAGGTTTCATGTTGCCTTTGTAATAAAAAGATTATTGTATATCGAATTTAGGGTGTTTAAAAAAAAAAAGTGTTGGGAGATGCAGAAAGGCCTAAAAGGCTACCGCCCGTTAGCTGTGCTCGGGGTTGCGACAGGCTTTCTCCTGGCCATGACGTAGCCTTCTAGTTATGTGTCGTGACATGGTTCTCTGTGTCGCGACATGGTTCTCATAATACGTGTGGGTCGGGCCGGTCACCACGTGGTTTTCCTCGCTGCGACTAAGTTGTTTTTCTCCCGTTTTCTTTCTCGCGGGGCGTGGGTCCCCAAAGTGTCGCAAATGCGCTTTTTTTATGTCAGGTGACAATGTCAATGAAGAGGTTCCCCTTGTCGAGATCGAGACTGGCCACGACAAGAGATCGTGGTCATGACTGAGCTCGGGTTAGGTCAAGAGGCACATTCCAAGTCACGGCGTAAAAATTGTTGCGTCATAGCCAGATTTCATGGGGTCAGGTTACGATTGCAGTATTTTCAATGCGGATAAAGAGGTTTGTCTTATGACTGGTATGGTCTCTCTTTGTCATATATGAATATTTTAAAGTTGCGACAGAGCTGTCAAGTTAGAAAGCGCCATCGCGACATAATGTTTTTATGTCGCGACAGAGCTGGCAATGGTGGAGAGGATTTTTGTCGCGATAGAATGTTTTTATGTCGCGACAGAGTGTGGCTAAATGGAGAGGTTTTGTGTTGCAACGGAGAAATTCTATGTCACGACATAGTTTGCCAGGCTGGGTAGATTTTCTATCGCGATTGAGTATTTCGCGTTTCGATAGCTGGCCAAGGCAAGGAGAATTTATGTTCGACAGGATTTCTTTGGCCTAAACAGAGCTAGCCACTTGATAGAGAAAAGCCACGCACAATGACAGTCGTACGAAGGTTGGCTCGCATGACGTAAAGAGCACGCACGCAAGCAGGTGTCAAGTGATGAGGAGGCCATGCCGCCTCTCGATAGATCAGGCCAGCACATACGATAGCTCGGGCGATGCATGACAGTAGTCATACGCACACAAATTCTCAAGGCGACAGAGAACTCCTTCGTCAAAAAGGACGACTTGGATGTAGCTATATATGTTCTATGTCGCGACTTTGATATTCTAGGTCACGATAGAGTTCGCTGCTTTTCCTGATGTGGAGGTCAGGTCGCGACACATGGCACAACCAGTCGTGACGTGATTCGGGCACTCCACGTACTCGGGCTCGTGGCGACATCGCCCTATGCGTGCACACGACAAGGCCTGGGTGCGTGGTGACAGCGCTCTGGGCTCGCACACGACCAGGCCGGGGCGCGTACACTACAAGGATGTGTGAGCGATAGAGGAATTCGGCCGTGACACTCGCGTTGACAAAAAAAAAAAAAGTGACCCCGATCATGGGCGCCACAAAACCTTAATTTTTTGCGGATTATTGCTAATTTGGAGAAATTCATACTCTTCTGTATAATCCTTTTTCTTCTCAAACCTCTTCATCTCTTGAGCTAACCCACACAAATATATGGGGCCCAACCTTAATTGTTTCAAACTCTCGATACAAATATTCTATTCATTTGATAAATGATTTTTCCAAGTACACTTGGGTGTATCCCTTTCGAACTAGAGCCTGCTATTATGCCATTGCTATTTAAGCTAGAAAGCTCCCTAAGATCAAGCAGGATGTAGAACCCTTATGTACTCTCTTCAGTATAACTATATAAGCACTGAGTAGATAAGTCGGCTCTCATCACGAATCTTTCCTTTATTTCTTTCTCATATTGTATCACATCGACGCAGGTAGAAAACAATATGTGCACAAGCCTAGACACAGCCCGCAGCACAGTTTCTCCGCAGCGCAAGCCTCCCGAGTGCAAGCCCGTACCTCCACCTTATGAAGGAGTCAGCAATGTGCACTCCAACCAAGAAGCTCCTACCACAAAGGAGATCCTACCCATGCCAAGCATGGCGGGCCTGTAATCTGTATTGAAACCACCCTGCTAGGTAATCAAGCGATATAGGCGGCCCAGAAACTCATGCAAAAGGGAAAACGCCTAGTCTCCATGATCTGTGCCCCATGGATTAGGAAAGAAGAATCTTACATGATCACGACTCCTCCATTATCCCTTAACAACCAGTCCATGATAAGGAAAAGGAAACTCCTCACCCAATGGGAGAGATACCGTATCACTGTCTAACAAGGAAAGTAACCATAATTTCTCCTTATAAGTATTGGCCCATTCTACCATAAAAATGTACGCAATCATAACGCCATCGATAGTTGAATTCTTCCCTTCAATACATAAGCCGACGAGGAGTTGGAGAACCGACAGCACTCGTCGGACCACTTTTTTCGCTGGGTAAGTCGGTGTTGTATAACGTATTCGGCCTGGGGCCAGACGCCAACGACTCGAGAATATCCAGCCCCAAATCCAGAGAAAAAGCACCATCGCCATGCCGTATGTGGGAAATGGATCAATTCTCTACAAATAAACCGAATTCTCAATGACCGATGGCATCGACTCAAACATGAGCAGAGTCACGCCAACCCCGGGACGCAAGACCGCGCAGGCATCTAGATACGACCGCTATATTCCTCGAAACTCTGTTGCCAACATCGACAGGTGGAGGCCCTCCGGGTCCACTAACCAACGCTAGTCGAGACTGAGGAACCTCACCACAAATGCAATGCCGCCAGAAGAACGATAACACCACGACGCTTCTCGAGACGCTAACGGAGAAGGAGAAACTAACCATGCCAAGGAGCACGATCCTTATAAACCCCTTGGAGAGGACCGCAATGAGGGGATTCCCAGTAGGAACAATAGAGGTAATGGACCCATCTTTTATTAAATGGAGATAGGAAATCCTGGGCCGGGAGCATCATTGGGGACATCCAACAAGAGCCTACCACGAAGGAAACCGTGAAAGTGACAGCTCCATTCTCCATGGATGCCTCAAAACCGAATCCCTCGCTCTCACGGTCGGGTACCATGCACTTCCCTCTCCCAACAAAGTTCGACGCTCAAATAGAAACGTTCGACGGAATGAAAGATCCTGTAGATCACCTCAATACCTACAAGAATCAGATGGAGCTACACGGATACCAAGACCCTGTTAGATGTAGAGCCTTCGCCATCACTCTCAAAGGCCCAACTTTAGCCTGGTTCAACAGACTTCCGCCATCATCAATCTCATCCTTCAGAGAGTTATCCATCGCGTTCTTCTCCCACTTTATCGGAGCTCGGACATACGGGAAGCCGAGCTATCACTTGTTGACCATAAAGCAGAGCCCTCAGGAGAACCTGAAGTCCTACGTCCAGAGGTTTAACGTAGAGTTGTTAAGGGTAGACATTCTAGATGAGAAGTTTGCCACCACTGCTTTCATCACTAGGCTGGGTGTATAGTCGAAAGACATGATGTTTTCCATCTCAAAAAACCCTCAGGAAAGCATGGCTAAGGTGCTCGCCAAAGCGGAGAAATACATCAACGGCGAGGAAGTCCTTCTATCTAAGTGGGAAAACTCTTCCGGGCGGAAGGAGAAAGGCAGGGGTAAGAAAAAGTGAGAACGAAGCCCTAGGAGAAGAGGAGACAGGGATAGATCCCCACGAAGGGACAAAGAGAACAGAGAACGATCTCCAAAGAGACGAGGCAACGTCAGGGACCACTTGGGCCCACCTCAAATTTCGAACCGCACACCGATATCCACCTCGCACCACTTGATAGCCTCTTGTCACAGTCCTAATGCGGAGACACAACATGAAAAGTTTTTAAGGTGGCCTTCGTGATGAAGATGTGACTCCGCTGAAGAGTAGGACTCAACCAAGTATCAGAATCGATAGGATCATGAATTCAAACAAGATGATTGTATCCAAGCCTGAGGGAAGGAAATCACCTAATCCGACGCGGACATCTTCGCCTTCGTGGCCTCGTGGGCGCCTGACCGTGCACCGGCCTGAGATCACCCGTCACCAAATTTCAACTCAACACCAACAACCCTCGGGAGAAATCCATGATCTCCGAGGGGAGTCCAGCTTCAGCCCTGTGGCGCATCTACGCAACATCATCGTGGGAGACACACTATAAATACAAGCAAGATCCACCATAACTTTAGACTTCGACATGGAAGGTCGTGCTAGCATCCTCATGACGCATCCCCGGTACGCGGGCCAAAGGCCATAGCCAACAAAATAAGACACGTGGTCTTCGTCGACAACTTAAGCTCAACCGACATCATCTTGCAGATCACCATAAAATTCGCACTCTGGCAGAAACTAGAACCGGCCAACGCCCACCTGCGGGATTCTCCGGAGAAAGAGTGCTACCCCTGGGGTCAATACAACTAGTGCTCACTTTGGGAGATCCCCCGTGCCAGGCCACAACAGCGGTGAGGTTCCTCATAGTGGACGCCCCATCAGCTTATAACATTCTATCAGGTGCCCTCCCTCAATGCCTTAAGGGCCATCCTTTCCGCCTATCATATGGTTATCAAATTCCCCACTACGAATGAGGTAGCAATGGTTCGAGGAAATCAACGCATAGATAGGGAGTGCTACTCGGCATCAATGAAGCAAAAAGCGGTAGGCAAAGATCTACACGACGAAGCTCGACATAAGAGATGAGGTAGGCATCCGAATCTATGTTCCTCGTAAGAACTAGAATCGACATAACTCGATCTACCACCGAACATCTCGTTTACATCGATCTAGATTAGCTAAAGACGCCGTGGACCTCCTTGGCCCACTTCTTAAAAACGTAATATAGAAGTATTTGCCCGAAGGTGAGGATAGAAGGAGAATCGAATTTCATAGCATCACACACAAGCTGAACATCAACCCTTCCTTCAAATCTATCAAACAAAAAAGAAGGAGTTTCTCCCTAGAAAGGCAGAAGGCGACCAATGAAGAGGTTAACAAACTCCTCTAAGCCAAAGTTATCCGAGAAGTAGAATACCTGGACCGGTCACACGTAGTCCTCACAAAAGGCAACATAAATGAAGTGCCAGATTGATTTCCCACCATTGTCACCAGCCTACCCCTAAAGACAACTTTCCCTTACCTCGGATCGACCTTATAGTGGACGCCACAAATACACAAGCTTCTCTCTAACTTCACGGACGCCAGATATTATAATCGATCGTAGAATGGACCCAAGTGATCAAGAGAAGACCCCATTCAGGATCAAGGTGGTACCATCAAGCATGTGTGATGCCTTTGGGCTGAGAACGCTAAGGCCACTTTATTGGGAGGCTAGTGAACAAAATGTTTGCATGCATCGAGCCGCCTATGGAGGTATATATAGATGTCATGTTGGTGAAGTCAGTTAAGGACGAGCTCCATGTAGCCCACCTTAGCCGAAATACCTGGGCAGTCCCCGAAGAACTATGCCATGAAGCAAATCCAACCAAATGCGCCTTTGAGTCTCGGGGCCAGTGGAAAATTCTTGCTTCATAGTCAACAACCAAGGAATAGAGGCAAATCCGTATAAGATACAAAAGCCGTGCTGGGACATGCAACCGCTCAACACCAAAGAAATTCCTCTACTAATTGGGAGAATAGCCGCCTCCGAGCCACTTCAGATTCATCCAAATGACAAAGTGCCGACCCTTCTTTAGGTTCTGAAAAAGGCTTTCCACTGGGACGCCTAATGCAAAGAGGCTTTCTCGGCACTAAAGGCTTACCTGAGCTCCCCTCCCGTCCTGGTGAGCCCTTATGAGGGAGAACTCCTTACCCTTTATTTGGTCGTTTCAGATTTCTCAACTAGGGCCGCCTTGGTCAAAGAGTGAGATAGAATACAACAGCCGGTCTATTACTGTAGTCGAGCTTTGAGGGGAGAGGAGGAAAGGTATCCAAAGATGGAGAAATTAATCCTAGCGTTGGCAACCACTGCCAGAAGGCTTCGACCACATTTCCAGGCTCGCACCATTGAAATCCTAACAAAAAACCCAATGAAACAGATATTGGTGACAAGCTGGGAACCTCGAAGAATGGATAAACGGGCCAGGCAAAGTTTGAGCAGAGTTCGAAGATCGATACAAGCCGAGACAAATGGGTCAAAGGGCGTGTTTCGCATTTCATCGTGAATCTTCACCCCCTCAAATGCCCAAGCACAGCCTACCGAAACTACTCAATTGGCACTTGACTTACCCATCTGGAGGTTGTTTGTAGATGGGGCCGCTAATTCCCAAGGAAGCGGTGCGGGTCTGATTTCAACCTCCCCAGACGGAATTGACGTGGAATACTCACTCATATTCGGATTTCAAGCCTCCAATAATGAGGCCGAGTACGAAGCTGTCATGGCCGGGCTTAATCTTGCCCTTTCTATGGAAGCTGATCAACTGGAGATTTACAGTGATTCCCAATTGGTGGTGAAATAGATAGAGGACTCCTATGAAGCCAGGGGTGAAAAAAAAATGATCCTTTACCTAAAAAAGTTATGAGAACTACTTAAAAAGTTTATTCGGGTTCAGGTCAGGCATGTCCTAAGGGCAGAGAATATGTAGGCAGGCACCACAAGAGGATCTAGACAGACTGATACCGGTCGAGCACCTCCTAGAATCCTCGGTGAACGTCGACGATGAAGAAGTGTCCCCTGGTGAATGTCCGGAAGCCTAGCCTGATGGACCCTATCCGACTACTCGTGGATCTTAATATCAAGTGTTTATTCAAAGGAGGCCTCCAAGCCAGAAGTGGTCTACCAGTTCACTTTATAAACGAGACTTCTCCAAGACCACCTGGCATCCTTAAATGCAAAGAGGGAAAGGAAGACGCTAACTATGTGCTCAGAGAGGTGCATGAAGGCATCTGTGGTAACCATATTAGAGCCAGGACCATGGTAGCAAAGAGCTTGAGACAGGGGTATTATTGGCCTACAATGCTTAAAGACGCCACGGAGTTGGTTAAAAAATGTAAGACCTGTCAAGAACATGCCCAGATCTCTCACTTCCCTTCCGAGCCATTGACCTCAATCACAAGCCCTTGGCCTTTTCAACAATGGGGGCTTGACATACTAGGGCCCCTACCCATTGGGAAGGGCCAGTGCAAGTTTATTGTTGTAGGAGAGGATTACTCACCAAGTGGGCCAAGGCTGAGCCATTAGCTACGATCACCAAGCAAAAGGTACGTAACTTTGTTTGGCGTTCCATAATTTGCAGGTTCGAAATCCCTAAAGCCCTGGTATCTGATAATGGGAAACAGTTCAACAATCCAAAGTTCAGAGATTTCTACGCCGAGCTCGATATCAAGAATTACTACTCATCCCCAACTCATCCGGCAAATTCAACGGATAAGGTAAGTCACTATAAGGACTCTCGCTGCGCCGCTGGAAGACTAAACTAGAAAATCTAAAGGGAAAATGGGTAGAGTACCTCCCCGAGGTATTATGGGCATACAGAACTACGCGCAAATCAACAACTCAAGAAACCCTGCTTCATAATGTAAGCAAGGGCTCCCCGCCGAGGCTCAAGCAGTCACCCAGAGTTGAGTTCGCAAATGTCGAACACAACGAGGAGATTCTTTGCCTGAACCTTGACCTCCTAGAAGAAAAACGTGAGCAGGTTCTAAGGCACACCGAGGACTATCGCAGAAAGACATCAAAATATTACGACCGAAGGGTCAGGCCTAGGAGTTTTAAGCCTCGCGACCTGGTTCTAAAGAAACTCTTGCTCGCAAGGAAAGACCCCACACATGGGAAGCTAGGGCCAAACTGGGAAGGACCCTATGTGATATCGCGAATAGTCCGACCTGGCAACTACGAACTCCAAACAGAAGAGGGAAAAACCCTGTCACACTCTTGGAACGCTGAGCACCTCAGGCGATTCTATCAATAGACCTCGGATTGTAGCTTTTAATAAGAAATTCATAGTTTTACTATAATAACATTCTTTGAGTTCATTTTCAGCCTGAGTAATATTCTTGCAGATCGTCAAAAAAAAAAAAAAAAAAACAAACAAACATCAAACAAGTACACACGCTTCCAAAAGGTTGTACTTTTATTTTAAATATCCGTAAAATTACACCGCCAAAGCCGTTTCTTACATATCGAAAATTACAATCAAGAAGCCTTTCTACATCAACTGCTTATATCTCATTTTCTACATCATTCGTTCTCTATATCCCAGAAGATCACGATCGACCAACGCCAGTCAAGGCAAAAACCATAAGAAAGGGAAAGAGAAAATAAGGAGAAAGAGAAAAGGAAAAGGAAGGAGAAAGAGAAAAGGAAGGAGAAGGAGAAAGAGAAAAGGAATGAGTAGGAGAAAAGAGGGGAGGAAAGGTATATGTGAGGAAGTGAGACTTAAAAATATTCCCTCTGAGCATACCGCCCCCTCCGAATATGTTCCCGGTCCAGTTCCATCAATGGGCGGACTAAGGAACAACACAACTCCCACAAGGGAGGAACTAGGGAAAAACACAACTCTTACAAACGGAAGATCGTAGAAACCAAACGTCGGCCTGCGATCACCAGACAGACTCCGTGCAGTGACGATCAAACCCTGAAGCTTCATCATGTATGAACTCTGACACTGTCGAAGGGAGGTAGAAGGTTGGGAGCGGAGTATGACACATACTGTCGAAGAGAGGCAGTTATTTATAAAGAAACCTGGATGCTTGGAAAGCCACGCAGTGTGTTCCGATTCTCCATAGATCTGCATTAAAACCGCGCGCGCCTTCCTTAGAGGAGGAAGACGAAAGAGCCGTGTAGCTCAGATTAGGAGCTGAGGAGCTCGGATACAAAATAGCCATGTAGCTCCGCTTCAAAAGAGCCTAGTAGCTTAGTTTCAAAGGAGCCACGTAGCTTAGTTTCAAATCTAGTCTCTGGCAAATTTCACCCAAAAGAGCCTCTTGTAGCTTAGTTTCCTCGAAAGAGCCTTGTAGGTCAGCTCGGCGGTTTCGATAGCTCTATCATGAGCCAAGGAGCTCGGATATAAAAGATCCATGTAGCTCCACTTCAAAAGAGTATGGTAGCTCACTCAAACGAGCCTCAGAGCTCGTCCCAAAAGAAGCCCCCAGCCTGGGCCAAAAGCCTTGTAGCTCGGGCCAAGGAGCCACGTAGCTTAATTTCAACGAGCCTTGCACTCATCCCAAAAAGAGCCCTCGTAGAGCTTAGTTTCGGGAAGAGCCCTCAGAGCCCGCTCTCGGCGATCCACGAGCTCGCCTGGGGGCACATACAACTCCTGTTTGAAGAACCTCGATGTTCCTTAAAAGGCCAAGTAGCTAGGGAGCCACGTAGCTCAGTTTCAAAGGGGCCATACAGCTCGGTTCTTAAAGAACTTGATAGCCCAAAAGGAAAAGTAGCCAAGGAGCCATATAGCTCAGTGTTAAAAGAGCCATGTAGCTCCGCTTCAAAAGAGCCTCAGCTCAAGCCAAGGAGCCGCAGCTCGCTCAAACGAGCCTCAGCAGACGATTCCAAAAGAGCCTTGTAGCTCGCCTGGGGGTGCAAGGCGCGTGCCGCTTCTAAGAACCGAACAGCTCAGAAGGCCAAGTAGCCAAGGAGACACATAGCCTGGGCTTCAGCGCTTATATAACCCATCTTAAAGAACCCGACAATGAGAAGGCTATAGCCCAAGGAGCCATGTAGCTCGGGGTGGTCAAAAGAGCTATGTAGCCCGCCTAAAAGAGCCTTGTAGCTCGCCAAGGAGCCACGGTACCACATGCTTTCAAACGAGCCTTGAAGCTCGATTCCAAAAGAGCCTTGTAGCTCGGGCCTAAAAGGCCATGCAACCGGGCTCTAAGAACCTAACAGCCAAGCATGCTTAATGTACCTAAGGAGCCAAGTAGCTTGGTTTGATAGAAAGCACAGTAGTTCAGCCAATCAAGGGCCGTATAGCTCAGTAAGAACCCGACCATTTAAAGATTGGATGACCAGGAAACCTCTCAACACAGGTAAAAAAAAAAAAAAAGGAAAACCAAGAAGGTAGAAAGACGAATATCCATAGAACAACAAAACCGATGTCAACGTTACAGATGTTCAAGGTTTAGAACTTGAAGTTAGCTAGAATGAGCAAAGATTATACAAAGGGGCCTAGATGTTGGGGGTAGAGCTATGAGCAGCCTCAATGGTGCAAGCCTCTAAGTCGCGGCGCGTGTCAAGGCAAAGCCTCTAACAGCGTAGGAAAGAGTCACCCCTAAGTAGAATCTTAGCTTCACTAGGGAGAGAAATTGAGCTGGGAGCATCAGAGAACACCTCGGGATCTGCCTCGTCCTCAGAAACGGATTCTTCTACCTCCTCTTCATCAGGAACTTGAAGATTGAAGTCCCAACCCGGAAAGGCCTTGGCAGCTCTGCATCGGAAAGCGAGCCATCTAGAGGCCCATAAGGTGCAGGCCTCATCCCTTAGCTCCGCTATTACTCCATCCCTTTGGCTAATCATAGCCTCCTACCTCTGGAGGTCCTAGTGTAACGTGTTGCACTCCTCGACCAAGCGCTCCACGGAGCTCTCGCCGTAGCTTCCTCGGCGTGGCCCGATCCAACGCCGGCTGTTTCTGCGCATAGTTCTCCCGCAACCCTAATCCTCCAACCACTCGGGCAGCCATCCTCGACAAACCTTAGGCCCTCTATGGCCTTCTTTTCTTTGTCTTCAGCTCTCGCCTTTGCGGTTGAGGTGTGCTTCAAATCGGATTTATACCCCAAAACATCACTACCAAGTCTTGTATCCGGAAGCCTCAGCTTCACTCTATCTAAGTCAAGGAGGCGTAATCTTTTAGCTTTTATGCTCTCGCCTCCTTAGCAGAGCTCTCGGTCGAACTGGCCCTCCTCGCCGGGTTCTTTATATAAGTAGTTGTCTGCTAAGGAATAAGATGAAGTTAGCAAATAACATTAACACAACAAGACGACAAAAGGCGCCGTACATATAAAGACTCGGCCCCTGTGGCAGACAAAAATGCAGCTCCTCCTTAACGCACAAGGCTTCCACTTTCTTGAGATCAGAGTCCCGAAGGATAGACGGCGAGCTCCGCATTGGTGAGTAGCGAGTCCTCACCCCCCTCAACTTCAAAGCGATCATCTCCCACATCTCCTTTCACGGAGGGGGAGGCGATGTTTCGCTACCGAAAAGTGTGTCTTGATACGTAGATGTGAAGGATTCTCTCGTAGGAGGCTCGCAGCCTTCTCGAAGAACCCTTGACTCTTGCAGCGGAGGACGAGCGACGCTGCACACCCACCACCTTGGACACCTCGGTCGAAGAGGACAACGCCTGCCCCCTCACCTGAACTTGGGCGTGCCAGCGGGGATCAGATACTCCCAGCTTCGAGATCTTACCCCGAGCCGGGAGGCTACTCTCAGGAGGATCCTGAGCCTTGTGCTTTATGCTCCTCCTCTTCTTCGCCAACAACTCGACACGGGCCCAAAGTTCTCCCCGAGTTAGCTTCACAATAAGAGGCCCCCCAGGAGAAGTTTCCATAGCAGGGGGTGGAGGAGATGTCAAACAAGGAGAACAAGAAGGGCTCACACCTGAAGAGCCAGGAATGTCAGACCTGATCAGATCGGAATAAGCCCGAGGGCGACACTTGCCCAACTGACGCTTTACTTCCCTGTCCTTAGGAGTAAGGTCAGGATGGATACATGAAAGCAACGCAACCAAAGCAAAGTCAAGAACATGACATGACCTCTAAAAAAGTTTACCCCTACTAGCATAGACATAAAACTCATGCAGGTTCTCAGGGGCAGTCCATACTGTCGGAATCCCCAACGTATCGTCTTCATCGGTAGGGTTGTATTCCCAATGTCGACCCCCGACAAAGAAATAATGCTCTTCCAATGCCAGGAAGACGGGAGGCCTGAATGATAGTCCGCAAAGGCCCGCTAAATATACAAGAAGCCTTCCGAGGCCTCTTACAAGCTGAAGAAATCCAGCAGTAAAGCTATACTAGGGACCCCGAGGCCCTTATTCCTAAAAAAAAACTAGAAGGCCGACCAAGACGCCCCAAAAATTAGGAGAGAGCTGAGACATGCATACATTGAAATGTCAGAGGATGTTTTTTGAAGGTGTGGTGTAAGGGAAAGCGAGGTCGTTTTTAGTAGTAAATTTCAAAGAAGTGTAATCATCTTGGGAACAGGAACAACATAAGACGTAAGAAGATCAGGACACTAGATTCGGACACCGGAAGGAGGTCCATAACGGGTAGTGAAAGTTTTAGCAAACGAAGGCTCAACCCGGCTAGGGCCCATGGCATTCGCGTACCTCACGACAGCCCTCAGATATTCGGAGCCATAGGGATACCTAATCTCACTAATATTTTCCTTGCCCTTGCATGGCGGAGGATGATAACCCATTGGAATGACAACGACAACCACAACAGCAGGACTACCGAGCCCACCGCCAGGTCGCGCCGACTTAGACCTAGCGGCCTTCCTCCCCATGCGGCAAGCCTACGTAACGAGAAGACCCGAAGAAGCACGCAAGATTGCTTACCGAGAGAAAGAACGAACAAAATGACGTAGAGAGGCGGGACTCCTAACCCATCGCCCCAAATTCAAAACAACAAGGAAAGAAAAACGAGCGAAGAAAAAGAAATGCGCATTGAACTAAGAAGGAAAGAGGGAAACGACCCCTAGGGAAATAAGGCGATAGAAAGCACCACAAGCTGTTCTAAGCGTTGATAAAAGACGCTTCCAAACCCGCAGAAGAAGTGGAAAAGGGCGATACAAGGAATGTTTCTAAAGATATGAGAAGCAATAGTTGAAACGGGCACGAAAATCGAAAGAGCGCCATCATTATCATAAGAAGTTTGACGACGAGAAAGCCCAGATCAAACCATCCCTGGATAGCCACGTGGAAGTCGCAACCGATCCAAGAAACAAGCTAGCCCCTTGCCTGCTTACTTTAAGCAATGTGGGGGCCACTACCGGGGGGTAGAAAACAATATGTGCACAAAGCAGAGCATGTGCCCAGAGCTGCCAGCCCGTAGCGCAGCCCACTTCCACCTTATGAAGGGAGTCGGGGCAATGCACCAACCAAGAAGCTCGGCCCACGCTGAGATCCTACTCCATAAAAAAGCTAAAGTATACGGCCTAGGGCCCGCAGTTGAAACCACCCCCGCAACCAAGCGGTACAGGCGCCTTAAACTCATGCAAAGGGAAAACGCCTAGCCCCCATGATCCGCGCCCCACTGACAGGAAGAATCTTACTTGATCACGACTCCATTATCCCTTAACAGTCTGTCCATGATAAGGAAAAGGAAACTCCCCCCAAATCTAATGGGAGAGATAATTATCACCGCCTAACAAGGAAAAGTGGCACCACAATTTCTCGCTTATAAGTATCGACCCATCTCTACCTCACGTAAAGGTACGCAATCATAACGCCATCAATGTATTGAATCTCTTCCTTCAATAAGAAATAAGCTGATTCTAGGCATCGTAGAGCTACAGCGCACCGCTAGACCATCCTTTCAAGACAGTCGTTGTGTCGTACAACCATTCGGCCCGGGCCAGACGAATTCGTGGACTCCGAGAAGATCCAAATTTTAGAATCTGTGAGAAAAGCACCATCGCCTATATTTTCATATCTTTACTAATTGTTCGAACAATCTTCAAATCAGCAGTAATACCGATTTCAAAAATTAATAAGAAATGTATGAATTTTGTGTTGAAAAATATAAATGAAAATAATAAAAGCTTCGAAATTCCGTGAATGAAATTATTACTTTATTCAAAATTCTAAGAGTCTGAGAAGCTAAACCCTTTAGCATTCTAGAAGTTTTAAGAGTTGGGTTTCTCTTCTATATAAAGGGTGTCATGTCTTTCATGATAAAAAAAATTGTAAGTTTCGTGAGTCTCGAGTTTCCTTCCATCGGTGATAAAGAGAACACATTTTTAGTTCCTTGGAATGACAACAAATTGCTTTTATTGATCATTAGACAATCGTTTTATCTTGAAAGACAGAAGGCGAATCTGTCTTAAGGAGATTTTGGCTCTCACAAGACTCTCTGGTTATGTTTCCCATATTTCTCTATATTATTCCGATTTTGGTATTTTATTTATTATGTTTTTATTTTCGGGCTAACCATTACTTTGCAGTACTCTGTGTAAGTTGCTTGTTCGATCTTGTAATGAATTGCTAAGCTCCCAGAGAGAAGCTTATATGTATGATAAGAGAGTGTTTCCATGAAATAAAAGTTTGAAAGTTTCTTCAATACCCTTGTATGTTTTAATCCATACAATGAGTATCTATGATACTGACTTTTACCAGTATCGTTAGGACAAGAGATGTTATATGGAAGAAATGATCAACTGTCAGTGAGGTGCAAAGGTTACTAGACTACTACATATAACAGGTAACTGTGAAAACTGATTGAACTTTTACTATTTAATTCTTATATGCATATAAGTATTCTTTTTTTTTTTTATAAATCCACTGATTACCCTCTATAAGAGCTCGAAAATAAAGGTATCAGAGCCATATAGAAGAAATTAATAGAAATGTTCATTGATTTAATACACTCTATTATAATATAATATGGTGATAATAGAAGAATATGAAGAAATAACAAATAACAATAAGTTAGTAAAACTAATAAAGTCTCAAACTTATTATGAGTTAGATCTCATGACAGGAGATTGGATAATAAGGAGATTATATTTCTCTAAGCCATAAATAACCTTTCAAGAATCAATGACACTTATACAATTAGACCTTCCATAAGATATGAAGGAAGAAATACTTGAAAAAGTTAAGATAAAAAATTTAAGAACAACAATATACTTGATGATAATAACCCTAGATTTAAATCTAATAGAAAGTAATAATGAGGAAGCTTACAATCAAGAGGAGGATTATAGTGAAATATTCTATTCTAAACTAAATAAAATAGATAATTCAGTCTATGAAGATAAAAGAAAAAAAGAAGATTATGAAATAAACGATATATACTATGAAAATAATTGAGACTTTGAAAACTTGTATAATGAGTAAAATAACATAAAAGCCTTAGTAACTGGTACTATAGAGAAGTACATAGATAATAGGTCTAATATATGCAAAGATTTTTCTGATAGTAAGATACAAAAGATAAAATATACATTATACCAAATGGTAATAGAATGTTTAGAATTATGCATACCGCTATATAATAAAGAAAAATATATAGAAATCGTAGATGTAATAATCCCTAATATGATAGGTAACTATAATGAAATATTACCAATAAAGGTTCATATAAATGCAGAAAAACACAAAAAATAATAGAAAAAATAAAACTTAGTAGTAATGGAGGAGAATTATCAAAAGGTCATTAAAAACCTAATAAAAAGAGAAATAAAAAATTTAAATCCAAAAGAAAAAATACAATTAAGAAATTATGGATATAACAAAATATGGTCAAAATTTATAATTGAAAGAATCAAACCAATAAACAAATCATACACTGGATACCCTTAGGGAAAAAGCTCAAACTCTAATAGAAAAAGAAAAAACATATAAAATGGAATTTAATAAAATAGAAACCCTATTAGAAGAATTATTAAAAGCAATAAAAAGGATGGATAATAAGTTAGAAAAACTAGAAAACAGAATAACAAATGTAGAAATCCAACAAAATCCTATAATAAGTATAGGAAAATATCCAAAATACATTAAAGGAACTACATGAAAAATAGTTGAACAGATAATATTCCGAAAATACCCTGAAAGGATAATAAGAAAAGAATAAATAGAAAAAGGAAGTCTAGATGAAAAACTACTCGAAAAATATTCAGAAATAGAAAAAGAGGAGAAAAATAAAAGAAGGAAAACAACCAGAAGAAAAAGAAATTACTACAGGAATAAAAATAAATGAGCCAAGTTAGCGAAAGTGAAATGGAAGACATAATGATAGAAATACAAAAAATGAGTACATGTAGTCCCGATAGGACATGTAGGAGGACCAAGTAGAATAGAAGATGAATTTCCAAAGACATTTGGAAAAAAAATACCCAAATATGAGCCGAAAGAAACTAAGATAGAACAACTAGGAAATACAAGGGTATACTTAGATATAGATTGCCAAAAAGATATTAGAATAGTTCCAAATAAACGGGCACAATCTATGACACTATATTTTATGACATAAGGAACAAACTGTGATAATAATATTAAAACCCAAATACTAATAGGAACATTAATAGGAAATGTTAGAGACTGGTAGGAAGGATTATCTGCAACCAGATTTAATGTAATAACAAATAGTACTACTGAAGCCTTTGAGAGTAGTTTGTTTGAAGGAGTAGATACCTTCGTTAGATATATATCAAATGAATTTTTGGGAGAACGATGAATAACAAAAAGTGTTCACCAAAGAAAAATAGAAATAAAAGAAGCTAGGACTAAATTAGCCCAATTACAGATCTGGAAAATGACATAAATAAACAATTATACATGTGAATTTAGTAAGTGGTATTACAAGGCATTTGATAGCAATGTCAATATGACAATTTTGGTGAATACATATTATGAAAAATTATCGGGAAAATGAAGTTATTATTTTCTAGAAGAATTTGAGAAGATAAGACAAGATGATGCTAACAGTTTAGAAGCTAGGATAGAATTCTTAAAGAAAAAATTAGCAGAATTATGCACCCAAATATACATCATAAAAGGATCAAGGAATGGAGAAAGGATATTTTGTGATAAAATAGAGAATGTCCTAGGAAAACGGGGTGTACTATTTATATGTTAGAAAAATGGAATATACCAGTAGGAAAATCAAATTAAAAAATTTTACAAAATATAAAAGATTGGAGAAAGAATGGAGAGTTTATGAAAAAATATTATATGAAAAGATTCAACTACAAAAGAAGAAATAATACCCAAAACATACCTAAAGACAAAAGTAGATGCAAATGTTGGAAATGTAGAGAAATAGGACATTACAACAATGAATGCCAAAAAAAAATGGCATTCACTATATGGAGAAATGACAAAGAAGATGATGTAGAAAGTATACTAAGCTTTGAAAGTGAAATGAACAGCATCTATAGTGAGAATGATAAAAGTACTATAGATAGTGATATAGAATGAGTAAAGAGATAGTAGAAGAAGATGATATTTCCAAATTCGAAGTTATATGTACAAAGGAAGATCAAGAAAGATATAGGTTAAAGAGTACATTTGATAAAAAAAAAATTACAAAAAATCCAGAATCTAAATTTGAATTTAAAAGCTCCTAGAGAAGGACTACTAAGATATTTAAATAAAAAATATATGCACAAAAAATACATAGTCTATGAATACCAAAATATAGAGAGAAGTATAACAGTAAATAAAGCTAGAGGAAATATAAAACTTAATATGCTAACAAAAAGAAACCTATGAGGTTTTTAAAAATAGGTCAGCCCACTCGACCACTCCAGTGAAGTGGTACGCCCAACGCAAATACCTGTGCCTCCCAAAGATCACCAACTGCGCCCAAGGGGCCGCTTCCAGCAGATAATCCTCGAATGAATCGAAGCCCCATATCCTACAAATCGATTGTGTATCGCCCAGCGCGTGTGTCGAATAACCCTAGTAATATACATTCCGCGATCCAATCAAACCTTATCAATAAGGAAGGGAAAATAATAATGTATCATCGCTGGGCCACCCCACAAAGAAAGAGGATTATCTCAAACAAACACCTCCTTCTATATCCCGTGACCAAACCGATATGAACTAAAATAAGAAATATCCAGTCCAATGGGAAGGACTCCTAACCACCATCCAACTGGTTGAACATCTACTATAAATACAAGACCACCCATCGGTGAAAGGTACGCAAAAAACCAACGCCAACATTCTTACACGCATTCTTAGACGCATACTCATATGCAACACATTCGCCCCTGCGCCTTCTCTCAAAGAAACCCACTTGGGGGACGGAGCGCCTGCTTTCGCCGAAGCCCTCGCCGACCCCTTCTTCCCTGCTTTTGCGCAGTGCCACGCAACCGAGCCTCGCATCAACAAAGCAACGATCCCACTCGCCCAGATAATCCAGACGCCGCATCCCAAATTTCACAAACAATCCGGTCCAAACAATAAGCTCCCTACACGCTTCTCCAAATTCCCGCCCGGGCCAAAAGTTAAATTCATCATTGGCGCCGCTGCGGGAACGACATAGCCTTTATGGAAATGATAATCGATTGACATCGATGGTATCAACAAGGAACAGTTAGGCACACTAATCCGCCGAGTGGTGGATCCACCAGCAACGCAGATATCGCACTCCTAGGATAACTAAGCAATGCAAACTAATACCAACGGCGGAAGCACTTCGCCGTCAATCAACGCCCGATAGAAGAATCGAACAACTTTACCGGCGCTTGCAACATTCGCTGGAGATACTACGCACTCGGGAAGACCGTGCACCTCTCCCCGCCGGCAACTCGTCGCGACATTCTCGCGGGCGCGAAGCGTACGAGTCCGTCGATTCGCACTAATTTCCACCGCCCCCGCAGAGGGCAACGCAAGCACATTTCGTGGGCGTCGCGAACGAAGCACCACATCACTCCTCACCCAGAGCAGGAGCGCATGGGAGCAGGCTCGAGCTCAACAGAGCTCACCATGAAGGGAGGTGGTTAGAGGACGCACTCGATACTATGATGCCTCGGCACAACAAACCAGTCTCCTTCACAAATGGGAGGTGTTACACTTCCCCTTCCGGAAGTTCAATGCCACACAAATAGAAACATTCGATGGAGTCAAAGATCCCGTTGATCACCTCAATACTTACAAAATCGGGAGAGCTAGTTATGGTACTCAGTGATCTCGCGGCAATGAGTACTTCGGCCAATTACTGCCAAAGGGCTGAAGCCTCTCGCCTGCCCATCACTTCCCTCTTCGCCCATCTGGCCATTCAGTGGAACTATTCATCGCGTTTCGTCTCCCACTCTTATCGGAGCCAGAAACATGCAGAGAAGTTTGAAAGCTACCATCTGTTGACCACAAATGTGGTCGCAAGAAAGCCCCTCCTCCTCAAGTCACGTAAAGGCGTTCACCGCCGAGTCCTCGAAAATAGACATACCCGATGAGAAATTCGCCATCACAGCTTTCATTGCAGGGTTAGGAGTACAGTCAAAGGACCTGATGTTCTCTATCTCGAAGAACCCGCAAGTGCATGGTCGGTGGTACGCCAGCAGAAATATATAAACGCGAAGAGGCCCTCATATCACAAAGGAAGAGAGTTCTTCCACCCGAAAAAGAGAAAAGTGCAATGTGATAAACGACGAGGACCCGAGCCCCGTGAGACGCAGCGAACAGATAACCTCAAGAAAAGATCGAGAACGATCCCCCAAAAGGAGGGGAAATCTCAGAGACCGTCTGGGCCTACCACAATCTGAGAGACTACGACGCTCACGCCCCTCGCCGCTTCACACCCCTAATACCTGGTGTCACGTGTCCTCGCATGAGGTGCAAAACGAGCAGCTTCCCCGAGATGGCCAACTCGTATGAATCGATCCCCGCCACAAGGGATAACCCAAATACCGCAGTTCCATAGGATTACGGCATCGCATCGGACAATTGTATAAGTAACGAAGAGAGAGATAAATACTTATCACAACGCTGATACCTCCGGACGCTTTCATATCCCCGGGAATAAGCCTAATCGCCCAAAATCGCACTCCAAAGTCGTGACTAATCGTAACCAGTCCCGACTAACTGGCGCCCACCGGCAAACGGCAACTCAGCATCAGCAACCCCTGGGAGAAATCCATGTGATCTCGGGAGGATTTGCAAGAGGAGGAGAATCTAGTTGGGCTCGGAAGGCCCACCCCGCTACAGCATCAGACGCAGACTTATAAACATACAAGAATTAAACAGCCGCGATCATTCACCATCACATTCTCACTCGACTGGAGGGGGATGCCAGCGATGTCCCCCATGATGACCCATTGGTGGTTCGCGCGATCGTGGCCAACACAACAGTCCATCGGGTTTTAATTGATAACGGGAGTTCAGCTGACATCATCTTCGCCTCAGCCTTCGACAAAATGGGCATTGGGAGAGAAAAGCTAGATCCCGTCAACACACATCTGCGGGGTTTTCGTGGAGAGAAGCGTATTACCACTGGGCTCAATTCAACCTGTGCTAACCCCGGGAGAGAGCCCCTGCCGCGACCACGACGAGGTTCCGAATCATAGACGCCCCGTCTGGCTTATAACATGCCGCTGGGGCGTGCACTCTCCTCAACGCACAAAAGCCATCCCCTCTCGTGATCACATGATAATCAAATTTCCAACCATACATGGTGTAGAATGGTCCGAGGAGATCGTAATGGGTGGCCAGGGAATGCTACACCGCCTCCATGAAACAAAGGGCAGTTGACAACGTGAATGTAGACGAGCTTGACATGGGCGACGAGATACTCACCCGACCCGAGCCCTCGAAGGAACTAGAACCGGTATCGCTGGATGACGACCCGGAACATCTCGCCTATATCGGCCCTAGACTAACGGGAGACCTCAACAACCTCCTCACTCAATTTTTAAGACAGAATAGAGACATTTTCGCGTGGAAACAGGCGGACATGGGAGGAATCGATCCTATAATAATCACTCACAGGTTGAACACCAACCCATCCTTCAAACCGCCAAACAAAAGCGCCAGAGCTTCGCGCAGAGTGCGTAAAGCCATCAACGAGGAAATCGCGCTTCTCCGCCAGAGCGACAGTGAGGTGTATCATCCTCGAGTGGTCGGGCTAACGTCATTCTGGTTAAAAACAAATGGCAAGTGGCGACTCTGTATTGACTTCACCGACATAAACAAGGCATGCCCGGCGACGCCTTCCTTTGCCAAGGATCGACCATCGTGACGCCTATCAAGGCCACGAACTTCTCACGACATGGACGCATTTTCCGGCTACAATTAGATTAGCATGGACCTGGATGACCAGGAAAAGACCTCTTTCGTCACGTACCGTGGAACTTACCGGCTATCAAGTGATGCCGCTCGGCTCGGCAATGCAGGAGCGACTACCGTGAGGCTAGTAAACCGAATGTTCTAGAAGCGTATAGGCGCATCCATGGAGGTATACGCAGACGATATGCTAGTAAAATCTTACTACGGACCAATCTCCACATCCCTCACCTCTCAGAGGCGTTCCAGATCCTAAGGAATTACAACATGAAGCTGAACCCAGCCAAATGCGCCTTCGGCGTGTCAGCCGGAAAATTTCTAGGCTTCATAGTCAACCACAGGGGAATTGAGGCAAACCCAGATAAAATAAAGGCTGTGCTCGACATGCCATCACCATCAGGAATAAAGGAAGTCCAACGATCGACAGAAGGCATCATGCCCTGCGTCACTCTTGCACCATAGCGAGTGATAAGTGCCAGCCCTTCTTCAAAGTTCTGAAGAAGGCCTTCCTATGGGATGCGAAGTGCGAAGAAGCATTTACTACATTAAAAACGTATCTGAGTTCTCCACCCATTTTAGTAAGTCTTGTCGAGGGAGAACTCTCACTGCACTCGTCGTATCCGACTCGACCAGCAAAGATGACTGGCCGTGAGACAAAGAACGAGTACAACACTCCAGCCTACTATTGCAATGAGCTTTGAGAGGAGCTTAGTGAGAGGTACCCGAATGGAAAACTAATACTAGCGCGCCGGTAACTACGAAGCTCTCGTCCCTATTTCCGTGCTCACACCATAGAAGTCCCGACACATCCGATGAAGCAAGTATTGCACAAACTTGGTTCGGGAGGCCGATGAAGTGGGCCATGAGCTGCCGAGTTCGACACAGATACAAGCCAAAAACAGCCATAAAAGCACAGGTCCTAGTCGACTTCGTCATGGAATTCACTCCGACAGAACTTGCTCAGACCACTCACGAAAAGAACGACCTCCCAACTGGAAGTCAGACGGAGCCTCAAACGCAAGCAGCGCGAAAGCAAGTGGCGTCTAATTCTAACCTCACCGTAAGTGGATAGACACGAATATGCACTCGATTCGGGTTCCATGCTTGAACAATGAGGTCGAGCATGAGGTCATGATAGCGTAAAGCCTCAACCTCGCCATTCATTAGAGGTCCACCGCTAGAGGTATACAAGGATTCCTACCGTGGTCGACAAATAGAAGAGACCTACGGCCGCAAGTGAAACGATGATTCTAAGTACCTCCAAAAGGTCCGCTGATCTATTAAATAAATTTAGGCTGTTCAAGTCAAACATGTCCCCACAACAGAGAATTCCCGAGCGTAAGCTCAAGGCGGTTAGCCACAAATTTCACAAGACTGTAAGTAGTCGACGCCGCTAATACTCATAACCCTCCTCACGATCCTTATAGCATGATTCGTCAGCTCGACAGTCCGAGCCGACCTGGATCGAATTTAATTGAACTATATAATAGATTTTAAGCCCACCCGACGACCCGAAAGAAGCAGCCAAAACAAGTGGCGAGGCTCACCGTGTCTCACTAATCATAAAGGAAGTCTCTACAAGCGAGGATTTTTCTACTCCCTTTCTTAAATGCATCACGTGGGAGAGACATCATCGGGCACGTGCCGAGAGTGGCACGAGGGTGTATAAATCATATCAAGCCCAGCATTAGCAGAAAAAGTTTTAAGGGGCAAGGGGATACCATCGCCAACCATACTCAAGGATGCCACCGACGAAGTCAAGAATGTGCAGGATCTCGCCAGAGCACGCCAAGATCTCACGCCTCCCGTCAGAGCCCTTAACATCAATCACGTCCCCGGGCCTTTCCAACAACGGGTTCGATATATCGGGACCCCTTACCATCGGGTAAAGGACGGCAAATTCATAATTGTCGCAGCGGATTACTCACCAAGTGGGCAGAAGCTCGAACCTTTAGCCACACCATGCAGCAAAAAAATACGCACCTCGTGAGTGTACAGCTATCAGATATGTTTGGCATCCCCGCAGCCTGCATCGCATAACTGAAAACTCGATAATGCTAAATTCAGAGATTTTTGTGCCGAGCTCGGAATTAAAAATTATTACTCGTCCCCAGCACATCCGCAATCGAATGGACAGGCCGAAGTCACGATCAGAACCCTCAAGGCTGCCTTGAAGACCAAATTAGAAGATCTTAAAGGGAGTTGGGTAGAATACCTCCCCGAGGTACTATGGGCTTACAGATCTAATACGGTCGCTGAACCCAGAAACCCATTCGCTCTAGCCTTAAGTACGGCAAAAGAGTCCCGTTGAGATCGGAATAAAGTCTCCAAGAGTCGAGTTAGCATAATGACGAGGCCCTTCGTCTAAACTTAGAGCTCCTAGATGAAAAGCGCGAGCAGGTTCAAAGGCGTACGGAGGAGTATCAAAGGAAGACAGCGAGGTATTATAATCAAAAAGTCAACCCCAGGAGCTACATGTCAGGCGACTTAGTCTTAAAGAAGCTCCTGCCAACAAGGAAGAATCCGGCACACGGGAAACTAGGCCCCAACTGGGAAGGCCCATACATCATATCCCGAGTCATCAGACCAGGCAATTATGAACTCAAAACATAAGAGGGAAAAATCTTGCGACATACGTGGAATGCGGAACATCTTTAAGCGCTTTCTACCAAGAAGCATCGATGTAATGATAAATAATGCCTTATCGATCTCATGACGTATGGAACGCTCATTCGACCATTTGGTTAGGACATCTTAAACAGCTTCATATATGTAAGATACAAAAAGGCAAATAAGAAGATACATCACATAAAAGCAAAAGTGTCTCTTTATTTCAATTGAATTACATTCAGTTACAATCAGTGGTGTCCTCGATTATATCTTGAGTAATATTCAGTACAAGCAGTTCCCTCTAAAAAAAAAAAAAAAAAAAAAAAAAAAAAAAGAAAAAGTGGAAAAGATGAGAAGAAGAAAAGGAAAAAGGGTACAAAAGAGTTCGGGATTTAAAGAAAAAAAGAGACAGCTTATAAAAGACAGACGAAAAGTCGGAGAAGAAGAAAAGGGAGTGATAGGGAGAAAAGAAAAGAGGTGATAGGGAGAAAAGAGAGAGTAGAAGAGAAGAAGAAGAATAAAAAATGTGAGAGAGCAAAATGCTAAAGATGCGCCACTCCTCTCTCGGATACATTCCCCTGAAGACTTTAGGGGAATAACATGACTCTCATAAAGGGGAGACTAGGGAAAAACACAACTCCCACATGCAGAAGAACAACAGCGCTGACTCCAGATCTTCAGAAGAATCTCCAGCGACGATGATCAAACTTCGACTCTTCATCTCACGCAGATTCCAGTTGTGCATTATACAAAGAACAAGCCTCGCAGCAATGAAACCAATATTTATAAGGAGATCAAAGTATTCGAAATTTTGTGCAATCAATCCAAATTCTCCATAAATCCGCATTAAAGACGCTCGCCTCTTTCCAAGAATTGAAAATTAACTAGTAACACGAAGCGTTTCAACATATCAAACTCTTCGACTACCAAGGCCACAACGCCGGAGTCATTCACGCCGTCGACTTTCGACGAGCTCACTCCATCTCGCACAGCCACGCCGCACCGTGATTCGACTGTACCAGCTACATCGCGACTCGCCTTAGCGCCGAGCCTTCACGCCGCTCACTTTGACGAGCCTCACCTTTACTCCGCAAAGGCCACGCCGCCCTCAGAGTCGACCACCTCTCAGCTACATCGCCACTCCTGGGCCTTAGCGCTCACCTACTCCGCCGCAGTTACGCGGCGCCCTCGGGGAGTCGGACCGGCTCATGCTACATCGCCGCTCGGCCTTGGCGCCCGAGCCATGTTGCTCCACTTTGACGAGCTCACCTACCACTTCAGGCCACGGCTTGCCTCGGGGTAAGACCGGCTCCGGGCTACATCGCCACTACGACCTTAGCGCCGGAGCCACGGCCTGCCTTTGGCCAGGCTCGCCTACTCGCCACCGGGCCACCCTGCCTCGGTCGGACCGGCTCAGGCTGCGTCGCCACTCGGCCTTGGCGCCGAGCCTGGCCCCGCTCACTGTGAGCTCACCTGCCATACAGGAGCCTGTTGAGTCGGACCATTCGACTACACATCGCCACTTGGCCTTAGCGCCGGGCCCTGTTGCTCACTTTAGCGAGGCTCACCTACTCACTTACGGGCCACGCCTCGGGGAGTCAGACACCTTTCAGCTACATCGCCACTCGGCCTTAGCGCCGGGAGCCCTGTGCTCCTGCCAGTGAGCTCATCCATCACTCGGCATGGGGCTACTTTACAATTATGCAGCCAGGCTCATCCATCACTCGGCATGGATGAGCTCTACTTTGCTATTCATTGACGAGGCTCATCCCATCGCTCGGCATGGGCGAGCTACACTTTGCTATTCATTCGACGAGCTCATCCCATCACTCGACATGGGCTGAGCTTTCTCTTATCTCTCATCTGTGACTCTTCCGTCACCTGACATGGATGAGCTCCACCACCGATTATTCATTACGTGAGCTCTTCCTATCACTCGACATGGGCGAGCTCTGCTCGATTATTCATTACGACCGAGCTCTTCCCATCACTCAACATGGGCGAGCTCCTCCTCAATTATTCATTACGCTGAGCTCATCCCATCCTCAACACCATAGACTGAGCTCTACTTGCCCTCTCTTCCGACAAGCTCATCCATCTCAGCATAGACAGGCTCTGCTTCCTAATTAAATACTGACGAGCTCATCCCGTAATCATCTTAGCATGGGCCGAGCTCTACTTTGCTATTCGTGCGAGTGAGCTCATCCATTAGAGACAAAAAGACACATACGAATTTATGTGGTTATTCGCAGAAGGACTATTCTTAAATCTGATGACAGCGTATAAAACTTGTTGATCGACGAGAAACACATGTACAATTTTATGGCGTTATTACCAGGACTGTCCAGCTAATCACGACAATGATGCCAATAAGCTTGTTGCGTGAGACCAAATGACATTTGCACCAGTTTATAACAAAATTACCAGGGACTATTATCTAATCAGGCGATCTTGCCATAAACTTGTTGACATTATACTATATAAACCAAAATCTCCCCAAGTAAATCATTTCAAAGTTTGGTTTGAGTCACGTGTGCAAGTGCAATTCGGCAAGTAATAAAATGGATTTAAAGTCAGATATGATCCCCACAGTCTCGAAATTTTAATCAACACTCTACATTGCTACGATTCCATACTATTTGGACATTTCAAATGATAGTAGATCGGCATTAAGGTCTTGGAAAATTAACGAATCAAAAGGAAATAAGCTGAAATGAACAATAAACTTGAATATAAAAGAATAAAGAATAATTAATAGTTAGGAAAATGAATAGAAATTGAATAATTATCGTTGGAGAAACGCATTGAATCGTCTTTATTGTGAAGTATCAATTCTGTTGTCGACTTGTAAATTTTGGCAATGAATTTTAGATTTCAAAAAATGCGTCGGCTAGTTAATAGTTAATTGGATCTCCACTTCACATTTCATTATCTAATTTTGACTGATTCTCTGAATACAGGGAATTAGATAACTTCTTTACTAACAGGGACTTCCCCAATTACAGGTATTTTCTTTACGATACTTCATACCCATTTTTGTGGTTTGTACACCTTGGCTCCCAAGTTATCGGGTCAAGCGAGGATATACAACTTCCGGGTTACTCTTCCTCCAAATTAAATAGATCACCCTCTCCTTGATTAGATCATAAATTGCTGCGGGATTGTTCTACTTATTCCGAATTTGGAGTGAACTCTCACACTTGTTTAGGTGCTCATTGACTACGTTCTTGATTTCAAGTGAGAAGAGGATTTATCAAGTAAACTCACAAAGCTCATTAGATTCTGAAGAAGGTGTTAATATACCTTCAAAGAAATATTCATAACTCCCAGATCGTCATCTCTATGTCACCGCAGACCTCTGAATCGTGAGCACAAACGCTTAATACTGGGTATAAGAAACCTATATTCTATCAAAAAACCTGAAAACCCATAAATTCAAAGTAAATTCATAAACTGAATTGCAATTTGTTGAAATAACAAGAGAAAGATAATTTCGACACATGATTCTCTTAATGGAAGTTTGTCTCACCATCGAATTACACACTACAAAGATTCCTCCGATCATAAGAATAATCGCATTTCAAATCGGAGAAGCCAATTCCGTAAATTTATCAACAATCAACATTCCGTGTAGTAATTTGAAAAGAATTGAATTTCGTGATTCGCAAATTTAGCTTAAACGATATACATCCAATTCCCAGAAATAAAGAAAAACTAGAACGATAACCTAATCTTAATCTATCCATGGTTAAAAGAAGTACAAAGAAAAGAAAACAAAAAAATAAAGAAAATGATAACAAAATTATCCAGATCTCCTTATTCACGGTGGCCGCTGCCTACCTTCCCTTCCTCTCGATATACGCAGAGATTGGCGTGGTTTTTCAACAATTGGGGCCCCAATTCAATGCAGCCCCTGTGGATTCCAAAGTTAGTTGGCCCATGTTACCGCTCAAGTCGCCAATTTCAATTCCTTTGTCATGATGTCACATCCAGTTTCCGCGACCCCGATCTCACGTCGCGACCTTAGCTTTGTCTATACGCCTTGAATCGACACACATAAGCATGCCGTCACATCATTCTTTCATACCACACTTTACCATTTCTCGTACCATACGTTGTTCCCGATGTCGCGACGCTATTCTTCTGTCAGATATTATCGCCAAATAAATGCATCTTTTCAACTGATATCTTCGCCATGTCGCTGACATCGATTCTGCCACAGATATTTTTGCGAGCTCATCCTCTTCAATCGAGCGTGTCTCGCGGTCGCGCGACTTTACCGGGTCGCCACATCAAACTAATAGTCAGGGGGCTTTCACCATGGCTTTAGGTGTCGTGACTTCACCTCTCGCTGCGATACATCGAATCAAATAAAAATCAGCCGCCACGTAGTCTTCCATATGCCGAACATCGACCTGGCTGCATGCCATCATTTCTTTTTCAGCTTTATCCGGCGTTCCTCGGCGTCGCAAAACATCACCCCGTCACAGATCGATCCAGTCTGGTGCGCCTTCAATCGTTGTTCTCGTGTCGCGCATTAACAACCTCGTCGCTACATCTTAGCCACGCCTTTGCATATTCCAACCTGGTCTCACGCTGCGCGCGACTATCCGCGCCGCCGCGACGTCGCCTCGCTTCGCAGATTCAACTTATTTATGGTCGGCATCGACCCCTACGACGCTATCCACAAACATCCAGTTTCAAATGGTTTCGCGATATCGCGATATCACGCGCCGGTCGCTGACATCGTAGTTGCGTTGTTTTTAATAACACACGATGCTTCAATCTGCCGCCACTGTGATCTTTCCTTTGATTTCTCTTGCCGCCGTGATATCAATCCCTTGCTGACATCATTCCATGTCTCCGCAATTTTGAACCGCGGGTTCCCGATGTCACGACTGACCGTCGCAATTCACTCATTTCTTGCGTATTTTCTCATGAGTACCAGTCGCGGACTGCAATATCTGTTATCCATGTCGCACTGCATCGATTCGTAATTTCCGGCGCGTCGCGACTCTATGATCGACTGTAATCCTCAAAATCGCAGAGATAAGTTAGCTGCTTATTTGGCCGCTTCAAGCGTATTTTCTCGATTTTTACTCTCATGCATTTTATTTTCCACCGTGATTTTCTTTCTTTGTATATACTTCCAGAATACTTCAAATTAGTAGAAAGTTTCTTCATATCTTCCGTCACCCATTCTTTTTCATTAAATATCCAAAACAGATTAAAATAATATTAATTTTGGTTTCTTCATCACTAGTATCACTCAACATGGACAAGCTTCACTGGTAACACTCCATCCCGACGGCAGCGCCTTCCATCACTCAACAATGGATCGAGCTCCTTCCGCTCAACACACATTCATTTTACCTAGATCTTCCCATCACTCAACACAATGACGAGCTCCTGCCTCACAATTATTCATTGGCGACGAGCCTTCCCATCACCAACATGGACCCAGCTCCTCCCAATCCATATTCATTCCGACTAGCTTCATCCCCCATCACTCAAGATGGATCAGCTCTAATTTTCATCATTCATTCGGACGAGCTCATCCCATCACCGCACGGACGGAATGACATCAGAGTTAACGCCGCCTGATCACACTTCATCCCATCACTCAAAGCATGACAGCTCACTTTAATTATTCATTCTTCCGACGTGTCATCCATCATCAATATGGACGAGTTTCGATCAGACACTATCCCATTTTAGCCTTCCATCACTCAACATGGACGAAAGCTCCCGCCACTATTCATTCGACGAGCTTCCTCTCCCATCACTCAATACGGATTCCAGCCCTCAGCTTCACTATTCGCCCCGACAGCTCTTCCCATCACTCCAACATAGATCAGCTCCTCCTAACTATTCATCTTCACCAGCTCATCCCCATCACTCGTTGATCAGCCTCACACACATTCATTCGACCAGTCATCCACCATCACCCGCCATGGACGAGCTCTACTTTACTACTACTCATCCCGACGTAGCTCTTCCCATCATTAATAACACGGATCTAGCCCGCTTCAATTTATTCATATTCGAAATAAGCTTTCCTATCACCAACATGGACGAGCTCCTCCTCAATTAGTCCACTCGACGGTTTCATCCCATCGCCCTGAGAATATTGATCGAGTTTCATCAGACTACTTCATATCCCCGACGAAATTTTCCATCATAGACAAACAGACAGCCTCTTCAATTATTCATTCGACGAGCTTCTCCTCAATACAACATACAAAGAGGGTCTTCAACATTCATTATGACAAGCCGACCAATTAGCGAAGGCTTCTCCTTATTCGAGATGGATCACTCTTATTCAAGAACTACATCGACAAGTTTCCCACCACTAACACGGACGAGCTCCCTCCTTCAATTAATTCAGCCCGACGAGCTTCCTATCACTCAACAAGGGCGAGTCTCTGCCCGCATGGACGACCTCTTATTCAAGAACTGACACATCGACGAGCTCTTCCCACCACCTGCCAACACATACCATGGCGCTCCCTCCTCACACCATTCATTCTGACAGCCTTCCGCATCACTCAACACGGGCAGCTCTATTCGAGACGGACTGGCCCCTATTCACAAAGAACTCATCAGACGAGCACATCCATCAGCTTCTTTACAGATCAAGCCTCGAATAATCCCACTTGGGAATCCTTTCCCACCACAGTGGACTAACTCAGCCTACCAATGACATTGACTAATCCCTTCCAAATAAATTGTTGTCAACAACTAAATCAAGTCAGCTAGCCCCATAAGGCCACGTATTTACCAAGTCCACTGAGCCAGCCAGCTTATTCATCTCACTGATCCTCAACTGGGGCCATTCAAATCATAAAGATGCTGTATTTATTTACAATGAGAGAACGCGCAGACGATATAGCAGAGAGATATATATATATATATATATATATATATATATATATATATATATATAAAAGAGAGTGTTATATAAAATATGTTTTTCTAAGGGCTACATGTCTCGAGTCTGGCTCCTAAAATTACAAAGGAGAGAACATACATATAGAGAGGCGAAAATAAAGCCGACACTGTGCAAACATAAGCATAGGAGATCAGACGTCATACAGAGGAAACGATCACAAGAGTGGGACCACACGCGGAGTACGTGCTCGAATAGTTCAGAGAAAAAGACTTCATTTCTTCATCACCGGGGAGGTCAAAATTAAAGTCCATCCGCATGCGCCGATAGCCTCCTGAAAGGCGAGCCACCCAAGCCCACCCAGCACCGCCCGGGTCCCTCACCGCGACGACCTCATCCTCCGAGCGCGAAACTAACTACCGATGAAGATTCATACAAGAATCACAGAGACATCTTCCGCTACCGTTTCGCCACCGGCGCTTCTCGGTATGATTCGGCCATAGTCATAGCAACGCCAGACTCTTGAAGTTTCGCCACCGCTGACAGCGCCGCTTCGAAGCGTCAAGGGCTTATGTTTTAATATTCAGATCATCGTTAATCGCATCGTAATTCCGTCAAGATCCCGCAGCCTTCGCTCAGGAGGTAATGAGCTCCTCCTCAACCACCGTGGTTTCACTTACACTCAAATTTCTCCCGCCTCACTAAATCACTTTGCGAAGCTCCTGACCACTTAACCTCCCGGCACGCCTTCAATACAAAGCATTTTTAATTCGCCTTCCCCATTTCGCCGAGCACGAAATGACGGGCTATGTTTTAAATCGACTAAGTCGCCTCCACCTTTCGTACCATACGTCGTCATTCCTCGCAGCTCGTCGTCTGGGCAGAGAGGCCACCTCGCTTATACCGCAATTTACGTGTTTTCGTTAAGTTTGGCCTTCGCCAAAGCGCCTCTTCGAAGGGCGAGTGGCTCACTCAAGATATCAAAACATTATGAAGATAACGCTCAACACTGAGGCAAAGAGATGGAGCTGCCACACTGGTAGACTACCTGAGGCAACCCCCAAGGGATAGCCAAACCTCAAGCACTACATCACACTCCCACGGGCGGCCTGAAACGTCCTCGAAGATGGAGGAGACAGACTGGTCAAGAAGTCATGTTAGAGCAAAAAGAGTCCGGCTCGTCACGACTTGCTTTCATTTTCTTCTCGGGCCTACGCCCGCAGAGTAATAATGACTTCTTCCAGTGATTCCGCACAAGATATGGCATAACACTAATCATTGTTCTGCACACGCACTGGGTGTTCCACTTCCCACGGCTAGGAAATCATCAGGCTCAAAATCATCACAGAGCTCCCGCCCAAAGAGATTCATTTTCCGGCCTCGCTCTCGAAATTGAGGGCTCTCGAGCAACGGAGGCGCCCCAAATTTGCGTTGAACTTGGTCGAACCGGCCGCCTCCGTCGAGAGCTCCTGCTTCCTTTCACACCCGAGGCTCGCAGACGCCGCCTCAAATGAACCGTACCCTCCCAGAGTTTCACAAAGAAGAATGTCTAACTAGAGAGGATCCCAGCGTGCAAGACCTCGCCGCTGCAGGAACGAAAAGTGGTCCTAATGATGCGTGACCGTGAATGTCCGACCTTATCAATTATGCTGTGAAGGACGAGCAGGTGATATCCCCGCCAACGCTTTTTCAGCTATACATTATCTTCTAACACAGTTCAAGATCGGTTCTTCAGAAACAACAGATAGCATAAAATCATAACATCCGACCACCTTTCGATGTTTGCTCTGGTACCGCGACAAATACTCACGACTGCCATCGGGAGCGCCTGTGCCGTGGGAACACCTGTGTGTCATCCTCATTCAGGCTGATCAGATTCTAACCCAAACCACCGCTAATCCACAGGTCAATACCTTCCATGATCGGCGCGGCATGGAAGATCGAGATCACCATAGAGCCCGTGAACGTCCTGAAAATAAAGAAAGCTCGCGTTCACATTTGGGCTGGTAAAAAGACGAAGAAACAAAGGCCAAGCTAGGATGCCGTTCTTATCCAAGTTGAGTCAATAACCCCACCAAATGCCCCATCCAGAGCAAGTCAGAGGGGCAATGTTGAAATGTTGCAAGACCCTTTCATGAAAGGGTGCAAGAGGAAAACGAAGGCCATCACAAAGTAATTTAAAAAACAAAACCATCCCGCAGCACCTAAGGCTTCATAAAAGGTTAAAGACACGGACCCATACTTCAGAGTACATGGGGAGGTCGATAACGTCAAAGAAAAGGGCATGTATCTTAGAGCACGGTGGTCGAGACTTACTAGGTCCCAATATATCTACATCATGTTGAACGGCATTTAAGGTACTCACTTCAAGATATGTATCAGTTTATTCGCACTTCTTATCACGGAAGAGGGAGGCGCTTCGAACGCTCGGTATCATGAGATAAATTTAATCTGGCTTGAGAGAGATCTCCAAATTAGACAAGGTTTATGAATAATCGAGGAGTCATCACCAATTCCAGAAAGGAAGAAGAGCAATCTTACCCATGACGGAGATAAGCCGACAAGAAATAAAAGCCAATCTGCTAAAACCCTAGTGTTTCATTGCACTAATCAAAAACGATACTAATAATAACAATGGACCTCGAGATACAATGAAGAAAGGTCGCTGCAGTAAATGTGAGGTCGAGCAAAGGGCTCAGGGGGCTAAGGATGCTAAGACGAAGATATCCACAAAAGATCGAAGGAAATCGGAGGAAACGGGAGAACAAGCGGAACCCATGGTCATCATTATTACAAGACTTATGACTCGCCATGCGTTTTTAACCGGCCCAACCTCCCCAATGCACGCCAGAGAACGTCCTGCAGAACCGCACACAGAGAATTGGAGCAGCCTCAGCCTGACCTGGCACATTGGCGTCAGCAACTGATGTATTTGGGCAACAAAGCCATGTGCCCACCGACTAAGCTCAAAGAAAGGGTACGCCACCAATACCCAAAAGCCCGAGACGCTTCAAATCGGCGCCCAAGGGGCCAGTCCACAAAGGACAATCTCAAACAATTGGAAGCCCCATCCAAGCAAATCGGCTTCAGGGCGCTCATACAAAAATGTGTCAACCTTACATATAGACATTCGCTGATCCAACCAAACCTTATCAATAAGGAAGGGAAAAATACAACAGATCATCGCGCTGAGTCTCCTGCACAAAGAAAGAGGATTATCTCAACAAAATGGGCTCTCCTCTAGGTCCTTATCAAATCCGATACACTAAAATAAGAAATATCCCGGCCCATCGGGAAGGGACTCCTAACCAATTACACTAGTCCGGGTTGAACATCTACTATAACACAAGACCACCCATCCCATAAAAATGCAAAAACCAACGCCAACATTCTTACACGCATTCTCGTGACGCATACTATACGCAACACATTCTCGCCCTAAGCGCGCCTCTTCTCTCTAAAGAAACTGATTTCAGCATCGAGCACGCTTGTTTGCAAAGCCCTCGCCGACACCCTTCCCCCTTATCTTATGAGCCAGAGGAGTGCAAGCATGTCCCGTGAGCTCAAGATCAACAAAAGGCAACAATCCTACTGCCTGAGAGAGTAATCCAGACGCCGCATCCCACCCATTAAATAATCCGGTTGTCCAATTTTTACGTACTCTACACTCTCCACTCTACTCCGGCTGAGTGCCACAATCAAACGAGAAACACTGGCAAGATAAAGAATGAAAGGTAAGAGTATAAAAATAAAATATGTATACTTAGTAGCAGTACAAATAATAATAAAAAAGCCAATTTTCCAGAAAATCTAAATACATCAATAGTTATGAGTTTACATGATAAAAGACTAATACACCACATGAAAAGCCACAGGAGAGTATATGCAAGGAAATTCTGTATATACAAAAATTAATGTTTGTATATATTAATTAAAATATAATATTAACTTAGGAGATAAGGATTTTGATGATAGTTTAAGCTTATATTTCAAATTTTTAAGAAATGACTTCATGAAAGAAGAAAATAATGTAATGACAATATATTATAGTCAACGAACAAAATATCGATTTTATCGACTGATATATCGCCGAAATATTAGATATTGGTTAGTATTGATACGATTTTTCCAATTGAAAGTTGATTGGGCATAAAATCGATGATATTTTGATGAAATATCAAGAGTATACATCATGCGCGCATGGGGTCATGGAAAATTAAAAGTCTATGCAAAAACTGATAATATATCACCCATTTTTAGCAAGGATTTTTGAGTGGAAATCCAGCCTTCATGGATCTCGACCACGACATTTGTTCTGCCTAGTGTTTTGATCAACTGCCATATCACCCATTTTTTAAAGGTGGTCCAACAACTATATTTTTTACTTTTCAACGCTTGTGACGCCCACTTCTTGGTCCCGCTGACAAAATCTGCTGTAACCCGAATTTCGTCTTGTGGTCGTCTTGCACTTTAAGTCTGGCACGGACCATTCAACTACCTGTTGACACCGAGTTACTCGGGCACTATTTCCATACGTCCTTCATCCAGGGGACTCATTCATTCATATTTAAATATGAAATATGAAAAGAAAATGAAGTACCATAAAATCAGAGGGGTGTCCGATACAAATGGCCTCTACCATAATTATATATCCCACCATTTATAATAATGAAGCCCAAAAGAATTTCAAGCAAATTATTATACAAAACACTTCTACAAAATGTTATTCCAAAGCCACGCGGCCTACTCCTCAATCACTTGACCGGAGTGTCGCCTCCCGCACACCCCTCAGACCCTAAAGGGGGTCCCACGACTGGTGACAAATGCCCGCAGGCACCCTCCTACTAAGGCTACTTCCTCCCCAAAATGCAATACATGCAATGGCAACCATGAAAACGGGTCATCTAACTAGCATTCCATAATAAATAATGCACCCCTTATAATGGAATACATGTGGTCATGATGAGATGACTCCTCATGCTCACAACCTGAGTCCCGATCGACTCCCCTACACTCCGCAATGCTGCGGAAACCAAATTACGATGTTTCACCCAATGACTTAAATTATTAGACAACCCTCCACATCATTTGAATTTTTTTATCAAACCCGTGTGTTATTCACGGGCCACGTCTTTTCTGGGTCAACATATTCAGATCGTCATGCGCCTTTGACATTTTACGATTTCCACCGTCTGGGTGATCACGGTGCGAACCGCATAGCTCTGCCTTCTGCCTTGGGTAATAAATTCCAATTCCACTGCATACGCCCAAACATACGTGATTTATATTTATTATTGTTTTATAACCATGAGTCTCCATTTTGTACGTGGGTCCCATTTTCCGAGTTTCACTGCCACATTCAACACCAAGAATGGTACACAAGACATGCACCCACACCGACTGACGCGATGTGACTGCATTATGATGCAATCATGCTATTTCACAAGTGCATTATACATATATAATATCTGCAAAATCCGCAGGTTTGGTATTTTTAAGAGCACTTCCATCTATTATACCTCTAATATGTTAATACATCATGCAAGCACATATTATATGGATTTTTACATTCACAACCGTGATATTATTGGCTTTTCCAATACACAAAATGACCCCAAATTCGACATATAAAATAAGACCTCTCGCCCCCGCACGCATACGAATCATTTTTGCCCATTCGCCATCGGTCTATCGTGGATACAAAACATATAACAACCTGAAACATCGTCCCGGATCAAAAACCAAATCCACAAACACATCCGGAATCATTCGAACTCACAATCCCAAAATTCCAATATGGTACCCAAAAATTCTGGACTAAATCACACGCCTATCACACTCCCGAAGATAAAACTATATATTAATACATGAGGCTTTGTGGGTTAAAAATATTTAAAGTGGGAAAATTTCTACCTCGGTGAGTTTGACGAAACCCAAGATGATCTTTCAACCGATCGAGAAACGACTGGCGGTTTTCGCCACCCTCCCCGACCGTGACAAAATATTAATCCCGGGTCCTACTCGAGATACATCAAGCAATACATCATACCACCCCCTCTCACCGGGATTCTTCTCCTATCAAGATAGGAGCTGAAGTAAGCCTCATTTTCAACTCGGGACGCTCCTCTTATCTACATCCTAACAAACTTGACCTCCTTCCGGTCAATCTTGTCATAGGTGCCGCGAATGAGAAATCCTCAATGAATCTCCCGTAGACGAAGATCCACAAAGAAATCACAGATTCTAAGACTCCACTTCTCGCCTTCTCCCACCTATCATAATGCCTCGACCTTCTAAACACACCAGGCGGTGGATGCTAATAATTCATTGCCCCAAAAATCTCACCAAGAAGCTGAAACTCGACTTATCAAGTTGGCGATAGATGATGATCTCTCAGCAACTATAAAACGATCCTTAAGTGATCCTCATGCTCCCACTGACCGGAGTCGATCCAAATGTCATCCACAAGACCACGGCTAAACCGATCCAAATGTATTAGAATACACCCTGGCGCATGAGGTCCATGAATGCCGTTTATACATTCATTAATAAATCCGCGGGCATCAGAAACTCCAAAGTGCCCATATCATCGCCCTAAACGCCGCCTTAGATATCTGCCTCCCAACTGGTCACGATGGTAACCAAGCATGGGTTCTATCTGACATAGACTGTCTTCTACCGTCAAACAAGTCATCAATCTCAATAATGGTACCGATTCTCGATCGAATCTTCATTAACCATTTAGTCAATGCACAATAAGGGTCTTGTCTTTCTTTTTCACAGCAGAACCGAGCGCCCATGGTGAAGTGCTTCTGGCCTAATGGAACCCTGGTTCAAAGAGGGGCTCCTATACCGACCTGCCCTCAGACCTTAACCAAAGATCCTGCGAGTCATAGAGATGTGGCACCGGTGTAATCACGATACCGGTCATACAACTCACAGGCAATCCCAGAGCCTATCCGAAACATCCTCATACTCAGCACTGAGGCCAAACCGGTTATCCCCCTCTCCCTAGGATAAGGTTATAGTTAACTCCGCTAATCGGTCTGGCATGACACATGGACTAGATAATCGTGAGGGCAAATATCATGTTGTCCCTCAACATGAAGACGAGTAATTATCCCGCGACTGCACTCACGCTACACCGCAAGGGCACCCTCCGGTAGCCAGGTGGTTCAATCCATCCTGTGATGAGGCCGAATCAGACACATAAGGTCCATAACACCCCTGGAAAATCCACTGCAGGGAGAGAATCCCCAGATCCTCAACTCGCAAACCACCTACATATTCATCCCTATCCTCACCCTAATCCCTAGGAAGAATCTCACATGGCTCCTCCAGGCCCCAACCTCTAAGCCTAACTCTATTACAACCTGATGCAAAGAATGAATGAACGGCACTTAATCAAATAACACTTTCGCCATAAAGTAGATAGCAAAACGCATCTATATAATCAAGCGAATCGTCGACTTAGCCGGGTGGTGTACGGCGAGACACTCCTCGAACTCCGAAGATGTCCCGTCGTGGCCTCAGCTCCTCTACTCGACTACAACCCCGGCCTCTGCCTGCCCCTCGAATGGGAGGTGCCCGCACCCTCGAACCGACATATCAGACTTTCACCCTAACACTGATTTAGGATCACCGCTTTCGTCTAAACCCCTGATCCGTCAAGGGGCAATCCTCCTCATATGTCCGGCCGCCGGTAATGGTAGCACACCATCCGCCCCACTTCGACTAGCAACCCTGACCACTGCCCGGCCGGTCAGGGCCTCACAACCCACGTGTGAACTAGAAGCCCTAGCGCTTCTTTCTCCCGAATCGAAGAAGATCGACTTCCTTCTACTACCACCCGCGATCCTGAGTGCTCGAGGCATCCCCGACCCTCTTTATGGTCATGGAAATCCTAACCATAGAGTCCATGTCTTGTAGGCAGAGAGTCCTACAATCCTGCCCCGACGGACAACTTCACCCCATTCCGATCTCCCGACCTTGGCCATGTTCGTGGGCCACGTAGTCATCAAAGAAACGGGGTCAGCTCAGAATCTAGCCACATACCCAATACCGTCATACCGTCTAACCTAGGAACACCCGAGGCCTGCGTGGACGAGCAAAGGTCTCGAAAATACTTGCCTATGAAAAGATCACGGAACTCCTCGCCATGTCATCTCTCTAGATCTCTGGGCGGCCCACTTCCACCATATACATACTCACCACCGGGCCGAATGCAACTAGTTCGATCTCGCATTCACGGAGGTAATCTATAACTCCGCAACACCTTCGACCGCAGACGAATCCAATCTGGCCGCCACCACCTGACCTCTCCCCCCTTGTGAATATCGTGAGGATGATGTGCTCAACCTCCGGGAGGCTACTCCGACCTCCTGCCATCACGTGACCGGGCCCTGCGGTAATAGCAGCAAATGAATCCCTACAAATTTCAAAGAAAGGCCTGTTAGGTCAAATACCGGTGGTACCGACCGCACTTCGTGGATCTACCCTCATGTTCTCGCTTCCTCGACCAGCCACCCATGTTAAATGGCAAGTTAAGATTCAATGCACATTCTAAGGTGTAAACATGCCTTGTAGACACTATTTACATAATCAAAATGTCTATACGTTATGTCCATGCATTCATAGGTAATGCCAGACAATAATTTCATATATTAAATCATATGCAACCAATAAAAATTTTTATTTTATAAATTTTTTTTTTATTTTTTTATTTTTTATTTTTTATTTTGAAAACCTTGTGAACAGTGCTCATGAATCAAGAACCTGGGGGCCAAAGGACTCGTAACAAAGGTGACTGAGTCAAATCGAATGCGTATAGTGCGCACACACCGACCTGAAATTACGCACATCGCTTCCTGGTAAGCCAGGAGCACTACCGTGGCCACGCGCGCATTGGCCGTAGACGTGGCCCTCCCGGGCCGACGTGGTCGGTTGTAGGCGGCATCGGCTGTGGTCAGTGGGCGGCGCAGCCGTGTCAATGGTGGCACCTATTACGCCGGTCGCAACCTTTCCTGGCCGATTCTCCGCGCCTCGCTGGCAGTATCGGAGCATGCTCAACGACGCAAATACAGCCGCTACTGCAGTCACCGCCTCGCGCGATACACCCGCCAGCTCAGTCGCCTCCCCGCACGATATCACCGATTTGTATCGCTGCGCGACACTTAATCGCAGCGCCATGCGCTGGCCGCCCCGCGCAGGCCTGGCCGGCGTCGCAGGCTCCTGGTACCGTGTCGCGAAGATCCTCGTTACGCGCCGCCGCTTCGTGTCGCGCGCCTAGCCTCCCGCCTCCATGCTTGTGTCACAATACAATTCCTGTATCGTGATCGCACATAGCAAATGCGAGCTCATCCAAATTCCTACACGTTTTGTTTTGTTTTTTTTTCTCACATCATTTCATCATTTTTTTTTTCATTTGTTCCAATCATTAAGACTAAAAAAAATAAAATAAAAATTTATATATATATATATATATATATTTATTTATTTATTTATTTATTTATTTTGTCTTTAGTAGAATAAAAAATATTTATTTAAATTTTTTTTCCCGTTTTACACACTGTAAAACTTCAGAAAAAATTTCTCCTCTACAATTTTTTTTTTCTATGTGCTATTCACCAAACACACAATTTCACATGACATACATAACACATCATGTTCAAAACTGGAGCTACTATCCAGAAATTTTTTTTTTTTTTCGTTTATTTCTAGACCATTTTGCCCAAAAATCCTCAAACAACTTTTTCTCCTATGCTATTTATCAGGCATACAAGCACACAACCACACATCAAACATCAAAATGCACAATGAATACGTGATCTAACCCGTGCCCATCAAGTCCTAGGTAATCGTATACCTAACTTATTGATACTAAGCTATACTTTAGTATCCGGCACGTCGTGCATTTATAAACCCAAGCTCGATGCTCGTTGTGACGCCCATTCCCGGTCCCGCTGACAACCCACAACTCCGCCGGAATATTCGTGGATGTTGGGTAACCTGACACCACTCATGAAAATCGGGCAGAGTCTCCTTTGTACGGGGAGCTTTACCTAAGATACACAACTTGTCCCAACATTTTACACTGACCACACCAAGTCCACATACGGATAAAAATGAGTAAAATGGCCACTTGGGCTCCGTGACATCATTACTTCATAAAATATATCCCAAATCCAACTATATTATGGTTCTAAGAGTTAATAAATCACTTTAATTCAAACATATATTAAGATTTACAATTTTAATACATGTTATACAAATGAAAATGCCAAAGCCACAATCCGTTAAATGCGTTTAGCTTAGCGCCGCCTCCGTGACACCTATGTACTGAAATAATGATCCCCGATGTGGTGAGTAATGCCCAAGAGTGATAATTTCTTACATGGGTTACTCCCACCCATAATATGTCAGGTCAAACAATCACACCTGGCAAATACACAGATCCTACTGAATAGTTTATATGCCCAATCCTGCCTCGAGTCCTCATCGACTCCTCACATGCCTAAGCCAAATGTGACAAAATATAGTTTTCAAAACAAGTTTTTGTTCGAAACTTACTACCGTAGTTTGAATATACTGACAACCCTCCGAGGTGAATTACTGGCAATTTCGAAACAATACTACGGCCCAGCTTTCGGTATTAATTATCGACAATCCTCACGCAAATTCTTCTAAAATCTTCCTTGGAAATTCCTTTCATAAATCATTTTCTACTCTTCATTTTTCATGTCATGCACTCACCTATCGCTCTAGGGTGCCCCTTGCATATGAAAATGCATTATTCCATCTAACAATAATTGATGCTAATATATTTTACATGTATATATTAACACAATTAACTCACATAACCATGTTATTCAATTTACAAATAATAAATAATTAAAATTAGCCTACATAGGCTAATTAACCAATCAAGCAATTCATTTTGAATCACCTAACAACACAAAAAGTCACACAACCAACATTGAACATGAAACCCTGGGTCGCATTGTTATGGCTTTTCACATAAGTAGGGATTTCTTCAATCTGTCAAAGATTTGAGATTCGATAACACGGCTATCCTGCCTCAACAAATCCCTATCCATAAAAATAAACTTAGCCAAAAGAATAAACCAAGTAGGAAAGATCCCTACCTCTTGAGTTGTCTGAATGCCCACTAAATCAGATGTCCACGCCAGAGCCCTCGCCAAGGTAGGATCGACTTCGCTTTTCGCTTCGCCGAGAACCACTGGCCTGAATGGTGTGTGAAATCTAGAGAGAAGTCACTCTTTCTCTCTCTAAAAACTGGATCCACACCTCACCGCACGATTTGTTCTTCCATTTGGAGAAGAAGACCATTTCCTTTTTGTCTTATTCACTTAAATCTTTTCAAATAATTCCATTCATGTCCTTAAGTTTTGATTTTGACACATGGCTTAATCTAAGCCATTCATCTTCATCATCTCACTAATCATGCAACATGTGTCACATGGGTACATGTAGTAGGTGACTTTTGTCACATCACATGTCTTTCATTTGTGCGCTTTACTGCATTCGACACCGTCCTCTAAAAATGAAATTCGACCAGTTTTGGAATTACCTAAATTCTACGTGGTGGTAGCTAGATTTTAAGTAGACGATTCCAACGCAGGAAGTCTTCGTTTTGTCATCCGAGATTTAGAAAAATTTTGGATTTTGAATGAAATTACCATTTTACCCTTTTTCAGAAAATTTGAATTTTCTTAGGTTTTACAAGATCATCCCCATTTCTAGTTTCCAAGTGATCAAGGAGGAAGAAGGAAGCTAAGGCATAGAGTTTCAAGAGATTCAAGGTATGGACCTAAACCCTAGAGAGTCAGATGGATGTTTACAGAAAACCCTAATCCATCAATGAATTTTGCTCTCATGGTTGGTTTAGATGATATTAGGATGTTAATGGAGTGATTCCTATGTTTGTTGGGATTGGGGGTGATTGAGGAAATCGAAAAAAGAGGAAACTGGAAAATTGGCATTGGTTCTACGCCGTAGGGAACCCACGCCAAGGTGACCTACTTGGCATGCGGATACCGCTATGTGCGGTAGGCTCAATGCCAAAATGGCACTTCGTACGCCGAGGCATACTTATCACTCATACCGAAATTCTTGATTTTGTTTCCGAACACCTCGTATTCGTACACCGATATTATAGGAACCCTAATGAATGACTAATGGGGGTTCAAATAAGAATGAAACTAAGTGAAAAACGTACCGTACCTCACCGCCGAGGCAAAGTGAACGTTATGTGAGAGCTAGTTTCATTGGGAATGTGATGTGTAATTTACAGGGTCGGTGGAGGATCACCTAACCTAGGACCGAGATTGAAGGCAAGACAAAAAGAAAGAGATAGATTGCTTTTGTTTCACGCTCTCCTATTCTCGCTTTCGCATTCAAAACGTTTGTCAGTAAATGATGCTAGTGCCATATCGATTTGTTTTAATTGATTCGAGGAAATTGATTGTGAAATGTTTGCATCCAAAATTGCTTGAGTATTGAAAAATGAACCGTTTATTAAATGTACATATTGTATCAGATTTTCTATATAAAGGACGGAACGCCCTTAATAGAATGTTAACTATTTATTTCGCACTAAGGATAGATTGGTATACCAATAAGGGTCAAATTATCAGTACTGCGAATAAACGTATTGGTGTGTCACTCCTATTAGCAGCCTAGAGGGACATTATCGGTATTGTTCACGAATTGATTTTTTTTTAACCGGGCCAAGAGTTTAAAGGACTAACTATGTTATAAACAAATGTTTTTATATCGCTCGCAGCCTCACTTGCGATCGTGCGGATTCCGGTTATCCCGTATAATCAAATATAGGTTAAATTTGTTAAGGCAGAATTGAATTGATTTTGAGATTGTTGATATTGGTATTGAAAAGCATGATTGGTAAATTGAATGAAAAGAGAAAGCATGGTGAAATGCATGATTTGATTATAAATGATTTATTGCATATGAAAGTGTATATTTGGAATTATCAATGAACCTTAAATGATTGTATATGAAATAAGTTTATGTATTGTATTGACATTGATCATCCAAAAATATTTGAAAGTTTTGTTTAGTAAAATTTCATGATTTGACTTAAACTCAACAAGAATGGAATTGTATAGAACCACTAAGTGAAATGCTTGGGGCCGTGGTAGTGTTATCTATGTACAGTAGAACAAGGAATGAAAGGCAAGATCGAGGAGAGTCAAGTCATAGAGAAAGATTTGAGGAGTATGCTCCGACATATGCATTCATTCCATATTTTTTTTAATATTGATATTTTGTAAAAACAATTTGACCTCTGAACATCTAATTTGTAAATCATTTTGAAAAGGATTGATATCCCTTATAGTAACAGTAATTTTGTATAAATGTAATGTTAATGGGCCTACTCTCTAAAAACGCCTTTCCGTGATATTTGAAAGGGCTTATACACCCAAATGTAACACTTCCACGCAGTTTTGATAAAGCATATAAGGAACAGAAAGATCTGTAATCCAATCAGACCCACCATCCAGTCGACCTAAAGGTACTACGCTTAGTGGTATCGTAGTATCCCTGATCCGTTCGACCGCCAATCGGTCGAACTAAAAGGTGCCATATGTGACAACAATACAATCCATACCACTTATCGTGGCTGACAATCACATCACCCGCATATGATTTATACATAATTTATCTATGTCAATATATCATGCACGACATATCAACATCAACATGCAACATGTCATTCCCATGTTCAAGCAATGACACACACATAATCAAGCCATGTAAATGGCCATTGCACATATAAAACCCATCATGTCAATACATTAGAATATTACATATTGACATCCAAACATGTCACTCTTAGTCAAGAAATGACACTCAAACAAGTCATACAACGGCCTCGGCTACAAACAAAACAATCACAAACCAAGCCACTTCTAAACCGCCAATCTTAAAAACAGCCTCCATGGTCACAAGCCTATCTAGGCGTGAGCTTCACTTCGCCAGCGATGGTCTCTAGGCAAGCAACATCCTCACCTAGGCAGACTAGAAAGTCCACCACCCCATCCCTGCCCGCCAGGTGTACATACCTTCCTCGCCTAGGGCGCATACCTTCCACTTAGGCCAAGACCCCTTTCTTCCTAGGAAAGCTCCATGTCCTCACCTACGCGAAGCACAATTCAAGGACGCCCGACAAGAACTCGAACATCCGACCATTTTCTGGCCTAAAAATGGAAAATAAACTAAGTAAGAAAAATTTCCTACCTCTTGGAGCATAGAAGAATCCCTAGGTGCCTTGTGACTTCCTAAAATCCAAAACCTTGATTTCGAACTCGCCGGATCCTGGTGAAATCTCGCGCTTTCTAATACTCTAATAAAATTTCATCGATGCGATGAACTTTCATTCTACCACGACTTCACCACTAACTCCATAGATCTTGGAAGGAAGCTCAATCTCTCCTCTTTCCCTCTTTTTCACTCCTCGTGAACACAACAAAAATGCATTCTTCGCCCTAAGTCCTTTGCTTTACAACTTAAGTCAGGCCCCATGTCGCACACTACGTGTCCACACCGCCGTCCGATCTTGGTCTGTTATCTATTTCATCTCAATTTAAGTTCAAATTATTTTCTATGAACTTAACTTAAGTCATTTTCCTAACTTCCGAGATTTTCATAAAAATCTCATTCTTAGGAGTCACTGGACACCCGTCACAAAAAAAAAAAAAAAAAAACGCAAAATTCCGACTATCTTGGAACAAACGAAATTGCCTGCAACTAGATCATGAGACAAATCACAGCGAGGTCCGCTTGCCATCCAGATTTGTGGTACCCCAGGCTTTCAACTTGTACTATAGTGACAAATTACCGTTTTACCCATTTTAAAAAAAATTCGATTTTTCTCTGGTTTTAGAATATTATCTAAATCCAAAATTTCAATATAGACTTGGAGTTGGTTGTGACCTTGAGCTACTTCAAGCTATTCATGACCTTTTTTTCTAAATTAGATCCTAATGTTGAATGCCTTTGTAATTTTGGAAATGAGATAAATTAATGATTAATTGATTCAATTGATTCAATTGATTTTTTATTTTAGATTTTTTGATATTTTGAATTCACAACTTATACTCTTCCGAGATGCAAAAAAGGGATTTGGTGATCGAGTAGCAATAGCCTTAAGATAAAAATGGTTCTCGTGAGTGTTAATTCTCATTAAAAGTAAATTTTATAACTATTTTATTATTCCCATATTAATATAAGTAATTTTTATCGTAAATGAATGGTGGTTTTTGTAAGTGAAATTCACGTCCCACTATTAAGGAATTTTAGCTCTGTTCTTTTCCTCCAAACTACATCATCTTCAAATATGTGAAATGAATTGGAGCACATTTTCTCTAATTCATACCAAACAAAGAAATCGGCTTACTTACCCTATGCTCGAACAATTGGAGGCAGAGACCGATAAAATTGTAGGAAATTATTTTTTCGATTTACTTGAGATTTCAGTTGGGTTTGGTGAAAGAGAGAAGAATCAACTATTTCAATGGGTTAGACCTCTCCATTTAGATGATGAAGATGGAAATCCTAATCCACGAATTGATGCACATGTTCACATGAAAGTAAGCATGTTGAGCGGGTTTATCTCGATGAAGTCTATAAGTAAAGTTTGATTAAGACACGAGGATTCATTTCATAATCGATGTTACTCACTTCTTTGATTCAAGTGTTGAACATAGTAGACCAAGTTTTGTCGGTACTTGTAATGCCCCAAAATACCCTGTGAATTTTATGATACTCTAAGTTATATATTTAGGTATAAATCATTGTTGGGATTTTCCTCGAATTGATAAATGATAAATGAAAATGTTATATGATCGTAAAATGAGTATATGATTGAATGATATATGCTAAGGATTAAATGATTGAACCTTAAAACAATCTAAGTGTAAAAGTAAATTGAATTTTGTAAATGAAGATCTAAGGCCATATGAAAATAAGTGATAGGTCTAAGGGCAACAATTAGATGATAAGTGAAGGTGCAAATTAAGAGGCTAGTAAGTTTTATGAGAAAAATGGAAAGCTGGATTTTTAAAAAGCGAACAAAGGCGTAGGTTAGGGTAAAGACCAAAAGTGGTCTAAGGGAGCTCATTCTTGAGCAAATCCTGTTTTTGAAGAGAGGAGAAAAAGGGAGGAAGAACCTGATGAGAAAGTTCAAACTTTATGGTGGGATTGTTTCATTCTTTGCTTCTAAGAGATCAACTGACCTATAAGATGAATTGAAAGATTCAGATAAAAATCAAACTTCTTCATCTTTTTCTTGAATTTTGATTTTGGAAAAGCTACTAACAGAAAAATGGGTTTTTATTGGTGTAATACTTTTGGAGTTGTTTTGGTGGATTCGTAGGTGGGTTTTGATGTAGGATGGTTGAGAGTTTATTGAAGAAAAGTGAGTGAGAAATGGCAAAATGCCATTTAAGAGGCGGCTTCCGCAAAGAATGCGGTACCCAGTGTCTGCGTACCCATTGTGCAAGAGAGGATTGATAGGTACGAGTTGAACTCATCTTTTGTGATTTTGATTTTGGAGAAAGCCACCCAACAAAAAATGGGTTTGTGGTGCTATTCCCTTTTGAGTTGTTTGGTGGATTCCATGGTGGGTTTGATGGATGGATTGAGAGGTTGAAGAAAAGTGATAATATGTACAAATCTGCCATTTACAGGCGAAGACTCATAAAGAGAATCTTTGTTGCAAAGAGGTAGTACCAGTACCCATTATGCGAAGAGTTGGTACGGTACCAAAAAGTTGGAGTTCTGGGGTACCCATTCCTGATGACGAGATGGTAGCGGTACGATCAAAGTGATATCGATATCGATGCTCCATCATACCTATTTTGCATACTTTGCATAGTAAGTCCGTGTTCGCCACAGGTGTTAAAAACCTTGTCGCTGGCAGAAAATTCTAATTTTAAGAAAAGATTAAAAATAGTAATTTCGGTCAAAATCCAAAAATTTTTTTCACAGATCTAGGATGATGAAACGGACTGCTAGTTGGATCGTCATGAAGTCTAATACCACACTCCCAGTTTGTTGATTCAAACAGTCAGAATTTAATTTTTAATGAGGTAGGGTGTCGGGTGCCATATGGCGACTTGTGAGAAACTGTAGTGCTGACGAAGTCACCTACTACATGTACCCATGTGACACATGTTGCATGATTAGTGAGATGATGGAGATGAATGGCTTATATTAAGCCATGTGTCAAAAATCAGGCCAAAGGACAAAATGGGACTAGTGAAAGGTAGTGAATGAGACAGAAAAGAAGAAATAGTCTTCTTCTTCCCCATTTTGCTTAAGAACGTCTGCGGTAAGTGTGGGTTTCGTATTTTAAGAGAAATAGTGACCTGCCCAGATTTCTGACGTCGGACCGTCGGTTCTCGTCGAGCAAGAAGCAAGTTGTTCTACGTTGCAAGGGGGCTACACGTGGGAGCGGAATTTTTGTGGAGTTCAAAAACTCGAGAAGTAGAATCTTTTCCTCGCGGTTTATTCTTTGGCTAAGGCCATTTTAATGGATGAGGATTTGTTGAGGCCAGATCAATGATGTTATGATCTCTCAAAATCACTGGCAAGTGAAGAAAATCTATGTGTGTGAAACGATCTTGAGCCTAAGGTTCTACTGTGAACGTGATATGTTGTGTTATTTTTGTGTTGTTGGGTGATTCGAAATGGTGCTTTGGATTATTATTATCAGTGATAATTTTGGTGTTATTAACGATTGAACTAACATGAATTATGTGATTGGTGCATTGTATCATATAATATCTTAATAGATTGTTTCGGAAATGGCATAATGCATTCCATATGCCTTTGGGGCACCCTAGAGCGATAGGTGTGGTGCATTTTAGTGAAAGAAAAGTAATGGTTGAGGAATTTGGAGAGATTTTGAAAGATTTGCCTTGAAGAGTGATCAACAGTTCTGCATCTGGGACGGACAATGTTGTCGGAAGAATTATCCAGCAGTCGCCTGGGATGTGTCGATATATTTTAGAAACTGGGTAGTGTCTTTTAAGAAACAAAGTTTGTTTTGGAGCTAGTATTTTTGCTCGCATTTGGCTTAGGCATGTGTGGGAGTGGAAGTTGAGGACTGGGACATGAGTTAGGCGTGTAGGCGATTCAGTAGGATCATGTATTTGCTTGGTGTGATTGGTTGTCATGACATGTGCGCCCAGGTGGGGAGTAACCCATGTGAGGAATTATCACTCTGGGCACTGCACCTACTGTCATGGGATCATTATTTCAGGTACAGGGAGTGTACAGGAGGACGGCGCTCACTAGAGGCCTCGTTTTAGAAGAAAGCCAGATTATGGCTTTGACATTTTCTTTGTAAAACATGTATTAGAACTCTAACTTTTGATATATGTTTTGGTTAAGAGTAATGTAATAACTCTTGAGCTATTGTTATATAGTTGATGTATTCTTGATGAGTATTGATGTATGGGCCCAAGTGGCCCTTTTTACTCATGTACATATCTCCACTGTGAGGCGAAGAAGATATTCAGCGGGTTGTGGGTTGTGGCGAGGCCGGGATCGGGGCGGGCGTTCTGACTTGGTATCAAGCTGGGTAAGCGATTACTACCTTGGGCCCGGTGGGTGTAGAGCTTAGGTAAATAAAAACCTAAGGCTTGAGGGACTTGGGCTTAGGCCATGGTCATTAAGGAGTGAGAGCACCACAACTTGGTATGACTCGATGTTAGAGTTTAGGTATGTGATTCACGCAGGCGGTCGCGGACGGGATTAGAACATGCGTACATGGTGTTTTATGTGTTAATGGTGTGCATAACATGTGTTGTTGTGTATGTTGTGTGCTTTGTATGCTTGGTGAGTAGCATAGGAGAAAGTGTTGAACATTAGGGTCGAGAAAACAAAACCTAAGTTTGAGGTTCAGGTTAGTTCGAGAATTTTGGGCAAAAATGATCGAAGGAGTGAAAAAAAAAAAATAAATAAATAAATAAATATATATATATATATATATATATATATATATATATATATATATATATATATATATATATATATATATATATATATATATATATATATATATATATATATATATATATATTAGACGTGTAGCTCAGTTACGAGACGAAACGAGATTGGGTTTTGTGAAATTCTAGAAAATAATTCAAGTTTTGCACGAGAAAAAAGGGAGTTAAAAAATTTAACTCATAAAATTTTTTGAGGTGTATAGTTAGCGAAGTGGTCACAGGCTATTGCATCTATGGAGTAGCAAGGAGGCTATTGGAGGAATCAAAAAAATGTGTTGAGGAAATTTTTTTCTAAGGTTTTACAATGTGTAAAACAGGAAATATATATATATATATATATATTTGAAAAAATATTTTAGAGTTTCTCTTGGAAAATGAAAAAAAATAATAATAATTTTTTGTGGTCTTCGATGAGTGGAACAAAATGAAAAAAACAAAGAAAAAAAAATGCGGGAAATTTGGATGGGCTGCGCCGACCTCGATGCGGGTCGTCTGATAGGTTTGTATGCCTCGTGACACGTGACTTGAATGTGCGGCGGGGTTACTGCGACACGGCGGGGCGGGGGTGCGATATGGCGGCTATCGCGCGCGGCTGGCCCAGGAGGCTGCGATCTCGACGCAACGGCGCGCGAGTCGCGGTGACACGAGGGCCGCGACGTAGAGAAACGCGCGACACTGGCCGGGTAGGAGCTGCGACGCGGTCGAGGCCTGCGACATGTGGCGGTGGGTCTTTGCGACCGCAGTGGCGACCTATCATCAACGACTATCTGGCGACGCTTCGACATGGCGCCCATCGCGCCCGCGGCCGCGACCACGACAACGCGGTGCACGCCTGCGACCACGACCGCAATCTGACGGGGAGGGGCGTAATCTGACAGCGCGCCGTGCTTGTACTATCGCGCGTGGCTCACGTGCGCGACTGAAATTTAGAGGTGGATGCATTGTGCGCTCGACTGGAGTTTAACTTTCGGTCTGCTGATGAGTCCTTTGTTTGGGACACTGTTCATGAACATTGTTCATGAGCATTGTTCACGAGGTTTTTAAAAAAATAATAATAATAAATTAATTTTTTTTTTAAAATATGATTTAATATATGAACTTATTGTCTTGCATTACCTATGAATGCATGGACATCGTGTATGAAATAAAATATTCTTTCGGTATGTGAATAGTGTCTCGGGGTTGTGTTTACACCTTAGAGATACTGCGTTGAAACTTAACTTGCCATTTGACATGTGTAGATGGCTAGTCGAGGGCGAGGATGTGGGGGTGAATCCACGAGAGATGCTTGGTCGGCGCCCGTCGACTTTTGACGGCGGTGCTCTTCGGAGCCATAGGGATTCTGATCATGCCTCTAGCACGGGCATGTGCAATAGTGAGCGGGACGGGTCGGCGGCCTCCAGTTTAGGAGCACATCATCCTCCATTGACCATAGAAAGAGGAGTAGATGACATATGAGGCATCCAAGATATGGGTGCTGGTAGCAAGAGGAAGGAGAGTCAGTCTTCTTCTAGTTCGGGAAAGAAGCAGAAGGCTTCTAGTTCACGTGGGTTCCAGGGCCGCGGCCATCCCCAGCCCGAGGGCCCGGTCGGGGTTGCGGTGGCTGGGCGGATGGTGTGTTGCATTGCGGCCGGGACATATGGGGAGGATTGCCCCGAGTAGGGGATCGGGGTTGGAGACCAAGCGTAGTCAGTGTGATAGAACGCGGGAGAAGTATCTGATATGTTCCTCTACACCTGAGTATGGGTCAAAGGCAGGTTCATTCAGGGGCTATGCGGGCACATCCGTTACGAGGGCAGGTCGAGGAAATTTGGTATAGTAGGCGGAAGGGCGAGGCTCACGGTCGAGGACATCGGGGAGTTCGAGGGCGTGTCTACGCCGTCCTGAACTAGTCGAATCGACCGATTATCTGGGAGTCAGTTTTTGCTATCTATCTGTAAGCGGGGTTATTTGATTTGGTGCTTTGCATTCATTCATTGCTATCGGTTGTGATAGAGTTGGGCAGGGTTGAGGCCTTGGAGGAGCCCTTGTATGTGAGTTCTCCTAAGAAGGGATTAGGGCGGATAGGGATGATATGTCGTGGTTGCGAGGAGTTAGAGGATCTACGGATTCTACTCTGATGGACTGAGATTAAGTGGACATGTCGAGTTCGGCGTCATCTGAGGATGGATTGGTTGACGACTAAAAAGTCGTTGCTCGTTGTGGCGTAGGAGGATTCACCAAGCACACACGGGGCGGTACTGGAGTGTTGTATTGAGGGAACTGGCGTGATATTTTGAGGAACGATTATCTTAGTCAGGCTGTTAGGAGACGATTAACGAGTTAGGTATGAAAACGCACACCACTGAAAGGGCGAGTGAGACCGAACTTAGATGCCTCAGTATGTTTGTGAAGTATGAGGCGTTTTTACGGATGAGCTACGAGATTGCCTCCGCGAGAGGTTGTGAGCTTGGTATCAAGTTACACCACAGTACTTCGCCCATCTCTATGACTGCGCATAGGATGGCACCGGTTGGAGTTGGGGGCTGAGTGCAGGCTACGAGGAGCTCTTTGGACCGAGGGTTCGTTAGATCGAACTTCACCATGGAAGCGCTCAGGTTTACTTGCGAAGAAGAAGAAGCAGACCCTTTGGTATGCATTGACTAAGACAGGTTGTGTAAGACGAAAGTGTTATGGAAAATGGTAAAATGCGTGTTGGTCAAAACCTGAAATTTTCTAGATCTCGAATGATAAGCGGTTCACATTGGAATCGTCTCTCGAAATCCCAAGTAACACGTTGAATTTCGTCTCGAATGAGACGGTCGAAATTGCACGTTTTTGAGCATTAGTGTCGGATGTAGTAAAGCGAATACGAGGTGACAAAAGTCACTATAACGTATCTTCGTGTGATACGTGTTTCGTGATAGAAAACGAAAATGAATAGTAGGATGGTGTAAAATGTCGAGAATCCAAGATTTGAAGGCATTTGGTGAATAGTTAAATGATAATAAAGACGAGAAATAGTGCATAGTGTTATCTTCCCCAGCAATTTTGAGACCAAAAACGTGGGAGAGGAAGGGGATCTGGGTGGGTTTGAATTTTTTGAAACCTAGTGAGAGTGTGACTTCTCTCTAAGATTATGGGCGTCGTAGCCGGGTCGTCGAGGGACAGAAGGAAAGTGACTCTGGAGTGAGGCCTACGTGTGAGCTCCGGTTTAAGGAGTTTCAACAAACTCCATGAGGTAGGGGTTTTATCCTACTTGTTTTACTCTTGATTTAAGAGCTTTGTTGATGTTTAGATTGGGTTGAGGCACTTGAGCAATGGATTTGATCGATGCCGAATCTTCAGGCAGAGTGTTGGAATTTAAGAAACCAGTGGTGCGATCGTAGCGATTTTATGGGTTGTTTTGGAGTGTTGTGTTGTAATTTGTGGAAACAAATTGTATTGTGGCGTGTATGGGGCCGGAAATGGCTATAAATTCGAGTTCACGAAGTGGAACCGATGTTGGTGATTTAATCGTGAATAGTAGCAGGGGTTTCCTTGTTCATGTGAATAGTGTTCTGAGAAATAAATTTTGTAGAAAATGTGTTTTTGGTTGGAGTAATTCAATCGGGTGCTAAGTGGTTGTTAATTAGCCCGCATTAGAGCTAATTTTTGGTGTAATGGATTGTAGAAATTGCATAACATGTTTATGTGATTAATTATGTAAATGTATATCATGTTATATATATTTGCATGTGTTATATCAGATTTGTATTGGAATTGTCATGCATTCCATATGCCTTTGGGGCACCACTAGAGCGATGGTGAGTGCATGAGGTGGTTTATTAAGAGAGTAGTTCGGGTTGACTAATAATAATTGCTCCGAGTGTGTCCATTCTGATAACCGGTAGTCCATATAAAATATCAATCGTTGGAGTCGGCCCAATTGATATACATCGGAGAGTTGTCCACAATTAAAAAAAAACAAATATCGTTATTTTGAAAATAATATTTCTCATACGTGGCTTAGGCAAGTGTGAGGGAGTCGATGAGGACTCGGGGTCTGAGTTGGTCATGTAGACATTCGAGTAGGATCACGTATTTACTTGAATGTGTGTTTTCATTGGAGCATTGCATATGCACTTAGGTGGAAGTAACCCGTTTAAGGTAATTCCCTTCGCCGGGCATTAGCTCACCTTATCGAGGTATTTCGGGTACAAAGGCGCACGGGAAACGGGCGCTCATCGCAAGAGGCAGCTTTAGAAGAAAGCGGGTTGTGGCTTTGGTTTTATGATGTACTACATGTATTAAAATTTTAGTTTGTATATGTGTTGTATAAATGGAATTTAACTCTTGTAACTATGGTATATAGTTGGTATGGTGATGAGTATTGTTTTATGGGCCTAAGTGGCCGTGTTTACTCATATATATATATTTGGGTGTTGTGGTTGGGACGAGGTGGTTCTTGGGTGAGCTAAGGTGCGGGGATCTGCCCGATTACAATCAGGTGTGTCGGGTTACCCGACATCCACGAGTATTCAGCGGGTTGATGGGTAGTCGGCGGGACTACCGGTTTTAGGCGTCACAAGTTAATGGGGTTCTGATCGAAAATCGGTACCCATTGCGGATTGATGACTTGTTTGATTAATAGTTAAGGAGCGCGAGTCTACTCCGGGATGACCTTCTCCTTTGGTTACCATCGGTGAGGGGTTAGGGAGACAAATATCCCTAAGACAGCGTTCAGGACGCGTTATGGGCACTTTGAGTTTACAGTGATGCCCTTTGGATTGAAGAATGCGCCAGCAGCATTCATGGACCTCATGCATAGGGTATTCCAACCCTATCTAGATCGGAGTTGTCGTGGTTTCGTGGATGACATGTGATACATTCTAGTCGGAGAGAGCATGAGTATCGTTTTGAGGATTGTGTTACGGGTTGTTGAGAGACCATCAATTTGTATGCCAAGTTCGATAAGTGTGAGTTTTGGCTTCTTTGAGGTGAGATTACTGGGACATGTGGTGTGAAGCCATCAGGCGTGTCGATGGGCCACTGGCGAGGAAGGTCGGCGATGAGTTAGGAGGAGGCCGGAAGTGGAGTCTTCGAGATATGTAGTTTCTTGGATTAGTTTGGAGTGCTAGATTCATTGAGATTTCTCACAGATTAACCTTTTTATGTGAATTAACTGGAAGGAAATTGATTTGATTAGGATGACGGATGCGGAGGCATTCTAAGAGTTAAAGAGAGCCCCACTTGGCTCCTATCTAGATAGTCCGAGACGGGGTGGTACCTGGTATGTTGTGATGCCTCGAGGCGGGCCCAGGGATGTGTTTGATGCGATCCAGGAGGTAGTTATGGTTCCTATCGGTTGAAAGTCATGCGGCGGGGTACCCCACACACTGACATCAGAGTTGTGACCATAGTCTTCGCCTTGAAGATTTAGGCGCCATGACTAATGAAGGAAACCGGTTAAGTGTACTCAGGACATGAAGTCTAAGTATATTTTCAGCAGTGGGACCTGATATGAAATGTATGGCTTAGGGAAAATTACCCAATTTTCTTAAAGGGTAAAATGGTCATTTTGGTCAAAATCCGAAAATTTTACTAAAGATCTCGGTAATGACGGACTTCAGTTGGATTTGTCTCGTGAGAAATCTAGCTACCACATTAAATTTAGTGAATTAGAACCGGTAGGAATTTCACATTTTCGAGAATGAATTAATCGAGTCTTAGTATGGCCAGTGGTGAGGCATGTGATCATGATAAACCTCACTATGCATATACCCATGTGACACATGTTGCATGATTAGTGAGATGATGGAGATGAATGGCTTAGATTAAGCCATGTGTCAAAAATCAAGACTAAAGGACAAAATGAGGATTTAGTGAAAATAGTAAGTGAATAAGACAAAAGAAGAAATAGTCTTCTTCTTCGCCATTTTGGCAAGAGAAAACGTGCAGTAGGTGTGGGTTTCATATTTTAGAGAGAGAAATAGTGACTTATATACAGATTTCCGGCGTTTAATTTGTCGGTTCGTTGAGTAAGAAGCAAAGTTATTCTACGCAAGGGCTACGCTATGGGCACCGATTTCAGAGTTCCGACAACCCCAAGAGGTGGGATCTTTTCCTACTTGGTTTATTCAAGGTGAGTCATTTTAATGGATGAGGATTTGTCGAGGCCTCGAATGATCGTGGTTATTTGCCTCAAAATCTTTGAACCGAGCGAGAAAAATCCCTATCAGGCGGCCGTGAACAAGGCAGCCTGTGGTTCTACCGTGAACGTGGATATGTCGTGGTGATTTTTGTATTGTCGGTGATTCACAAAATGAATTGTTCGATTGTTATTAGCCCATGAGCTAATTTTGGTGTTATTGATTGTGAATTGAATAACATGAATTATGTGAATTAATTTTTGTTAATATATACATGTAAAATATATTAGCATCAATTGTCTTGAACAGATAACGCATTCCATATGACCGTAAGACCCTAGAACGACAGCGTGAGTGCATGACACGAAATGAAAAGAAAGTGAAAATGGTTGTGAAAGGAATTTCATGAAGATTCCAAGAATTGCCTTCGGGAGAGTGGTCCAACGCTCATCTCGCAGGTGCACCTACGACTGCTCGAAAATTATCCAAAGAATTACCGAGGGTAGTCCAATATATTTATCGTATCCAGAGTGTGTTTTCAAGAACAAAAGCTTTGTTTTGCAGAAAACCGTATTTTGCTCGTGACGGGCTTAGCATGTGAGAGTCGGGTGAGGACTCAAGACACGATTGGGCATGCAGACATTCAAGCAGGACTGGGCGTATTTCCGCTGAGCGTGATCGCCGCCATGACATGTGCACTTAGCGGAGTAACCCATGGAGATTATCACTACTAGCTGGCCACCTCACGAGGGGTCATTCAAGTACAGGGAGTGTACAGGAGGACGACGCTCACTAAAGGCCACGTTTTAGAAGAAAGCTTGATTGTGGCTTTGACATTTTCTTTGTAAAACATGTATTAGAACTCTAACTTTTGATATATGTTTTGGTTAAGAGTAATGTAATAACTCTTGAACTATTAAGAGAAAGAAGATATTTTTATAGATGACGATGGCAGCACTGACTGGCGTACATGTCTCACGACATGAGACGGCTGGTATTCCACTGCCGACGGGTTGTCAACGAGACACCCTGAGATCGGGGCGTCACAACCCTAATAAAGAATTAATGGGCTTCTAGCCAAGAGTAAACTAAGGTGAAAACGCATCGCATTCCGCCTTCGTTCGCACTTAGTGTCTTAACCTAAACCGTTAACGAAGATGAATTGTCATTCACTAAAATGTATAATAATTGTTTATCCACTAAGAGGGCGAATGTTATTGACTAGGGATGGTGAGATCACCTAACCTAGACCGAGATCGGCGGGAATGAAACGAGCCGATGTACTTTCCTTTCGCTAGTTCTTCATACTTCTATTCGATTCAAGTATCAAGTACTTGTCAACATAATCATATTCGGATTTCAAGCGCGACACCCTCATCCTCGGCCCTGGCTGACAACCCGCCAACCTCTAATACTTCATGATGTCGGCAACTGCACATTACTACAACATCGTGTCCCTTCCTGTGGCCCATGATTTAACGGTAACGCAGCCCCTTGTACGGGAAGTCAGACTCCAAAATACAACCTGTACAATTACATGGCAACATGGCCCAATAACATTGCTACAACGACCACACCGGGTCCACATATTTAGCAAAAATGGCCACGAGGGCCCATTTATCCATACTCAAACATATAATCACATGACTATAACCATAGTCCATAAAAGAGTTTAAATTACATCACTTTATACAAGTACTACAACTCCATATATATTTACAAATATATCAAAGCCAATAACCGGCTTTCTTCATATGTGGTCTCAAATGCGGGTCACCGTCGCACTGACCAGACCAGTAGGGTCCCACGACGGGCCAGTAGTGATAATCTCCTACAAGGGCTACTCCCCACCTAAGTGCACATGCAATGACATCTAAACAAACAAACAAACAAACATTCAAGTGAATCATGTATATCCCTACTTAAATGTCTACATGTCATATGAGAATCGCGACCCACTATCCTGTATATCCCGAGTCCTCACCGACTTCATACACGCACCTCTGTCAAGTGTGAACTAATTGCCATTTCGATGACAACCCAAGATTACTTCCAATCTTTTCATTTTTCATTTACAACCATAAGCCTCGAGTCCTCACCTAATTTCTCAAACATGCATTTTCATGAATGAAAACCATTTCCAAACAAAGGTATTTGTTTTTAATCGTGGACAACCCTCCGATATAAATAGTGGACACACTTCGATAATCTATTTTATGGACAACCCTCTGATGTATATCAATTGGGCAGATTCTGACGATTGATATTATATGGACAACCCTCCGATGTATATCAATCGCGCATCTGGACATTGATATTATATAGACAACCCTCCGATGTATATCGACGATTGATATTATATGGACAACCCTCCGATGTCGCAGTGGACACACTCCGATAACAATATTGTTGATCAACCCTCCGAAACAATTCTTCAAGAACCACCCATGCACTCACTCCTATTTGCTCCTAGGGTGCCCTCAAAGGTATGAAAATGCAATGAGCCATTTCCATTTTCTAACCCGCACGACCCATTTGACGTTGTCCTATTAACCGGTTTCCACTAATCAACACCATACGCAATGTTGGTCCACAACCGTACTCTCACTACACACCATCAAGACCCACCAGTTGTCGATCTCAACTATGCACTCACACCCATGTTATGCGATGCTTCGCATGCATAATGCAATTATGCCATTGCCTATTCATACCATGCTACATATATAATGAGAACTATATGTGCATACATATTCATGCATATTTATCCATGCATCATTTGGACATTCATATTAAGGTTCATACAAATTCCAAATCAAACATACTAATTCAAGCATATATGGACATCACAAGTCACTACCACCCGGGTAATGACACACATCAATCCCTAGGCCTAGTGATGACACAATTTGTCCATGACTAGCCTCCAACGAGCCATGTAATGGCCTCAATCATGTACAACTATGTGTCATTTATTTGTCACACAAATGACATGAACCACTCAACTGCTATTATTCACTTCTCCCAACAATAACACACAAACGGCCCAAATTCTGACCTATATAAATAAAGTACACTCTCGTCCCTTCACGGTTTATCGAATATCATGATACCAAAACACACCACAAAACCTGAAGACATCAGTCCCGGATCAAAACCAAATCCTCATCACGCCGGATCGCTCAAAATAGTCCCGGCCTTCCGCTATGACTGCTTAAAATGGGCCTTAAATTCAGCTCCCGAATCACTCAAAATGTACTAAATTAAGCCTGACCGTCCAAAACAATTCGAAATTTCTAAAAATTCCTATACTCAGTCCAAAAATTTGAGAAATGAAATTTACGGCCTTTCACGGCCTCTAAGCCAATCCATAGCCATTAAATAACCTTTAGGCTAGAAATAACACAAGTAAGAAAATTTCCTACCTCGTGGAGTTTGACTAAACTCCAAGATTTTGGTGTCTATGCGTAGCTCTCATCGCGTAGATCAACTTTGCCTTCGGCTCTGATAAAAACTTACGGTCCGATTTCCATAGATCTGAGAAAGAAACAAAGAGAAGAAAAATTAAAAATAAATCCTCTCACCGACGCTCTCTCTCTCTCTTCGAACCAAAACGCCTCTCGCTGACTTTTGTTTTATCTTTTTTTTTTTAATTTTATTTTATTATTCTTATTATTATTTTCTTTTTCTTTTTCTTAATCTTTATTTCCTCATTGCATCATCAATCATGTGACTAATCAGAGCTTATTATCTATGCACCACATACTCTTGCCATGTGTCACTCTCGGGGGTGCCATATGGCATCCGACACCTCACGCCTCTTTAAAAACGTGTAATTCCACTATCTCGCACTTACCTAAAATTTTCTGGTCACTAGATTTCATGAGACCTAATTTAACTATAATCCATTTCATTATCCGAGATCTAGAGAATTTTCGGTTTTCAATCAATTACTGCTTTACCCTTTTTCGTAAAAAATTGAATTTTTCCCGCTTCTACATCGCGTTTTGGTAGTTTACCAAATAAAATCAAACGACAGCGAAATATGCATATGTCAATTGAAAGTAATCAACGCATAATGTTTTGAAATAGAGAAATTGGGATGAATTTTCAAATATCATGGCGTGCATTATTTGAATTCGTAAAATGATATTGTCATATTGACATAACGAATCGGCACTTGGAAATGTGAAATTTGAAATGTTTGACAATTAATCGTACGTGGCGATTAATCAATTGTAAATGAATTGATTAATCTTTCAAGCATTCAATTGAATCATATACCGACGACCACTACGGATGTCAATCTAAGATCCGCCATGAAGGCAACCAATTGTTCACAATGTCCCACATGGCGGATGCACCAATCGCATCCGCTATGATGGTGTATGGTATTGTTAAAATGTCCCACTGACGATGTGCACCAATCGACATCCGCTGGCGATGGCGATGACATTTTTAAATGACCACTTAAGGGATGTACCAATCCAAGATTCATGATAGGAGACCAAAATTGTTAAATGTGTAAGCACCTTACCGAATGACAAAAAGGACGGGATTCATCGAACGGAATCCGTTATGAATGTGAATTGTATAGACAAAGTGAAATAACAAACTTTGATCGGTGTAACTGGGATTTGTAAACTAAATACATCCTTGGAAGTATATGTTTGAATCTCATGATTGAAGAACAATTGGTTGTAATGTGAAATGCACATTTTGATATGATCCATTTATTTGTAAAGTGAAAGTAAGTGAAAATGAATAAGCATGAGTATAGTTTGTTGCAAAGGCATGGTTTTATGATAAACGATGTTGTGTTAAATCGAAAATTGAAATAATCAGATAGGAACCACTACATGAAAAATGCTTAGCTTGTAGTTTTTATTTATACGTTGTGCTTCGAGTAAATGTGAAAGAAGATTAAGAAGCGCAGTCATAAAGAGTTATGGCAGAGTAAGTATATAATCACATATGCATATCATTTCTTTTGAAATGATGTGATATTTTGTGAACAAAAGAATTAATATCTCGAATAGTGTTTTGTATATCATTTTGTAAAGGCATGATACGCTCATTTGTAAATCAGACAGATAAAAGCAATGTTTATGGCCTACCTATTTGACACACTACTCGTGACTGAAAACTCTAAAATGAAATGACATAAATAAAATGTTTTGATAAGATAAATGAATACGCTGAGTAAACCCAAGCCGTTCGATCCGCCATATGGGCTGGCCGAGGATTCGTGTCGCGATACTTTTTTGAAAAATAAAATAAAATAAAAAAAGTGTAAATAAAAAGAATTAAACAAGTATCCGAACCGGGCTTCTCGATCGCCAATCGGGTCGGATCTGGAAGCGCGGGGCTACAAAGATCACTACTACAAAGTTATGATGACTCAAGAGGAGAGGGGACTAATGATGGTAGCGATACTGGAAATGATGGCGAGAATATTGCAGATCCACAACAAAGTCAATATTCATTGAGCCCATTCACCGATGAAGATGATTTCACATATACTACACAAGATGAAGACCACGGGTCTAGGAGAGCCATTCGTGCATTGGTCATTGAAACCAGAGGAAGTTATAACAAAGGATGGCCACTCACAATGAGGGATTCTGCCATTTGAGTCCATGAGTATTGGAACTCAATTCAGTGATTCATCGAATTAGGGCAACAGATTTCCTCCTTATACAATGAGTTATGGTCAGCCTTCTTCACATTCTTCAGGTTCCATTGGTGAAGAATATGGAATGATTAGGCCCTGTTTAGTAGGTAGAAAATTTTATGTTTTCTCTATTCAAACTTTTCGAAAACAAGGAAAACGTTGCGAAGTTACGTAGAATAAGACGAAAAACAAATGGAAAACAAAAATGACCACTATTTTCAACATTTATATATGAATCAAAAACAGAAAAATCAAGCTCTTGTTTTCGAATTAAATTCAACCAAATGGGGTTGAAATGAAAACTATTTTCAACCAAATTCAAGTACTTAAACTATTTTCAAAATGAAAACTAAAGATTAGAATACATTGAAAATTTTCATATTCTGAATTTTGAATAGAGTTGAAAATTTTCGTGAACTAAACGGGGCCTTAACTATCCTCATGATCCATAAATGCCATTCCAAATTCCATAACAAATGTAACAAGGATTTCACACAAGCATGTGGGTGAACCCCGAGTTTCCTATCCATGGAGAGGTTGTGGGTAGGAGTCAAGACATTTATACATGACATATTCAAAGTTACAATCAATATTATTGGAACACCATGTCTTGGTATGAATATTGTCTTCATCAAGATGGGATCCCTTCATCAAATAATGTAATGGAGTCATATCGGTCTTAATTTTGGTTTTAAATGACTATCAAATACTTCTATAAATTATAATGAATATCATCTTCAACAAGTGTATATTTGCTTATTTATGTCTTTTATAGTTCAACAAAGTGTTTTTATGAATTTGTTGTTTTTGAGCACTTTCTCTTTATCGATATTTTTATCAAAATATCCACCGATATTTTTTATATATCTGTAAAATCCAAGTACCGATATATTCGTAATTACCGATATTTTGTTCCTTGATTATAGTGCATTATACACACTAACAAACTCAAATTATGGAAGAATTTACCAAGATAAACCATTTATTGAAATCAATGATGAATGTAGAGAAATTGGTGAAAAAATAGAACCTCAAAAATTAGACATAATAGAAATTCCTACAAATTACATTTTAAGCCTTGAAGATAGTATTCCTGAAGAAAATTATAAAATCAACCCATATTTAGAGGAAATTCACTAATAGTTCCCAAAGAATAATAAGAGAAGAAATACATTCACCTTTCTTAATTATAGGAAACTATTACAATGGTGAAAGAGAAATTGAAAATACAAAAATACTTATAGATACCGGTGCAAGTTGTAACCATATCCAAGCTGATAGATGCAAAATGATAGGAAATATAACAAGTTCATATATCTTTAAGAATTATGATGGCTAAACATTAGAGTATAATCTAAAAGTAGAAATCCCCATAAAATTACTAGGAATAACCTATATGGTAGATTGCTACAAAGATAACAAAATGCAAGGTAATTTTATTACTATGATATTCTCTCTTAGGAAATATAGTTTCTAGATAGACTATATAAAACTATATAAATATAAAATTAATAAAGAAGGAATAGAGTGAGAGATAAGAAAATAGGTATTAAAGATAAAACAAAGAAATCACATTCTACTATGGTATTTATAATAGACAAATCTTAAACTAAGCTTTACACATTGATGTAGACACAGGATCATAGATTACAATATTTAAAGCTTTATTAAAAAATTAAATAATGAAACTTCAATAAAGGAGTAATCGCAATAAAGAGCAAGCACTTAAACTAAAGAGAATGTAGAAATAATGATTCATGATAAGATTGTAAAGATAGAAAAGTCTACTCAATATGATTGAAATTAGAATTTGTGATGTTATTATAGAGAAATGATTTCTTAAAGTAATTTTGCTTTAAATGATACTAAATCAACAATTCACAATTATACAGATAAAAACTCCATGTAATCACTGATGAATCTTAAAGATATTCAAACCTTTAAAATAAATTACGATCAAAATTCCCAAAATGAGTATAGAGAAAATGAATATTATTTATTACATTTCATGTATCAACAATCATGACACATATGAGAAATTAAGAGAAAATTTCAGTGATAATCCACTAAAATATTGGGAAAAAACGAAAATCTATTGTAAAATAGAAATGATAGATCCAAATAAAATCACTAGAGTTAGACCAATGATATACTCTCAAGAAAATATAAAAGATTTCAAAATTTAGATAGTTGAATTAATACAAATGAAATTAATAAAGGAAAGTAGAAGCCCTCAGAGTAGCCCTGCTTTCATGGTAAGAAAACATAGTAAAATTAAAAGAGGAAAAGCAAGGATGGTGATAAATTACAAGGAGGTCAACAAGAATACTAAATTTGATGGATATTATATCCCAAACAAATAAATCTTGATAAATTTGTAAAGAAAATTATTATAGTAATGATCACCATAAATCAGATTTTGGGTAGACTAAGATGAATGAAAGTATCCCTATAATTAGCACAATCTAGATAGTCATTACGAATGGTTGGTAATGCTCTTGGATTGAAAATGCCTTCAAATCTTCCAAAGAAAATGGGATAGATTTAATATTCAACCTTTTATAATAAGATACAGCAGATTATATTTATTGAGAGAGAATGAGAAAGATCATGAAACATTTAGACGTTTATAACACTTAATTCCAGAGACATCTTATCGAGCAAGAAGGTTGACATCAAAAGAAAAAGAAATAGAATTTTTAGGAATGATAATAGATATTAAAGGAATGGTCATTACAATCACATATATCCAAAAAATAAAAGATTATAGAATACTTAAAGATCATAAAGAAATGATACAAAAATTTTAGGATGCTTAAATTACTCCTTCCCATTTTATGACCTATTATGGTATAAGAATTACAAAATTTTCTAACAAAGAAAAACCAAACAGGATGGAGTGAAAAATATACAAAATAGTACAAGGACTAAAAAATCTATCTTCCAACCTACTAAAACTAAGACTACCTGATGAAAATGATAATTTAATATTACAAACAAATACTTCCTCTGCATAAAATGATTAGAACATATTAAAAGATATATTAAGATAAATATGTAGGTATACAAGGGAGCTTTTAATGACCAAATGGATTATTAGAGAATGAAAAATAACTTCTTAATTTTAGTATTTATGAATGAAATATTCTTATTCCCAAAACCCTTCATAATAGAAACTGATAACACTAAAGTTGTAGGATTCATAAGAAATAACACAGGTAAAGGGATACAGGCAAGAAGGTTGTCCAAGTGGCAAACTCTTCTAAGTTATTATAATTCAAGATCAGTTCATATGTAGATCGGAAAATTATTCACAAAAATTTTGGCAGAAATGTCGAACATACAGACAGATCCACATGAGTACATTTGCCGGCAACATATTGAAGGTATGAATATAACAGTAAATATGAATTCTCTTCTGCTTATCAAACAGCAGAGAAGATAAATTGGTAAAGATATTAATGATAAAGAACCGTTACCACATGGCCCAAATTCTTCTTGGGAAAGTTATTTTGAAGATTTAGAAAATCTGATAATAAGGATAGAAGATGTTTTCTTAGTCTCCTTAGAGACCAAAAACATCTTAAAGCGTAAGATTTCCTGGACATGTCATTCAATGAAAAAGCCAAGTAACAACAAATGTTGATAACATTAAGATAGAGATATATCTTTGTCAACTGATAAAAATATCTCAAAAGTTATCCAGGAAATGTCTATCCTTCTAAAGGATAAAGCTCGAAAGATATAAAAAACTCGGGCAAGTTTGAATTTTTCCAAAAAGGGCAAAACGGTAAATTGTTGTTATAGTACAAGGTGCAAACATGAAATTTTCTAGATTATGATTAACTGACTACCAAGAATCAAGCTCATAAACAGTTACCAACAAATTTCAGACTCCGAGATAGCCGATTTTTCACAATTTTCGTGGTGAGGTGTCTAGTGAACTCCCAAAACAAGATTTTGAAAACTGAAGTTGGAATAGAATGAAATAGAGTTCATTTAAAAATAATTTGAATTAAACCGAGATGAAATAAATTGCTGAGGGCAAACAGACTGAATGGCCATGGACATGTAGCAACGCTTGTGGTCATAGACATAACATCAGAAGGAGCAGGTGTCCCAAAAATTGCTTTAAATATAGATGAAGAGAAAATTCCTGACCGTTATGGACTTGTTCGGGGCGCTATACAACTTATGGCTTGTTTGACCAGTTTTTATGCCTGGTTAAGGGGCTGTTTGGGTTGTTTTGTGGGCATTTTACATGCCACACTTTGCCTTGATGGTTATGGGTATACACTTTTGTAATATGTCATATATGGTTTCCTTTATTAAAGGATATATTGTGTTTTAATTTATTGACATTGGTTGTTTGGAAATTATATGCATGTGATAAAATTGTCCATGAGACATGATGAATTGTAATTAAAATAACAGAAGTGTCATTCATTACATATAAGACAATATCGACATACAATGGTGCACATTGCATATTCACTAGAGACATCATATCATCAAGTGAGTAAGCTGGTTGTAGATCAAGATTAATTGGTGACATGAGTAGTTATACCGTTGAATGAAGTCCAATAGAGTCACACTATTGCATAACATAATAAACCAGCTGGGGACAGGGCATGGGGCTGAGAAAATAGACACTGAGCCAAAGACTCGCTACCGGTTTATACAATTCAACCAGAAAAGTCCAAAAAGGGAAGCGCATTTAGTGTTAAGACTAAATGATATATACAAATTATATTAATTAATACTGTGCTGACCATTACCTAATCTCTAATAACGTAAAAGCCAAAAAACTTGCTAACCATAATATGATAGAGTCTGATCAGATGATTTATCGACATTGTAATATATTTCATTTTAACCTTCAGTAACTACGCCAAAAGCTTGTTAATTAAATGATAGTGGATAAGAATTTATACACTTATTACTTAAAGGACTATTACTCAATCCCCACGCGTGCCAAAAATCTGTTAAATCATAATACATATAGACCAATTTATGACACTAATACCAAATGACTATTGCCTAATCCCCAAAAGAATGTTATAAAAACTTGTTAAGATCATTTCATGAAAATTTAAAAGATGAAATTGTTCTTTTGGAAATAACTCATTTAAAATTTGTGTTAGTGGTCTAGATCAATTATAAGGTATAATAGGTTCAGACAAGTAATAAAAGGATATTTAAAGTCCATATATCATTCTACTTAGAAAGGATGATAAATAAAAACTAACCAATTCCAACTACCCGATTCATTTTATTATTTGAACCTCAAATTCTCATTTATGATGATAAGAAGATTTCAGCAGTCTGATTTAAATCTTTAAATAAAAGCAAAGTTTAATACACTTAGTTGAGGATTCACCAGTGAGTGCAAACCTATTATAATCACTAATAATAATCATTTCTCGCATCATTTCGATTCATAGCTCAACCATCAATTGAAAATATTACAAAAGGATGTTATAGAGGGTAGATAAATTTTTGATTTCGAATCATACTTTTCAACATTAAAAGTCATTATTTTCTAAGAGCATGATTCCAATCAATTACTTGTGTTATAAACTTTCAGATTAGTATTTTTCCTTTTCAAGATTTCATACTGGGTTCTAGGACTAAAGAATTCTCGCCTCATAGACAAGATATTACAAGTTTCCAATGATTTGACACCATCTGAGTTAATTTCAGAGAAATTTTTTATTTTTGATTAGATCTCGCCAACAAGGGATCATGAATCAATTCATCAAAAAGAGGAGGAGACCTTCACAGTGATAACAAAACATACTATTCAACCTATCTCAACTTATAAGTAAGTTGGTGATCTATCTAAGTAATCCAAAATTAGTTCCATAAGATATCTATCGGTTTACGATAAGATCCGCTTATTGACTCTCAGATTCTCCATCCCGTGTCACAGAGGGCCCGAAATCAAAGTGAGATACAGACGCAGGTCGTGGTACACTAAGACTAGTAATTCACAGAACAAGTAGATTTATAAACAAAGATCAGAATCAAATAAATTGAAGAATTTAATAAAGCTATTATAATTCGTTACATGTAGCAAAACGATTACTGTCGACATCATTTGAAGAGCTTAACTTTTCAAAATTGGTTTCATCTACATCAGTGACTAACTCCGTCAGAAAATTCACCTAAATCATAAACAAATTGAAATTAAATGAACCCAAAACCTTTCCAGATACAGACATTTAATCCAAGACAGAAAAGAAGAATTTATAAGAATAACAAATTAAGTTAAGACCGCAATACAACACCCAAACTAGAATTTAAAAAGGAAATCAAATGTAAAGAAACAAGTGAATTAGTTAAAATGGAAAATGAAATAAAAGAGAGAAAAATAAAAGAAAAATGCATAAGAGTCTTCAACCACCAGAAACTGTGAGCCACGAAAAGTTGTGCACATCGCCTTGGCTGTATTTCTTTATGGTGAAGTCATAGTCGGCCCTCACTTCATTAATATAGATTCGCAAAGTTTGGCCTAATGATTAGCGATAGATAACAAACATGCGTCGCGACATAGCTTTAAGTCCTGTTGTCGCGATCCGCTGAGAGTTTGTAATCTCTGCCAGACCCCGTTTTTTCAGTTTACTGGATTGTGTCGTGAGAGATGGATAGTCGTCAATAACACTGGTGATTCTGGCGGCTTTTGTTCTCACGCGACAGAATGCCCAGGTATCGATACCGAACCCGCTTGCACCTGCGCCAGCCTGAAACACGTTCGAGAGTTAGAGCAGATAATTTTTCTTGTCGCGATAAACAATGCGCCGTTTTCGCTTCAGCAACTCTATCGCACGTGGATTTCTTAAGTCTTTAGCAATTTTTTGTTGCAACAAGAAACTCTTTAACAGAGACGATTTTTCTTGGTTCTTGTAGTTGGTCGAAATAAGTTTGTCGATATTAGAACAGGTGTTGGGGGGACACAAATTGCCTTGGCCATTCTCAAGTCTCTCTTCAATTTTCTGCTCATGACTCACCTTCTTCATAAGTTAAGCAGATAGAGAGAATGATCAGAGTCCCCTTAGCTTTATCACGCGACAGAAACCTTTATCGTGATTACGCCTTGCCTCTACTCGGGATTATGCTGCACAAGAATTTTTGGTTCATTTTTCTTAAAGGGTTTTCAAACATCTTGTCGTGGACAGGAATTCAATCTCAGTATTGCGTTTGCGAGTCGATTAATAGAACTTTATCGCATTGGATACAGTATTTGCCGTCAGAATTTAATCGCTAAGTTACAACATGATTTTCTTTGTTAGCGACAAACAGATCTTCCTGAGTGACTTGTGCCAACCGAAAGCAATTTCCTATCACTTACGTAATGGTTTTGTCACAGCTTCCGTTTTATGTTTAGTCTTCATGCCATGACAGAAAGTAAAGGATTGTCGCGACAAAATTTCTCCTTCAAACATCGAAGTTACGCCAGAGCTTTGTTACGATATTTAGTTAACGGGCTGCGACATATCTCTTCGCCTACTCTTTCGGGATTTTGTAGTCATGACATATAAAAAATTGAGGTCACACGCAGATCATTATTTAATTTTAAGCTTTTTTCGCTTGTTTTCTCTCGTTCAGATTCAACTCCTGAAGTTGGTGAATATTCATATCAAGACAACAGATCTAAAATTGTTAAAACATAGAAAAACTGATTAAAAATAGATGAGTTTTACACTTACAAATTCCCTCAAACTTTCAAAGTTTTACTTGTCCCTACAAAGAAAAGAAATTCTTTGCTGTCCTCAAACACTTAAATGCTTATTTTTGCATGACATTTTTCCTCGTTTAATGTAGTTTAATTAGTAGGAAAAATATATGCCATTGTAGAATTACTTAACATGTTTCCAATCTAGAATCAAGATTAAATGAGTCACTGTAACCAACCAACAACTTAGGGGACAACTTAATTATTCAGAATCTTTATTGTGCAGTTGGCTTCATTTTTTTATAGATTAATATCTTTCTATATACTGTCTGTATATTTTTTTATTTAAAAGTCTGTATGCTTGTTTATTATATTAATCTCCACTAATGTAGGCATATTACCACCTTTGTGAATCAAATAGGTATGGAGGCTTGTAATGTGGCTTGGGTAATGGGGTAAATAATGAACATTTTAGGTCTAATTTAACCGCATTTTCGAAGTTAGCCATAATTTCTTCCTTTTGACATCCTGATTTCTTTTATTGTGATTTTCTAACCTTCCCAAATTATGTTTAGTATCTTTGCATATTCTTCACCGTATCTTTTCATTGTTCTACAATTCTAAAGATAACTTTTCCTTACAGAAGCTTTGTCACTTTCTTTCATTTCTCATCAAGTTTCGAATGGTGCAAATGTTACTTTTAAAGTTTTGTATCACACTCTTGAATTTAACTTTCTTGAAAGCCTGAGAATTTCATACCAATTGGCATTAAGGTATTAGGTGTCAACACCCCCAATAATTTAATTGTTCAAGGATGAGGCTACAAGACCAACCTATCTTCCTGGATGTTTTTTTCTTCACAAATTACTCACCATTTTTTGATTCATGCACTTTTCTTCAACCCATTTTCTTCTTTTCTACATCCATACATTTATATTCTCAAACTTGTCATATTCTGTCATTGATGTTTTTCTTGCAATCTAGGCAAATAAGTGGTTCTTACTGTAGGATTGTATGTAAGGAAGGGATCGGGCTTCTATTATTGTCGATAAATATAGATTTGAAGTTAGTTTAAAGAAAGAACTAGTGTATGCCACATATCATAGTGGGTGGCTTTGGAAGGCTGAAACTTCATGATGGCCTAAATCATTTCCCTCGTTAAAGGGTATTGCCTAGATTTCATTTCTTGACTACACCCAATGTTCTAGACATTGAGAGTCTCTGATGGGATCCTAAGATGTTCGAATTTCCGCACAATTCTTTCCGTGAGTTATTGTTTGACTATGCAAAGTTATCATGATTTTTATGATCAATCGCTTACACAAAAGAATTATAAGTTTTATATGTTCCATCAATTTAGTAAACCTTCCCTTATTCTGAAACAATAAGATTATTAAAATCTACAACTGTCATTTCCATTCATTTCATCCTACCCCAATGCATGTATCAATGGTTTGTTTGGCTTGAGATTTGTTGTGGTTGTTTTAACAATTAATAGTCTATTTCGACTTGGTATTTAACTCAAAACAACTAAACACAAACCACAAATCTCATCAATTCATTTCAACCAAACATGCCATAAGAATTACAATTTAACTAATAGTTGGTTTCTCAATATTCGAACTAAGTAATTATCAATCGCTTAAACAAAAGAAAATTAAGAAACAACACCAAAGTGGTAATTAAAAAACACAAAATGAAACACAGACTTGTAAAGAATTTCTTTGTTATTAGATTTAGTCAAGGATTGGTATCGGGTTACAGAGAAAGATATGATTGAGCAAATAGATGATTTTCATTTTTTAGTCTATCAGCTCTTCAGTGCAGCTCCATCCCATTCTTCTACTTTATTGGGCAGAGTTCTTTTCTTTATACAATTGGGCTTTAGCTTAACCTGCTTTACAAGGTTCAAAAGGTCCTCTTCAGAATAATGAAGGTGTGGGAAGACTTGATTTTGTTTATCTCGGAGGACTACAGTGTATGGGCATACAACTAGATCCCTATTTGTGGCATTAGCATTTTTGTTTGACTGCTTTTCAGCTACCCAAAATTCTTGCATTGTTTTTGTGGGCTTTTCCGCCTTGAAGAATGAATTATGAAATGTTATCAGTTATTTGGCCATAAGTCAATAGTCGAAAAACTCGTCTCACGTGTCCCATACTATTCAACCAATACTTGTCCCTCTTTCTAATTCACCTCCATTCTTCATCTCTTTTTCTAGCATCCTCTGCATTTTGTCCCTTTCTTGGGAGCTCTCCGCTTCCATAAAAATTAAATCTCTAGTCAGAGTTGGGAGTTGAGTCGGCTTCTGCCCTTTCTTTCATCTCTGTTTTAAATTGATTTAAGCACCTCCACTCAGTCTTTCTAATTTGTTATAATTAAATCAATTGAATCACTGATGGATTGAATCAGCCTCTAGATGCATTTCCAAAATGGGCTTGATTGAAGCTTCCGTTGCATTGGAGCTTAGCTAATCGCTCGCCCAAAGAAAATTCTTCCAGCTCTTTTTTGTTTTCTTTGCATTTCATTTGACCTAGTTACTTCTCAAAGCCAGAGGAGGCTAGGTTGGTTTCTCTCAGTCCCCATTCTTCCTCAACTTCTTGAATGCAAGTTACACAGGGTTGTGTGTGGAATCAAACCCGCATTTGCTTTCTGTAGCAAATTCTAATATGGACTTTTCAATGATTCCTACATTTATTTTATAACCTTAGCAATGATAGAGGAGGGATTGGTTCTTCCTTCTTTCTGGCTTATGCGAGATGCTTCGATGGCATAAGACAAACTGATAAAGTAGAACACATACTCTGGCTTTTCAATGATCTCCTCTAGCAGCAATGGATTTGGGAAGAGTTTTCGTCCCTTTCCATTCTCCTTTCCAGCCATTAGTAGTTCACAATTTGGTGTTCTAGTTCCTTAGTTGTTTGAACTCGAGCTACCTTTAAATTTCGTATTAAAAACGAATCATATTCTCTTTTCATTAAGTCTCAGCCTGCACGCCCTAACATATTCTCTCTTTCCTTTTTCTTTCTACCAGACAGGTGAATTCTTCACCAAAGTAGCAAACCAGGTTCTTGTGTTCACCCAAAGATTTCCATCCTCTTTTCAGCATTTCAACAAAAGGGATGTTTTGGAATTCAGAATGAAGCCTCGTCTTCAAACTTCTTTCCATTAGAGCTACGTTTGTCTAAATGAAGTTTCTGCTTTATCTTTCCTCCGTTCCTACTTTAGCTTCATCCAAGCCCCTTTTTCTTTTTCTGATTCTTCCACTATCCGCCGATGCTTAGTTACTCATCCTTTCCCTCAACTTGCCCAATCAAGTGCTCAAGAAACTTTTATTAGATTTTTCAACGCCAGGGATTCTTCGTATGGCGAATGGAATCAACAGTTGTGAGTGTTAGATACAGGTTAGGACGGAAACTCTAGGGTTTGGGTTATAGAGAGAGATTTGAGTAAAGGTTTGAAGTTTGAGAGTTAGATAAAGGTGGTCTCTTCAGCTGGGACAATTTATAGTTTTTCAACCGTTTATTTAGTTTTCATTAAATGCTCAGACAACAAATCGCTTCTTATGGTTTGTTCCATTTTTAATATGATGTAACGATAGACAAAAATAATTGTCATATAGCGGCAATAATTGAAATCGGGCGCTAGTCGCGACATTGAGAAGAATGTCATGGCAATTTTTCAAAGGTGATTTGTCGAAGTAGGTTGCAAGATTAAACTTCAGTGGTCGCACATAAACTTTATTTTCAAATTGAGTCCAAAATTAATTATTTCACTAATACCGCAGAAAGTAGGTTGTTGCATATCTTTTAGTGCTTTGTTTTAGTCGCAACATTAAAGAACTGTGTCGCAACATAAACTTTCTTTTCAATTTGATTCCTAAATCAATCAGAAGGTGAGAAGATAATAAAATTGGTTTGAAATTACATCTTTCTATTTTCTCATGAGACATTTAAGGTATGGATCATACTGAGTTACCATGAAGAGATTCAGAAAAACTTATTTATAATTCAAAGGAACCTTTAATTGGCAGAGAACACTGCTTCATTTCTAATTCAATATGATTTCACAGTAGATATCCAGATATTTTCACTCATAAACAGCGATTATTTGTGCTTTAAAATAGCAAAACGACATTTTTCTGAACTTTAATAGTAGTTTATCATTAAAAATAAGAGGGAATTAGAATTACTCCCTTGTAGTCATTTTGTGATATTTCTTGAGATAGAATATAGAATGAAATTCTTCTTCTAATTTAGTCATTGTTCCGAAAAATCAACAAAATCTAAAAATAAAAACTACTGAAGATATTGAACTAGTATTTAACTTTTAATAAGATTTAAATCTGCATTAATCAAACCATTAAAAACTTGTACTAAATTTTCAGTGGTCTTCTCCAAGAATGATGCCAAGAATAGTCCTTAGCTGTGACATATGTCGCTGATGCTTGACTTCCTCTTTTCCTCGTGACTTTCTTTGTCTTTCGCTTCAGTCGAGCTATTCTTCCTTAATTCATTTCAATGCATACTTGGTCTCATCTTCTTGTTTTGTAATTCATTATTATCTTCTCAATAGGTGAGATCTTTGATTTATCTCGCATCACTAGGAAATGCATTTTAGATCGGTTATAAGGATGTACACCGCCTCATTTTGAGTCTCAAGTTCTTTAAATCTGGGCTACTTATTTATCAAACACAATAGGTTATTAATATAAGCTTTAGAAATTCTTCAGCGCATATTCAAATTTTGCTTTCCCCATGAACTATAGTATCTCCATCTTCAAAAGATTGAGTCGGACTTAGTTATTCTCTCTATTGTCCCTATGTTGTCATTGTTGTTGCCGCTGAACCTGTAGCCAGCATAAGCCCGATGGTAATTTATCCGTGTCTAAGGCCCTACAGTTCCTCCACCATACATGAAAGCCATGGTTCCTCGCTAGCTGCGTATAGTGGTTGGTAGGTTGGGTTAGGCTAAAGGTGTAGCTCCGCTTGCATTGAGGTACCGCGTTCCTTAACCCGATAGGGCCGCTCAACCGCCCCTCAAAGACTCATTTTCTTTTCTCTTATCTATCGTCCCACTTCAGACAGAATGTGCATTCATCATTGTTCCTGTTCATACTGCATCTAGCTTGCTTCGTGATGTTATTCTATCTAGTCCAATTATGACTTACTTTCCTCTTTCAAATTTCACACAAGCCCCTGGGCGATGGAGCCAGAGTTGCATTTCCTCGCAAGGTCTCAATCAGCCGTACGCTCCCTTCATTTCTTCTTTAAAAAGCTCCAGAAGATGCATCATCTATACCCTGGGAGGCACATCTATAGAAAATATCCATCCGAGTGGTCGATCTATTCCATGCATAGATATATTTTCAAAGAATCTCGAATTTTCCATGCATCAGAGATTCTCTCTTATCCTGTCAAGACAATTATTTCTCCTCTTCAGCGCTAGGAGCCGTAGGAAAAAATTTAGTCAGAGAGGCCTCCACCAACTCTTCCCAAGTGTTCACTAATCCTGACTAGCAATGAATCGAACTACATTTTGTCACAATATCTTCAGTTTAGCGGGGAAGATCTCAGAACTTTGATTACTTCTCGCCCAACCCCATTCAAGTCGATCAGAGGCGCTAAGCATTCATGAATCTTCCCATATGCTCATTGATCTTCGTAGGTGTCCCGTGAACTCGGTGTTGCCGCACTACGGTAATTCAATGGAAGGTTTTGCTGAATATTATTTTCATTTCGTGTCAGTTTTACCATGTAGTACTTTCGGATAATAGCCCAAAAGTCCTCCATAGTCTTAGGCCACTGATTTCTCTCTACTTCTTCTTCTTCTTCTGGAATAACCTACAATCTTTCTCTTTGATTTGCAATATTTCTGAATTTTGTACTGGTGATCCTTCTCAGATTCTACAATGTTTTCACTTGGCGAGTAAATGGTGATCCGCTTCTCTGCTGGCGTATTTAAATTCTTTCAAATAGAAACATAATTAAGATCAAATGAATTCGTGGACAGAAGTTATATCCATTAAGCTCATAGAAAATGTCGTAAGAGTTTTTCGGCCATCGCTATTAAAATTCGTTTTTGTGATTTTCCAAAAATAACATCAAAAAAAAGAAATGCCTAATTATAAATTTTCGTTAGAATATTGATCTTTAAATTTATCATCTATCTTTTTAACGGCAACTAAAACTTGTTAAGAATTAAATTATAGATGGTAAATTTATGAGACACATTACCAAAGGACTATTACTCAACTACTCACAACTAAGGCCAAAACTTGTCACCGCTGTCATAGACCAATTCTATGACACTACCACTGAAGGACTATTACCAATCCCCGACAAGAACGCGCAAAACTTGTTTTATCATTAGCGTGTAAGAAAAGATGAAATTGTTTTTTTTCTTGAAATAACCATTTAAAACTTGTGTTAGTGGTCTAGATCACTACAAGTGCATTAACGGGCAAGTAATAAAGATATTTAAAGTCCATATATCGTCTCTAACAGAAGGATGAGAAGAAAACAACTACCCAACCACTCAAGATCATTACTATTTGAACTCTCCGATATGATGATAAGAAGACTAAATGTAGTCTTGTGATCAAATCTTATATCTACAAAAGTAAAGCTTTAGATTAAAATTTCAAGGAGGATTCACCGGAGCGAGGCAAACGACAGATCAATTAATAATAATCAATTTTTTGCATCATTTTGATTCATATTTTCACTATCAATTGGAAAATTGAGTTTGTCAAAGACAGGCGTAGCATAGTTTGGATTTCTCCTTAACCATACTTTTCTTACCGATAAAAGTTCATATTCATTTCGAGAGACATTCTAATTAGTTACTTGTAAATATAGGACTCTTCTAAGATTTGGCATTTTTCCTTTCAATACTTCATACGCCTAGACTAAAGAATTCTGGGCCTGATGATTAAGATATTACAAGCCTTCTCCACTTGATTGACACTTTATCTGGAAGAAGACTTATGAAAATTTTATTCTCTTATCGATCTCGCCAACACGAGATCATAATCAATTCATCCAAAAGAGGAGAGACCTCTAAGTGATTAAACATATACTTCATTCAACCTATCTAAACTTATAAGTAAGTTGGTGATCTATCTGAGTAATCCTTCAAAGTTCATTAGTTCCATAGGATAGCTCATTTACACTGCAGAGCCACAGACTTAAGATTCTCCATCTCCCGTGTCACCAGGGCTCCTAGAAATCGTAGGATACAAAAGACTCACATTATTAGTACAAGGTACTAATGAGAACAAGTAAATTTATAAACAATAACAATCAAATAAATTCAAGAATTGAATGAAGCTTTCTTCCACTCATGCAAGAAAATGATTTCATTATCAATAATTTCATATTAAAGGAGCTCAACTTCTTTCAAACTCGGGTTTACTCAACATCGCTGACTAAATCGATCAGAAAATTCATCAAATCATAAACAACCGAAATAAATGAACTCTAGAAACCTTCCAAAGATCCATTTAAATCAAACAAATAATGAAAAGAATAATAGAAGAAATATCAAATGAAGTCGCACCAATACAATACCCAAATCCAAAAATTAAAGGAAAAACTAACAAAATAAAACTATACTAAGCCAAATCTACTAAAATGAAACAAATAAAAAATGGTGGTAAAATACAAGTGAGGCTCCTCGGTTCACAATCTGCAAATCCCGGAGTCACTGAAAGCTACGCACATTGCCTTAGAAGCATGTGATGAGGCTTCAATGTTAACATCTCTACTTCATTAATTGTGTTGTGGATTCCCAAAGTTTGGCCCAAATTGGTCTCTTTATCGCGGCATAACAAAATTATGTCGCAACATAGCTTTAAGTCCCGCCGCCTGGTCGTGATCTTGTACCTTCGTCGCAACCTATTCTCTCGGGCTTTCGATTGTGGGTCGCGGACATACTTGAGAAGGTCAGATATAATCTTGGTGCGGAGTTTTGTTCTTGTCGCAACAGAATGCCTGTGTCACAACACTTAACTCCGCTTTGCACCATTTTCTCATGTCCTGAAGAGCTTTACAGAGTTGTCGCGACATAATTTTCCTTGTCGCGATAAACAATTGTTTTTAAGTCCTTAGCAATTTTCTATCGAGACAAGAAACTCTTTGCCAGTATGCAGATTTTTCTTCTCTGCCCTTGTAACTTGCCGGAAATGCTTATCGCTTATAGAATTATGTTGCATACAACTGCTCCTGGCCATTCTCAAGTCTTCTTCAATTTCGTCATGACCTAATTTTTCTATCGCGACAAAATCTTATCATTCCCCAGTTTTTATTGTCACGACATAAAACTTCTGTTATAATAATAAGTTTCCTGGTTCTTCTAACTCTTTGATTATGTTTAAAACAAGAATTTAAGATCGCCATTTTTCTTGTGTTACTTCATCATCTGTCAAACACATGAATTCTACCCTTCATGTTTTGTTTATACTTTAGCTGTGAAATAATCTTTGTCGACAGAGATTGTATAGTTTAGTTGAATTTTAGAACTGCTATGCAGCAGATTATTTTCTTTGTCACACATCTTCCTGAGTTGACTTGTGTTAAATTGTTAATACATAATAGAAAATTTATTTGTCGCATATAGAGGTTTACATGTTAGCCGTAAACTCCTTTCATGCCAATAGCCTATATTTTGTCATATTAATACATTTTTCTGCTTAGGTTTTGTAGTCTTTGTCACGACATAACAAAGGATTGCTGCAAAACTTCTCCTTCACCTATTGAGTTGTGTCTCGAGCTTTGCTGCAACATTTGTTGTCGCCAGATATTTCTTGTTTGATGAATTTTGGGGGCGCGACATACAAAACAGGGGTTACGACACAAACCGAAGGTTATTTCCACCTTGTGCTGTTTTCCTCTGCTTTCAATTAACTCCAGAAAAACAAAAAGTTGGTGAAGATCAGAAGAATTGAGCTACAACAGATCTAAAAATTGTTAAAAAACATGCCGTAGTAAGACAGATTAAAATAGATTAGTTTTACATCATCATCACTGAGCTACTTGCGACTCTCCAAAATCCGCTACCCACAAAGACAATTACGGTTTTGTTTATAAATGACTGGGCTGGATGAAATCACCAATGATCGATTTGATCACACATTGGCATTATTAGGGACAGAGCCAGAAAGACTCGAGGTATGGTGCATGAGTGAGTTTCATTTCACAGCATGGTATGTAGGATTCCAATTTAGAATTTATTTTGATTTCTGGGAAATATGACAGAATGACAGGTCGGCGTGAACATCGCATGTGCATTTAGGTGGGGAGTAGCATTTGTAGGAATATTATAGCACTCACCTTATGGGGAAACATCATGCGAGATTTACGGCGGATGGCTCATCATAGCCGTAAGGTGAAGAAAGCCGACATGTGGCTTTTATGATTATTTTTGTAAAATTTTCGCAGTAAACATTAGGTAATTTAATGGGGTGAAGAGAGAATGAACTCACATATGGTATTATATGAAAAAGGTTAGATTATATTTACAGGAAAAAATTTTTACATGGATCATCCTCGTGAATTTTAGGGCTCTGGCCTCACGAGGGGCCAAGTAGTTCGCCTAAGCAAAGGTGTGGGAGTCGCCAGGAACAGGCCGCCCAAGCCAGGTTCCCCGCCTTACCAGGAAAGGTGGATCGCCAGGTGAAGGTGAGTTTCACCTAGGCTAATCTGCAGACTGCAGACACCGCTTTCCCGTAGTACCGTATATTGGTGTTTGCTTTAGGTGTAACTCCAATGGGAAGCGTAATTTATCTCCCGTTTTGTAAAATTATGATCCCAGAATGGGACTTAACGATATCGGGTTATAACATATTCATGTGTTGGATGTATGACTAACTAATTTCCTGATTCGAGGCGCTATAAGATAACAACTTTCAAAGACAAATCATCCCAAAAAGGAGAAAAGGAGAAGAGGGTAAATTTTTTCTGAGTGAAAAAACAAAAACATACCTTTTCAATCCTCTGTTACATTATCCGATCGCTGAAAGAAGATATTTGACCTTCTTTGATTTATGATGAACTTAATGGGAAGAAGTTATTACCAATTTCAATCGAGTCCATTTACCCCAGAATAATAATCACATGCCAAGAAGATCCCTTATTTGTTCAAAACATTATAGGTTACGGTTTTGTTTTGTTGATCAAGGCTTTTTAAGCCAAGATTGTAGAGAAATTTCAAATGATACCCTCAGAACACAGTTACAAAGTCTGACAAAGAATCACAACTACTATGCTAAGTTTTTCAGCATTAGCCCATAATATAATGAAGATGATGGAGTCTTCATTAAAGCATTCCATGTTATAACACTCAACACCAGTGATGAGACAAGAATTCAAATAAATGATAATAAACCCATAAGATACGACCAATTTAACAGGTAATGGATCAAAATATATGCTCTTAGGATAAACTAAATTTTGGGAGAATGACAAATCTAAGAAAGAAAAATTGCTCACCATTTATACTTAATAACCGGATAATGAATAATTTGAGTTGAAAGTTATGAATACAAATGATAGCGAAAATAATTGAGTCGACCAAGCACTATCCCTACCGTACCAAACGACAAAGATAGGAGTCAGTAAAAAGTGATTAAAAATAAATGTATGATGGTGATCACCCTTGGAAAGAAAACGTAAAATTAGTTTTCCAAGTACTAGCCAAGACATGTCTACACTTATGAATATTGAGAAGATGGTAAAGATAATAGGAAACCCACTTTTTCATAGTAGTAATCCACTTTTTCTAAGAGTGGTATGACAAAATTATCTACCACTATAATTGTAGATTTTATGTTTGAAGAAGACATCATTTCAAGATGGTCAGAGATAAATAACTGCAAAAGAGCTTGACAAAACAACAAAAGAAGACAAAAAGAAAGATAGTCGGGAGATAAATAATTCACCTACTTTCAAAAAGAGTTTGATAAACAACAAAAAGAAGGACAAACTAAAAAAGATAAGAACAAAGAAGAGAGGCAAAGAATTCCAAGAGGAGGAAGCTTCATAAATTGAGAAGAGCTCTCATTTTAGATATATCAAAAAATCCAGATTCCATTTCTTTCCTATCCTCAGAATGACTCTACAAGCCCTGCAGTATTTATATGTAAGAGTAAGAGAGTGTTTCAATGAAATAAAGTCAAAGTTTCTTCACATTTTGTGTGTTTTTTAATCACTGAGCAATTGAAAGCCTCAAAGACGGTAAAGGAAGAGAGGCCATAGAAGGAAGAGATTGACTATCAAGGAAGTGCAAAGGTTACTGACTACCAGCATATAATGTAATCAGGGAAACTGATTGAATTTGCATTTTTTAATTTTATTTCGGTGATGAGGTGATTTTGATAATTTTCTTTTGGATAAATTCACACTACCCTCCATAAGAGCTGAAACTATATGTGGTGAATATTTATAAGAGGATGTTTTTCCTGATTATAATATGAAAGAGAACATTTTTCTAACAAACTTAAGAAAGATTACTCCACACTGATGTGGTGTGTGGCTTGGTTTCGGCCTGTGAAAAAAATATGGGGAAAAACCAGCAACAAACTGTTCAGAGAGTTGAGCCTGGGTTGTGGCCTTTTGATTGAAGATGTCGTTTAGTTAAATGGGAAAAGGAAGAAAAAAATTGAGACATGGTTTTTTTTTGTTATCTTGGGATTTTTTTATAAAAAAAAAAAAAATTATTATCCAAAAAGAAAACAACTCCATATGAGGCTTTGGGAAAAAAAATATTTCGTTTTGATTTATGAAAAAGGAAAAATTGTTTCCTTTGTTGATTAAAAAAAGGAAATAAAATGCATGTATTTTGGTTTTACCGAAAAAGACATTTATTTTGTTTCATCCAAAAGAAACCATTTTCAGATGAAAATTAGTTTATTCTTTTATGAACACCATCTTTTTGACTTAATTATTTTGTGGTTTTAGTTTTGAAAAACTTTTTTTTTTCCTTTATTTATGGAGGAAAAATTGGTGTAAACCTTTTCTTTCGGAATAGGTCTCTCTTTAAAAAAGATTTATTTATTTATAATTTTATTCAAAAGGAAAAGTTTGAAATTTGGTATTGGTTTGTCCTGGGCCAAGGGAAAATTAAAATTACAAAGGAAAAAAAAAGACTTTATTTGGATTTATCTTAATAAAGGAAATAAAAACTTCTTAGAATCTCCAGGAGGAAAAAATACCAAGTTTGTTTGGCTGACGAAAAAATATAAGCTCCTTACAGACAGCATGACTGGTTTGTTGTATTTTGAAAACAGAAACGAAAAACCAAAGTTCGTTTCATAGGTGAGCCTGAGAAAATAGTGATCATTTCTGATGGAAAACTCCTTGATTACGTGGTTCTCATTTGAGGTTATTTTGGGGAAATTGATATGTCTTGGTTAATTTATGAGAAGATATTTTTTTTATTTTTATAGAATTTTTTTTCAAAGAACGCCATGTAAATATTCCTTTCAAAAAAACAATGTTTAATGAACATTCCTAAAAGAGTTGTTTTGGCGGGCTTTTTAGGGGAAAAAAAATCTCATTTAATTGGAAACTAAAGGTTTTGGGAAACAAACAAACAAGTGGTTTGTTCGTTTGGAAAATCTTTGTTTAAACAAACAAGTGGTTAGCTATTTTGAAAAATTCTCGTTGCAAAAGTACAAGGAAAAATATTAAACTTGAGACATTGAGTAAATATCCCAATTGTCTACTGAGTAGCTTAAACCATCAAGCTACGATTAAAAATTATGTTGAGTTATTGGAAATTACATTTTCTTGCATATTTCGAAATGGTATTAAATTAATAATTGAATGTTTTATATTTGATTCACTGTATGGTCATAATGTATAATGTAAGGAGTGTTTTAAAATTTCAAAGCAAATGTTTATGGCTAAATTCACAAATAGACTTGAGTTTATATATGAATAAATGGAAGAAATGAATGTTTACACCCATTCCTTAAATGATATTTGAGGTGGTCAAAAAGCACGGTCTCCAATATTAGATTATAGAGAATAACTGAATAAGAGAAAGACAAAAGATTACGTGATGATCAGATGGAATTTTAGATGATATTCCCATGAGAGAAATATAAAATACCAACAAAAAAACAGTTCAAATTAGGGAATATCTGTTGGGACTTGGTGTGGATATCTAGTGAAGATTAAATTGAACCAGTGAAGTGAGTTAGTCAGAATGGTTAGAATGAGACTAAAACCTGTAAAAGATTGATATAGTGAACACCCAACCTAGTTGATTGGAGATCCTAAGATCTAGGTTCAAAAGGGACAACTAAACTATAATGAATTGTTATATCACTTTGGAGATCTTCTCTTATCCATTTCTATGATGAAATAGTGATGCTTGTAAAAATAGTGGTTAGATATGCTTTGAAATGTGATCTTGGTAAGTAAATGAAACTAAACAAGGGTGATATGAGTTGCTTTTGAACTGAGGGATTTCACGGTTGGGAGAGCTGAAGTTTAGTGGAATGAAAAAGCACATTTCATATATTAAACTCAGAAAGGTGTTTATGTCAACACCAAAATCGATATGTGCTTAACTAAAATGTGTTAAAAAGATTCCTGTGTAAGATATGTTATCGTCTACACAAATGGTAGAATAGTTTAAGGACATCATGTCTACTATTTAGTTAGTAGAGTAAACATATTTTTACAAATGAAGGTTCAAAGGGTAACACTTACCTTTCATATGCATGTTTCAATTGTTAGCTCTATCACCATGTTTGTCAGGTCTTTAGTCATTAATTTCATTCATATGATGAATTATTGGAAAATGTGAATGAAATTAATAAAAAGTTCTGAATTCCGTGAATGAAATTGTTGCTTCATTCAAAATTCCAAGAGTGTGAGAAACCAAACCCTTTGACATTCTAGAAGTTTAAGAGTCGGGTCTCTCCTCTAGTTATGATAAAAAAGATCGTAAGTTTCGTGAGTCTCAAGTTTCCTTATGTTGGTGATAGAGAGAATACATTTTTAGTTTGTTGGAATGGCAGCAAAGTGTTTTTATTGACCATTCGACAACCGTTTTATTCTGTGAGACAGATGCCTTGGAAATATCAAAGCACCAATGGAGAAGGCAAATCATTCTTAAGGAGATTGTGGTTTTCACAAAACTTGATTCTTTTTACTCCGGTTATGTTCCTCATCTTTCTCTATATTATTTCGGTTTTAGTATTTTATTTAAAATGTTTTTTATTTTCGAACTAACCATTATTTTACAGTATTGTGTTTATGTTGCTTGGAATGTTAAATGACGTAGTTTATGTGGCATTGAGTTCCTATAGAAAGGAGATGCCTTTCCCCGGGTTGGGTTTCTACGGGAAAGGGACAATATTTTTCTAACATTTTGTACAATTTACTAACCAATTAAATTGACACCTTTTAGAAACATCGAACAAAACAATTATAATTTTTAGAATTTGTAACTAGTTGTAGCATCAAATTATTTATAGATTTAATCAAACTACATGAATAAAGGTCAGAATTTTCTCAATAATTCATCGGTTTTCATTTCATCTATATATTTGTTTGAATATTCATTATATATATTCATAAAATCATTTGTCTATCTTTTTTTTCTGTTTCCAATATTTAATCTCTAAAAATGGGATACATTGATTATAATTACTTAGCAATTAATCTAGGATAAAGTGAAACTTATTACGAGCCATTTTAAAATTAACAAGGGTTTCTTAGAAAGAATGTCAGTTTTGGTTGTTTTTTTTAAAGAGAAAAATAATTTAATTGATTCAAACTAGCAAAATATCAATAGAAACATAGAATCTAAAATTGCTATAAAATCCAAGTTAATAGCATAGTGAATTAACTCAAAACCTATAAATTTAATAGTTAAGTCTATACATTTAATAGTTGAGCCTACACATTTGATATTACTATTGTGACTATAATACCTATGACTCTAGTTGTGCAACATATTGATTACTATTGATTTGATTTCTTTTCTCCGATCGTATATATTTTGATCATCTGAATTGTCTAAACACAAATAACCAAAACCAAAATATCATATTGAGACGACACAACTATTCGTTGTACCAAGACGACAACAATCATATGCTCATGAAGGAGACAACAATCACACGAGTACCAAAGCAAGGACTAAATCACGAAAAAAAACAAATAAAAACCTAAATATGTATGGAAATACCACTTTATTGAGAAAGAAAAATATTGTTGAAGCATGATATTCATATTAAACCCAAACTTACAAGCTCGGAACTTTGTGAGAAGCCATTTAAATTTAACATGGTATCGAGTTTTATTTCGGTTATGGTCTGGCTCAATCCTCCTTGCATTTAATCCCCATGTTTATTCAGTTCATAATCTGATTCTAGCCCACGTGCACCCGGTATTAAATGTATGCACGTGAGGAGTGGGGTGGTCAAGACGATATTCATATTAAACCCAAATCCTACGAGTTTGAGCTTTTAGGAGAGTTGGTCATTTAACAAATATGGAAAGAGGTGTAGATGGGTGATTTCAGGCTAAGAATGATAAAAAAAATTTAAAGAAAAAAGACTAACAAAGAAAAAGTTGAGAGAAAATGAGGATGAAGTTCCTACATTTTGTTATATGTGAGTTTTGCTTGTCCGCATCAAAGAAATAGATTTTTTTCTAAAAGGAATGCTGAAATAGCTTGATTATTCCTTATTAAAATATCAAAATCCGCTTTTTATCACTCTCAAATTCCCTCTCCATTTACATAAAAAGACTATTTAGAAATTCAATGAGTATTCAAAATTACATTTTAGAATTTTTTTTTTCTTTATTTATGGTTATAAATTTTTTTAATTTCATATTATTTTTTTATCTTTGGTCTCTTTATTCTATATGTACATCAATTGATTTTATATCTTTTTATCATGTCTATATAGGTAAATTAACCTTCAATCAATTATTTCTAATAAATTACCTTTACCAAACAATAATTTATAATCAATTACCAACTACAACTACCAGTAATTAGCTGGAAAAAAAAACAAGTACGTAGTATAAACTCATGTGATCGTTCATCTAGATTATATTTAGGGCCAGCTTGATAGTTCCTTTTTAAAAGTGTTTCTAGGCTTAAAGACTCTTTTAAGTGTTTTTAGAGGAAAAAAAAGGCGTTTAGTAATATTTTGAAAAACTCTTTTGAAACTTTAAAAAAACAATTGGAGTGTTTTCTTGAGAAATGCTGGAGAGATGTTTTAAAAAAAGCACTTTAACTTTTTTTTGGATATTACTATAATACCTATTAATTAATCCTTAAAATATCTATTTATTTTATTTAAAAAATCATAACGATGTGATATACTTTTTAATCACTAATTCAAATATTTTTTGTCAATATATATGTTAGCCCAAGAATACCTCTAATTGAGGTTTTGATGATAACAAACCAAGGTTATTGGTTACTAATAGTTAATATTGAGTTAAGTGATAGGTTGAAATTGATCATACATCAAATGAAGACATTCCAAGCTTAAGATGACAATAGTGTATTTGATCAAGCTCTTGGAAGTCAAGTTCACTCAAATAAATTAACCAAAATTTCATATCCAAAATGACTAGTAACTGTGATGCCCCAAAATCCATGATACCATGCTGTGACGTCCCAAATCCCGAGGGTCATTTTTTTTTCTGGCCAGCGGTCTCATGAATGGTGAAGTTCTTCAAAAACAAGGTACAAACACGCGACGTTGTTGGCCATCGACAAGTCCGGCGCACATAGTCATACGCTGGCCGCGCGCCGCTTATCTTGCTGAAACACGCCAGTTCATTGGAGTGCCAAAGATGTAAGTCTGGTCATCATACACGCCATCCAAACACTGTCACTCGTTAAAGTCCGTCCGTAACTAAGAACTCTCTACAGGTCGTCAAACTCTTGAAACCCCGCACGACATAAAGTCTTTTGTCGCGAAAGAAATGGCCACTCAAAAACTCGTGAGCGCACAGTGGGACCTGTCACAACTCAAGAAACCCGGTTTCAGCCCCCAAACCCTCACACGACACAAATTTCGCCGCGACGCGGGCTGTAATCTCTATCGCTAATCTAAACCGCCAAAGATGCCTAGGAACCCTATCGAGACACCTAAATTTTATCGCGACGCTAGTACGGAAAGCTCCATCGCGCGTCCCACGTGGCGCCATGTTCACAGTGTTTCAGGGCCGTAGAGCGTCGGCCTAAACCCGTCTCTCGACATAGGCTAGAGAAACTTTATAGCAAAATTTTTCTTCAATAAGGATGAGGACCCAAACGGTAGTAAATTTTTGGTCAGCACTGCATTTTTCTTCTCTTTCAATAAACCCTAATCTCAACATACAACAACCTTTTTATTACAAAGGCAATCAAGAATCCTAGAAAAACTTGCCAAATTAAAGACCATGCCAAAATGAGCTTTAATTACAACTCAACACCAAAACACGAGACAGAACCTGGAGGTTTCACCAGGTTTACAAAAACACAAGTGGTGCCAAATCTAGCCTTCCAACTAAACTCAACGTGCCCACCTTCGTATACCTCTAGTACCGAAAATATCTCACGGTCGGTGAGCAATGCCTGGCTGAGAAATGCTCCGCAAGGCTACTCCCCACCTAAGTGCACATGTAATGTCATGTATGGAAACTATTTCAAAACAAAAGATTTTGCTTTATAAATCATTCCATTGGACAACCTATAAAACCCCAAAAATTCTAATTTTCTGAAAAATGATAAAATGGTAATTTCGGTCAAAATCCAGAATTTTTCTAGATCTTGGATGATGAAATGGACTTTATCGTTGGAATCGTATCACGAACATAGGCCACACAGTCGAATTTCGAGGCGCCGAATTTCATCGCTTTTTGAGGCACCTGGGAGGGAAAGCGGGACACTTGACACATTGTGAGGGCTCAAGAGGTGCTACGTGTCATGTGCAAAAATGAGTCAAATATGAGCTCAAATGGGGACCTATGAGAGATGAAGATGGCAACAGATTTATGGAAACGGGCGTTAGATGGATAAGGGATATGTGATCTGGTGTCAACCAATGAGGCTGACATGTAGTAAGTGAGAGGACATCCCACTCACCTCCATTCCCCGACCCATGCTTGATCAACCTCAAGAGGGGGAGACAACCGAGAAGAAGGGAGAGGAAAAGAAGGAGAGAGTTTTAGAGAGAGATAGTCCACCTTCTCTCTAGACTGACCTGGCCGACCGAGGCAAGGCAAAAGCCATCCCCACTACAAAGTGGCTACGCTGGTGGCAACTCAAAGATTCTGAGTTTCCAACAACTCCGAGAGTGTGGGTCTCTCCTACTTGGTTATTTCTGTCTAAAAATCCATGAAAATGGTTTTAGGTGCTGGTACGTAAACGGGTTGGCGGATTTATGTTCCAAAGAAGTGGAACCGATGTTGATGATGGGACGCCCATCAACCCACGCATCGCTGGGGAATCGTGAAAAACAAATTCGCATTGCTTGTCAGATGAAATTCCATGTGAATTTGCTTGAATTAGATAGCATGATATGGCTTAAAATGAGTGGCTTGAATTGTGTGTGGAAAATGATATGTTAATGCATGCTAAATTGATGTGTTAACATGATTGTTGAATTATATGAAAAATAATTGGGTATGAGCCATTGGAATCGATATATGAATCGCATTATTGCATTCATGTGCACAATGACATCGCTGAGTAAGGTGCGTGCATCTGCATGGTTGTTCACCACTCTCGTGAATGTAATGGTTCATTTGGGACTACGTCCAATAAAGACTCATAGTTCAAATCATAAAATGAAAAGAAATTAGTGTGTTGGGCGAAGCAAGAAGGGGGTCGTTAATCCCCTCAGGTGAAAGCCTAGAACATGGGTGTAAGAGACCCACAAGATGACAAATTTCGTATGGGGTAAGAGACCAAAGGTAAGCTCTAAAAGTTCCGTCGCCTAAAAGAAACACTATTATGTTTATCACTTAGACCTAGAGTTGGGTGATAGGAGCCTAATTAATCTTAGATCGGTTACCCATCGCTTACTTGCATCAAGCAGAGTTGAATGTGGCTCTGCATATGGGTGTCATTGGTATTCGTTGACTCCATTGTCAAAGACTTAGTCATAAAAGTGAGCGAATCGTTGAGTGACTTCCGAGATACTGGGTATGAAAACATCTCATGCCTGATATGAATCATTCCATGTATAAATTGTAAATTGTATGAATGTGGATGTTGGTGGATGTGCCAATGCATGCATTTCAGGGGGAGAAGCCCTCGTAGAAGAATTCAACCACTGGCATTGCTCTCGCCCGTCATGCGATCCCCTTTCGTACAAGGAGCGTTCTCAGAAGATCTACACTCCTAGAATGAGATTATGAAGCGAGCCGGACTGTGGCCTCAATTCATGTTTTGTGTATATATTAGAACGAACTAGGGCTTTTTATATATATTTTTGTAACACATGTATGAAACATTATGATCGATGCATGTTGTATAAAAGTGTAATTAACTCTTGAAACTATTGTAACATAGTTGGTTATATTTTGATGAGTATGGATGTATGGGCCCGACGTGACCATTTTTACTCATGTTTGAGTCTCGGATAAAGAGACACTCATTTTGTGGTATTGAGACACTCAATGGCTACATGTATTCCGCGGGTTGATGGGTTGTCAAAGAACCCTCGGGTCAGGGCGTCACACAACCCTCCGAGAAGTTCACTAGACAACCCTCCGATCAAATCCATAAGACAACCCTCCGATCAAGTTCATGGGATAATCCTCTGATATCAAAACATATTTGGACAACCCTCCAATATCAAAACATATTGGACAACCCTTCGATATAAAAACATATGGGACAACCCTCCGATATCAAAACATAGTGGACAACCCTCCGATATCAAAACATATTGGACAACCCTTCGATATCAATTCATTTATTGGACAACCCTTCGATATCATCCATTCAAAACCCATGTTAATATATTGAGCACGCATATATCAGTATCATTTTCATGCAACCTGCATGTTATTCAATCAAGCAATCAACATGCAAACTGGATTTTCAGTCTCCATCCAAAACAAAACAGCATGTCACACAATGAAGATCTTCATGTTCAGATCCCACATATTAGCATTAACCTCGTTCTGCACTGAAATTCGAACCAAGATACAACCTTAACCCATCACAAGCTTAATCCAAACTTTCATGAACTGCACTTCTACTAACAAGGCTGAACCCATAGCCACTGAATGGGCCTTAGACAACCGCAGGAGAAAACTCCCACCTCAGTAGATTTTCCCGCTCTACAACCAGTTCCTCTCTACTTTCTTCCTCTTTCTTCCGGTTCTCCTTGGCCTCTCTCTCTCGTCTTCTCTTTTTACTCACGACCTTCTCCCTCACCTCTCTTCTGTTTTTTTTTTTTTTGGCTTTTTTCCCCTTTCACAGGTTTCACCAAGACCCCAAGCTCAAGCATCAAGTGAAGATTTTGTAATTTTAGGAATCTATGTAAGATGAATGCATTAATGCCTTTAGCGTATATCATCTTTTACATGCATAATCTTAATAACTTGATTTTTGTGTCTAAATTGAATATCTTTTTGAAAACTCGAGTATGAGCATTAAACCTTAGACATTTAAAGTTTAAAAAGTATTCAAAAGAGTTTTCTAAGGTTTGTACTGATTTGGAAACTTAAAAGAAACCTAAGGTGACCACTTCCTATTCTTTCGATTCTTGCAAATTCTTCGTGATTTAACTCAAAGCTGACTTAAATTGATTAAATATATTTAAACCCTTGTTTTATCATCAAACCTTAGTCATTTGGAGTTTAAAATGTGCTTAAAAGAGTTATCTAAGTGGTCTAAACATGACTTTTTTTTTACAAGCAATCGTTTGAGATGTCCAAGTCAACTGGTTGACCGATTGGTCCACCGATTGGTCTAAGCGGTTGACCGGTTGCAACCGGTTGAGAGTGTAATGTCAACCGTTTAGGTTCAAAAAAGCATGTTTTTCATTTTTATGAACCGGTAGAGCAAACGTCAATCGATATCAACTGACAGAAATGGGGCCACTACAAAGGTATTAAATGCACAAAGGCTAGTTTATTAATAGAATCGATCAATCGATTGGTCGACCGATTTGGTACATAATGCTACTCGAGATTTCACCCCTATAAATTCTTGGTTGAGACTATTGCGAGTCATATTGCATTAAACTCAACCGCTTACTTTCTCGCTTCATTTATTCTCAATTCATTTTTGGTGCATTCAATTCATTTGATATCTTAGAGTGCACCTTGATCTCTGCTCATCCTAGCTTAAGTTGTATTTGTTCGATCTATGAACTGTAGAGAGTGTCTCATTTTCGCTTAAGAGTGAAAGTCAACTATGCATACCTCAAGGATTTGTGAAGTGCTCCATTGGGAGCCAAAATCCAAGCCAGTAGTGCGAAAGCCTTGGTCGAACTTGAAACTAGTGACGCCCTCTATAACAACCCAACCCAACCATGTAGATATTGCCCGCTTCAAGCCCAAGGGGCCTTTACGGCTTTAAAACGCGTCTACCAAGTTGGAGAAAAGTCCATACCTAATGTCGTGAAAGCCCTATTCACGTGGGACGTGACAAACACCCCCTCATGCAACACAACATCTTCTATCAGGTCCCATGAGATTGTGAGACCAATGAAGTAACACCCACGGGCCAATGAATCAAACCCCACATCAGGTCAAGTGATCTGGGCTTGATACCATTTGTAACGACCCGACTCAACCATGTAGATATTGTCCGCTTCAAGCCCAAGGTGCCTTTACGTTTAAAATGCGTCTACCAGGTTAAGAGAAGCTCATACTTATATAGTACTAGAAAGTTTTTCCCCTATCCGATGTGGGATGTCACAAACTCCCTCAATGGAGACACAACGTCCTCGTTGTGTCCCATGGGATTATAGGGCCAAACAAACAAACTAAGCGCAGTCGAGCTAATGATTCAAGCCCGAATCCCATGGGCTCGAAGTTCCCACTCTCTTTCATATTTCTATAAATGATTTTCCAACAAACCAAAAATGTAAGTTCTCTCTTTTTGTTTTATTTTTTTCGATTATAAAGTCTCAAATAGAAAAGCTTATGTGGTATCTTTTAGGTTTAGCTCAATGTCACTAGCTATTGATCATGGTCTGATATGTATGTTTAACTTAAATGTAAACAATTACATCCAGCTTTTACATAAATTTTCAGACTGAAAACTTCACAAATGAACAAGAGAACTGAACAAAAGTCTGCTATGCATGTTTCATGTGAGCAACCGAGGTGTGATGATTTTGTTGATAGCTGTATTCTTAAGGCCTTGGCATATAAAAATCCTTAAACATTTATTTATATATATATATATAGATAGAGAGAGAGTAGAGAGAGATAGACAGTGGGTAGGAGGGTAGAGCCAGGTTTATTAGCTTAATGGGAACTTGTTTAAGTTTGTGTATGGGGATAGTTGAGTGACGTGTTAGTTGATAGTTCATGTCCGTTTGTCTATTCTTAGCATTCTTTACAAATGTATGTTAGATAATTGATTTCTTAATAACTAGTTAAAGTTCACTACACTCTTTTGCCTTTGTATTGTTTGTTGGTTTAGTGAATATACTCTTAACAATATGAATTATGATTTGAATTTGTCACTTCTATGGAATATGTCATTATGGACAATATGGTGGTTTGAGGTCATTTTATGACGATTGGTAAGAAGGGATATTGGAATAATTTTAATACCCTTAAAATTAAGGTTTTGTTTGATTTTATGATGAATTAATGAGCTTACTACCTTTATTTGCTTATTGTTTTGGGAAAATATTGTCTTTCCATATTCTTAGTTATCTTGAGTTTAGTTGAAGTGGAAACATGTTACTCATAAGCTGCTTCCTGTAAGGTAGTTATTTGCTTAGAATTGTTGTTGTCTTTTTTAAGTCAATGTAAGAGTGATGAAACAATTTGAAATTTGAAAGGATCTAATATTGTTATTAAAGTTTGAAGTTTCTTGGGATTTATTGATTACTACAAATAAATTATTAAGAGATCTCTAAGATTATCTTATATTTTCAGGCTAACATAAAAAGAAGTTGAGTTTGTTTGGTCTTATAACTATGATGATAGCTTCATTGAGTTGAAGAGCAAATTAGTACCAACTCTTATTTTGATTATTTCATTAGGTTCAAAAAAGATTTGTTTTGCATAATGATGTCTTTTCAGGATTTATGTCAGGTTCTTAAAGGAAAATTGATATTTATTTATAGACATTTGAAATTTTAAGATAGAGAACCACCTTATTATGATTTGAAGTTAGTAAAATGGTTTTTGCACTTATGATATGAAGACATTTCTTTTCTTTTATTATGATTCCTACTCATAGATTATGAGAGTTTGAAGTCTTTTTGTCTTCTAAATGATTTTTAAGCAAGAAATGTAGGATAACATACAATTACTTAAGGATTATAATGACATTATTCTAAGAATAAAACAATGAGAATCTAGATTTATGCCTTAAATAAGAAAATAATTGACTCTTGAAATACAAAGGTTGTCGCAAACGATTATTATATGATTTTTAGATGTTTACAACTTCATGTTTGCGTGAAATGTCATTTCAAAGTTAAGTGAGAAAGTCACTTGATAATAATATTCGCTTATATTAGTGTTGGATTTGGGAGATCTCAAATATTGTTATTTTCTGAATAGCTTTATATGAGATTCATAATTGAGATTTGGATGTTTAGAAATAATTTTTTTGTCAACATGAAAATTTGAATTTAGAGAATTTATGAATTTAGAAAATTGCGCATTTACTTTGAACAGGTGTTTGGTAATTGGACAAAATCCAAGCATATGAAGGTTAGTCAGCCACACTTCAAACCTTCAAGCTGAAGGCTTGAGGGTGTTTAATTGGACAACATAAAGCCCCTGTGGTGGTTTCTAGCATGACACCACCGATTGAAGGTTGAGGAGAAGTTGACGTAGGCAAGGGTGTGTCGAACCACTAAAAATCTAGAGTTTGATTTCTTTACTTTATATCTCTTTATTTAATGCTTTTGAAATTAAATTTGTAGATTTCATATTGATTTGCAAAAAGTTTTTGAGAAAATCAATTCACCACCCTCTTGGTTAATTTGCTAAGTCGTATTCAACTTTCAATTGGTATCAGAGCTTGACCTCTTGTTTTCAAAGATTTAGCCGTCTAAGAGGAAAATGACTAGCACTAGCACAAGCCTTTTTAAAGCTGAAAGTTTCCCCGTTAACAAACCTCATTTCTTTGTCGAGCCCGATTATCAATTTTGGAAAAACAAAATGACTTGGTATTTGCAATCTCTTGATTTTGAAGTTTGGAAAACAATCTTTTTTGGTTACACATTTCCTACAAAAATTGTTGAAGGGAATAAAACCCAAAAACCTCTTGAAGAATATGATGATGAAGAAAATAAAGAATTTCAATTAAATTCAAGAGCTATTTACATTCTTGTATGCTCTATGGATAGAATCAATATACAGACTCAATGCAAATGGCCAAGTGAAGTTTGAGGATAACAATTACCCATGAAGGAACCAACCAAGTCAAAGATTCTAAAATTAGAATTCTTGTTAATGATTATGAAATGTTTAAAATGAAACCTAATGAATCTATTGTTGAGATGTTTACTAGGTTCATAGATGTTGTCAATGGACTGAAGGTCAAATGGTGGTTAAGAAGACAATGCATCTAAAATTTTGGGGCATGTCTATCTCCACGGACTTCTAAACGGAGGTTATTGTGGAAGCACAAAATTTGAGAGAGCTACCTCTTGAGGAACTTATTGGTTTCTTGATGACCTATGAAATGAAGATTGCAAGAAAAGATAAGGAAATGCAAAAGGAATAAGGCAAAAGAAGAGCATTGCACTCAAAGCTCAAGAAGATAAATTCGTTAAGGAAACAAAGATCAATGATATGGAAGATGACATCGCCCTCATCACAAAGTGAGTACAAAAGCTAATGATGAAGGATAAATTTAGTGAAAGGACCTATAATAGAAAGGGCAACTATAAGAAAGAAGGTCCTTCAAGAGAAGAAAAAGAAAATAGAGAATGAGCTAGAGATGAAATTTGCTACAAGTGCAAGAAATCGGGTCATGTAACATAAGATTGTCTTCTCTACAAAGAAAAGAAAAGAAAAAAGAAGAGTCATAATGGCAACATGGAGTCAAAGTGAAGATTCATCTGAGGATGAAAACGAGAAAGAAGTTGCAAACATGCGCTTTATGGCTCTTGAGGATTAAGATGAGGTAAATTTTAACTCTGATGGTAATGAATTTATGATTGAATATGAAGAATTGTTTAAAGACATCAACAAACTTGATGAAAATAACACCTCACTTTTAAGAAAAGTTTTGAGCTTCAAAGCGACGAAATCCAAGAAATTTTTCAAAAGTCGAGCCTCCCAAAAATTTCAGAGAAGGTAAATGAGAAACTGGTAAAAGCACAATGATTGGTCTTTTCCCTTTCAAAATTCTCTTGTGGACAAAAAGCTTTTGACATGATCCTAGCTAGCCAAAAATATGTTTTTGATCAAAAAAGGGCTAGGATACAAGTTTTCAAATAATGAAAAATATTTCAAAAACTACTTTGTCAAGGAGTCCACAAGTGAAAGTCCTTTAACCATTTTCAATTTGGTGGTAGATGAGGACTCATTAGTAGTACTTGTCATCTTTGAATGGATCCCTAGGTCAAAGAAGGCTTGGGTTGAAAAGTCAAAGGTTACTAACCACCAAGGACCAAAAAAGATTCGGGGTACCTATTGATTTTCAGGGACTGAAGTAGAGAAATGGTTCTCGAACAGTGGTTGCCTGGGCATGACCAAAATGAGTCACTATGCCTCCTCAAGGAGAAATGAGGGTACGTGACCTTCGGAGACAACGGGAAAGGTAGAATCATTAGACATGGTTTTATAGGTAACAATTATTCATCTCTCATTGAAAATGCTTTCCTTGTTGATGGTTTGGAACATAATCTTTTGAGCATTAGTCAATTTTGTGACAAAGGTTTTAAAGTGATTTTTGAGTCTTTTCATTACATCATCAAGGATTTTCAAAATGACAAAATCATCTTCATGGGCCATTGAAATGAAAATGTTTACATAATTGATATTTCAAAATATGAAGGTCATGATAGATGTTTTTCTAGCATGCATGATGAGAATTGGTCAGGCATAGAGATTACCCCAACAAAAAATGAATCCTGTAAGAGGCCTTCCCAAAAACTCCATTTTGCATAAAGTTTGTGAAGCATGCCAAATGGGAAAACAAATAAAAACCTCTTTTAAAAACAAAAATTTCATTTCTACCTCAAGACCTCTTGAGTTTCTTCGCATGAATTTTTTTGGACACTCAAAGACTACTATCTTAGAGGTAAATCATATGCATTTGTGATTGTAGATGACTTCTCTAAATATACATGGGTTTTGTTCTTAGCTCACATAAATGATGCCTTCAATGAGTTTTCAAAGCTTTATAAAAAAATTCAAAATGAAAAAGGTTTTACTATTTCAGATAAGAACCGATCATGGAAGGAATTTGAAAAGGTTGATTTTGAAGGCTTTGGTGGATGAGCATGAAATTGAGCATAACTTCTTCAAGCTCCTAAATCTCCAACAAATGGGGGTTGTTGAGCTTAAAATATAACTTTGCAAGAAATGGTAAGAACCATGCTTCATGAAAACAATTTGCCAACTTATTTTGGTTTAAACTGTATCATCTCCTAAATACACCCTAGTCTTTTAAACATAATTAGGGTATATTATAAGTGCATTTTGAAATTTTTCGCAATTATTATTTTGCTAAGTGAGAAAATTTCGAAACTCGGAATTTGTACAAGATACAAGGGCAAATTTGGAATTTATGAAATGAGGACCTAACGGTAAAAAATAGAATAAGCTTAAATGCTAAGGTAATGTAAATGTCTAAGTGAAATTATGAGAAATGAATTAGCAAAATGGAATAATAGGAGACTTAAATGAAAACAATAAGACAAAATAGGAAAGAGCCAAATACGGCCTTAGAGTAGTGAATTTGAAGACCAAATTCTTGTCTAGAAAGCCTATTTTTTTTAGCAAATCCCATTTTCGAGAGAGGCAGTGTGTAAAGGGGGAGTAAGAGTCGGCTTGAAGAAGACCGTTTTGGTTGTTTTTCCCATTTTCTGCCTTGTGATCAAGCAACTTAGAAGTGAAGATTTGAAGAGGTTAAGATATGAACACAAACCCTAACTCTCTTCTTTTGTGATTTTGGTTTTAGGGAAAAGCCCTAACTCGGGAAAGAGAGGTTTCTATTGATTATAACCCATTATTAGAGTGGTTTGGGTAGGATTCCATGGTGGGTTATGAGATACATAAGCTCACGAGGTTATTTGAGTTTTCAGGTGAGAATGACAAACCGCCATTTCTAGCGTAACCCACGACGGTGACTAACTAGGGTACCGTATCAAAGCTTCCAAATAATCTCTATTTTTGTACTCTTGCATTGTTATGTCTCGTATTTGTACACCTATAGTATAGGAACCCTAATAAATGATTAACTAGGGTCTAATAAGACTAAAATCTATGAAAATGATCGTATTCGCCACTCCTACGAAGCTCAGGTTGGTAAACTTAATGCCCCTATGATAAAATAATAAGTTCCTAAACACATATAATTGTAGGACTGCCTAACACCAAATATTGAATGACACGACACCTTTGTTGTGTGGGCAAGCACGTATAGTAATGCAGATTCTTTGATTAGCGCAACTAAGACTCTCGACCTCAAGTTGGCACATTTATTACTTTCTGCAGACTTTCTCTCGATTAGTGCGACACAAAGACTTCTATCAAGGTTTCTAAGATTCCTTTATGTGCTACGCACTCAAGATTTATACCGCACCTTTAGTACTTATTGTTGTGTCTTACCATTTCTTACACGGTCTAGTAGTCAAACAATTATATTATACAATCTAATCGATTTGTCAAGAGTAATGTATATCGTTTCTTCTCTCGTAGTATCTACTTCTGCACTCCGCATAAGTATAAGCCTATAACTCCTACAGAGATCCGAACAAGTATAACCGCTATAAGTACAAGCATGTGTTAAGCTTGTTATATGAACTACAAAATTCTAATATCTACTATCAGATATCCGGCATCGTTATATGCTTTACCGTAAATGAGTATTAGTGCATGTGTATAAGTATAAGTCATATGTTCCACTAAGCTGCTAAGCTTAGCATCGGTTTTAATCTGTAGTACGTAAGAGGACGCCCATGATCTTCTGCATTCCGGTCACTACGACATCTGTATATCCATCACCCGTAGGTTTTCGCATTCCATTATGTAAATGTAAATGTATAATTTTTGTATATGTATATGTAAATGGGACTCAGGACTGTATGTATTGATATTGTAAACACCACTACGGTGATAGTTTTATCTTTGTATCGTTGTATATGATATTTTGATTCAGTTATAAGACTTGACACCACCAATGTCTGAAAAAGTAAGTAAAGAATCCATGCATAGTTTCTCGCGCTCTTCATCCACTTAAAGCAGTCGTGCATTGCAGCCATCACTTATTATATATTGAATAGAGTTTTGATAAGGCCCTCTTTGAACAAAACCTCATATGAACTTTGGAAAAATAAGAAACCTAATATTAGTTATTTCAAAGTCTTTAGAAGTAAATGCTTTATTTTAAACACCAAGGACAACCTTGGAAAATTTATTGCAAAATCTAATGTAGGGATATTCTTGGCTATTCTTCATCAAGTAAAGCTGATAGAGTTTTCAACAAAAATACCATGGTGGTAGAGGAGTCCATCCATATAGTTTTTGATGAATCTAACGATTCTCTTCAAAGAAGAGAAAGTGTTGATAATGATGTAGGTTTAGACTTTTCCATGGGAAGATTACAAATTGAAGATGGGTTCATCAACAAGAAGAAGAGATTGATTCAAAGAAGGAAGAGCACTCCTCTACCTCCTCAACTTGAGCAAGGAGAACCACGTCAAGGACTTCCAAAAGAGTGGAAATTTGTCTCAAATCACCCACAATATCAAATCATAGGTAATCCATCTAGTGGGGGTAAGAATTAGATCTTCTCTTAGAAATATTTGTAATAACCTTGCTTTTATCTCTCAAATTTGAACCCAAGAAATTGAATGATGTTATAGTAGATGAAAATTGGGTAATGGCCATGCTAAAAGAACTCAATCAATTTGAAAGAAATGAAGTTTGAGAGTTAGTACCTAGGCCTAATGATCAAAGTGTTACTGGAACCAAATGGGTTTTAGAAACAAAATTGATGACAATGGCATCATAGTTAGAAATAAAACAAGATTAGTGGCCCAAGGGCATAATCAACAAGAGGGAATTGACTATGAAGAGACTTTTGCTCCCGTAGCTAGGTTATAAGCTATAAAAATGTTGCTTGCTTTTGCTTATTACAAAAACTTCATTTTATATCAAATGAATGTGGAAAGTGCCTTTTTAAATGGTTTCATAAATGAGGAAGTGTTTGTTGAACAACTACCCAGGTTTGAAAGTTTTGATTTCCCTAACCATGTTTTCAAACTCAAAAAGATACTTTATGACTTGAAACAAGCTCCTAGAGCTTGGTATAAAAGGCTAAACAAATTTCTTATTTTGAGTGGTTTCAAAATGGGAAAAATTAATACAAATCTCTTCATTAAGTCAAAGGATAATGACATGCTTATTGTTCAAATCTATATTGATGATATTATCTTTGGTGCTACTAATGTTTCACTTTGTGAAGAGTTTGTCAAGTCTATGCATATAGTAGTTCTAGATGAGTATGTGAGAGCTTAACTTCTTCCTTAGTCTTCAAATCAAACAACTTAAGGAGGGCACCTTCATAAATCAAGCAAAGTACATAAGAGACCTCCTCAAGAAATACAATTTAGATGAAGTAAAGACCAAAAGCACACCCATGGGCTCATCCATCAAGCTTGAAATGGATGAGTAAAGTAAGCTTGTTGACCAAACTAAATATAAAGACATGATTGGTCCTTTATTGTACTTAACGGCTAGTAGACCTGATATCATGTATAGTGTATAATTATGTGCCAGATTTCAAGCATGTCCTAAAAAATCTCATTGGAATGCGGTTAAAAGTATACTTAGATATTTGAAAGACACTATTGACATTGGTCTTTGGTATCCAAAATGTGATAATTTTGAATTTATATGCTATTCGGATGCAGACTTTAGAGGTTGTAGGATTGATTATTAAAAGCACTAGTGGAACATGTCACTTTTTAGGTCACTCACTTGTGTTTGGTATAGTAAGAAACAAAATTCGGTTGCCTTGTCAACGACAAAAGCTAGATACATAGCCACCGGGTTAGGATGTGCACAAGTACTTTGAATGAAACAAACATTTAGTGACTATGACTTGACATTTTCTCATGTTCCCATCAAATGTGATAATACTAGTGTCATTAGCATATCAGCAATCACGTAACACTTTAAATCCAATATATGTATATTAAGACACCATTTTCTTAGAGATCATGCGCAAAAAGGTGATATTACACTTGAATTTGTTAGAACCGAGGACCAACTTGCGGATATTTTCACCAAACCCCTTAATGAGAATCAATTTGTTAACATTAGAACACAATTAGGGATCATCTCTTTGTGAAAAATTGTTTAAATTACTTGATTGTCAATATCGCTTGAAAAATGTTGTGTTTAAACTCTAACTCCTTAACCCTTACTTAAATGTACTTTCAAAGGGGGAGATACCGTTATGTCTAAAGACCTATGTTCCTTTTTTTATGTTGTCAAAGGGGGACAAAGATATGTATCTCGGAGTTAAGTGCTAAAAGAGGATGATACATTTATAATTTTTACATCATTCCTTGATGCTTGTCTTATGTGTTGAATTCTACTTGCATATGTTTGAATTGGTTAAAATTTGTATTATGTAATTATTTTTAGACTGTTGATTTGAGATGGGAGATTTATTTCCTCCTTCGAGGAACTGTGGTTTGTCATCATCAAAGTGAGCTCACTATTGAGGTTTTACCGGGATAATTAAAACCAAGGTTATTGGTTACTAATGGTTAACATTGAGTTGAGTGATAGTTTGAAATTGATCAAACTTCAAATGAAGATATTCCAAGCTTAAGATGATAATAGTGTATTTGATCAAGCTCTTGGAAGTCAAGCTCACTCAAATCAAAGAACCAAAATTTTAAATCCAAAATGACTAGTAACCAAGACTTCAAGCTCAAGCATCAAGTGAAGATTTTGTACGCTTAGGAATTTATGTAAGATGAATGTATCAGTACACTTAAAGTATACCATCTTCTGCTTACAATCTAATAATCTTATTTTTATGTTCACATATTGAATATCTTTTGAAACTTCTGAGTATGAGCATCAAACCTTAGGCATTTAAAGTTTAAAAAGTATTGAAAAGTGTTTTCTATGGTTTGAAATTGATTTGGTTCAGTACATCTTGGAGACCACTTTCTAGGGCCTTTTCAACATTCTTTGCAAAATTCGTGATTTTAAAACCCTTGTTTTATCATCTTACCTTAGTTATTTGGAGTTTAAATTGTGCTTAAAAGAGTTATTTAAGATTTTGAATTGATTTGAAGCAAAAAAGAGTTGAAATTGACATAAAATGACTTTTTTCAAGCAACCTGTCAGTTGTCCGTGTCAACCGCTTGATCGACGCAATTTGTTCGCCAAACAATCAACCGACAGAATCGGGTCGAGCGTAATGTCAACCGTTCGGGTCCAAAAAAGCATGTTTTTCATTTTTATGAATCGGTATAGCAAAAGGTCAACCGATTGGTCAATCGGTTGAATAAACGATCATCTCAACGGTTACCTACAATGCATTAAATGCACAAAGGCTAGTTTATTAATGGAACTACGACCAATTGGGCACAAAATGCTACCCGAGATTTCACCCTATAAATTTTTGGTTACTATGAGATACATTGCATTAAAGTTCTTAACTGTCATTTCTCTTGCTCATTAATTCTCAATCTCATTCGGGTGCATTCAATTTCAGCTTGCGATATCCATAGTACACCTTGATCTCATCCTAGCTAAGTTGCACGGTTCAATCTGCGGAGCTTTATAGGCTGCCCGGTGTTTAAGCACGAAAACTTCAAGTGCGTAGCTTGTTGATGTGAGCTTGAAGGATGTGTGAAGTGCCGGTGGAACGAATCAAGCGTAAAGCTCGGCGTTGGAACGAAGCCCAGTGGACGTCGCTGGATTGAAGATTGAGAAGTTAGCGTAGCGGATGTCTTTGGACTATAAACATGGAGTTTGATTTCTCTACGCTATATCTTTTTATTTAATGCTTTTGTAGTTAATTTTGTATATTTCTTATTGATTTACAAAAAGCTTTTGAGAAAACCATTTCACCACACTCTTGGTTAATTTGCTAAGTCATATTCAATTTTTCAATATACACACACATATTTATATATTGATAGTTTTGTAAATATATTTTAAAAATCTTATATAATCATAAAAATAATTATTTTAAGTTTTTATTAATACAAATGTTTATGTTTTCAAAAAAAAATGAATAGAAATGTTTATTCATTAATTCAAATCTTTTTGTAAATACTTTTAAAAAATTTATAATAATAAAACTAATTATTTTAGATTTTCATTAATATAAATATTTATATATGTTTATTCATTAATTCAAATATTTTTATATTTTTTATAATCATAAAAATAGTTATTTTAGGTTTTATCAATATAAGTTTTATAAATATTTATATATTTTTGTAATACAAATTTTGATTTATTATGATATCCTATTTTTTAATTAAATTTTAAATATCTTTTTGGTAATTTCAATGATTTAAAAATGCTTTTATATTTATACATAATGTTATAAAAAAACACGGGATAAGGGACATATGCAACTGGTGTTTGGTCATATGTTTAACTTGACCCTTCATGTCAGTTAATCGATGTCCTTATGCCGTGCCCCGTACCCAGGCAGGCCGGGTTAGAACGGTCAGGGACTCAAACCAGTTTTACATAGTGAACTAAATTTCGGTTTTTTCGATCGAAATATTGCCGAAATATCGATTATCGGCCGACCCTAAAAAGATATTGACAACTGATAATCGGTTGGGGAAAAAATCGTCAAAAAATCGGAAAAATCACCGAAATATTGGAGAAATATCATAAATTTATGATATTTTAGCGGAAAATCACGATTGGGCAACAGCGCTGATAGCGTTGATTTTTCAAAATCGACAAATCGCGATTTGCTCGGCGATACTAGTGATTTTGCGATTTTTGGCAATCGGCGATTACATCTGGGCCGTCGGTTACGTCACAGTTTGATCAAGCGGTCCAGTTTCATCAGCTAACAAAATGCATCCGCGACTATATTTTTATCCAGCGGTTGATTTTAAATCGAAGAGCATTCTAACGGTGAGAATGATTTCTAGCGGATATATGATGATCCAGCGTTGATTTGAATTAAGTCCAAATCCAGCTGATTAGAAATAAATCACAGCGGTTTTTGACAATCCAGTAGCTGTTTGACTCCAAAAAAGATTCTATAAATACCCCTAAATCATACACAATTTCATTACAAACTCATCCATCCACATCTAAAGCTCCATTTGACTCTCGAATTATTTTTCTTTGTTCTTTATCCTAATATTTTTTGAGAACTTTGGCCAAGATTAAGGTATGTTTCTTTGTAGAAATTAATTTTGTTTTATGCATATTTATTTTTAATGTATCTTAGTTTTATTTTGGTGTTAGTAGTTTTATAATAAATATTTTTATACTATAGTTTTATTTTAGTTTAATTTGATAATAATAAATTAAGTTAGATATAATATTTGAAACTTAGATATTACACATCCTACTATTAAACAATTACAATTATGTAATGTTAGAAATTTATATCTTCTTAGATATCTTAATAATATTATTTTAGTTCATAATATTACTAACTAATATAATTTTTAGTTAATTAATTATATTACTTATTTAGTTAATAGTACAATAAATTTGAAACATATTTATATTATAATCTTATTTTAGTAATTTGAAACATATTACTTACATTAAATTTTAATTGTATAATGTTTGAAACTTAGTTAAACTTAGTTATAATTATATATTAGAAATTTAGATCTTCTTAGTTAGATATCTTAATAATATTATTTTAGTTCATAATATTACTAACTAATATAATTTTTAGTTAATTAATTATATTAATTATATTAGTTATTTACTATAATCTTATTTTAGTTATATAATGTTTGAAACATTTTTATACTATAATCTTATTTTAGTAATTTGAAACATATTACTTACATTAAATTTTAGTTATATAATGTTTAAAACTTAGATCTTAGACATATTTAATGTTAGAAATTTAGATCTTCTTAGATATCTTAATGATATTATTTTAGTTCATAATATTACTAACTAATATAATTTTTAATTAATTAATTATATTACTTATTTAGTTAATAGTACATTAAATTTGAAACATATTTATATTATAATCTTATTTTAGTAATTTAAAACATATTACTTACTTTAAATTTTAGTTATATAATGTTTGAAACTTAGTTATAATTAAATGTTAGAAATTTAGATCTTTTTACTTAGATATCTTAATAATATTATTTTAGTTCATAATATTACTAATTAATATAATTTTTAGTTAATTAATTATATTAATTACATGAGTTATTTACCATAATCTTATTTTAGTTATATAATGTTTAAAACTTAGATCTTAGACATATTTAATGTTAGAAATTTAGATCTTCTTAGATATCTTAATGATATTGTTTTAGTTCATAATATTACTAACTAATATAATTTTTAGTTCATTAATTATATTACTTATTTTGTTAATAGTACATTAAATTTGAAACATATTTATATTATAATCTTATTTTAGTAATTTGAAACATATTACTTACATTAAATTTTAGTTATATAATGTTTGAAACTTAGTTATAATTAAATGTTAGAAATTTAGATCTTCTTACTTAGATATCTTAATAATATTATTTTGTAGTTCATAATATTACTAACTTTAATATAATTTTAGTTAATTAATTTTATTAATTATATTAGTTATTTACTATAATCTTTATTTTTAGTTATATAATGTTTGAAAGCTTGTTTTATACTAATCTTATTTTAGTAATTTGAAACATATTACTTACATTAAATTTTAGGTATATAATGTTTAAAACTTAGATCTTAGACATATTTAATGTTAGAAATTTAGATCTTACTTTAGATATGCTTGTGATATTATTTTTAGTTCATAATATTCTTAACTAATATAATTTTTAGTTAATTAATTATATTACTTATTTAGTTAATAGTACATTAGAGTTTGAAACATATTTATATTATAATCATATTTTAGTAATTTGAAACATATTACTTACATTAAATTTTAGTTATATAATGTTTGAAACTTAGTTATAATTAAATGTTAGAAATTTAGATCTTCTTACTTAGATATCTTAATAATATTATTTTTGTGATACCCCAGAAAATCCAAGATTTTGGATAAAGGGTAAAATAGAAATTTCGGTTGAAAATCCGGAAATTTTCTAGATCTCGAGATAGCCAAAACGGACTTCTAGTTGAAATCGTCTTACGAAATTTAAATTCTGCGTCGAATTTCGTTGGATTAGGGTGGTCGAATTTCGCGTTTTTCGAGGGCGTGGGGTGTCGGATGACCGTAGCGAGGAGAGGAGATGCCGCGCGCGTAAGTGACGGCATTGAAAGGAATAACTCGCGTTGAGCCACGTGGAGGCGTGGAATCAGTACCATTGCGTGAAGCCAAATGTGGTGGATGATGTCATAAAATGGATTTAGAAATAAGAAAAAGAAAAATGGAAAAGTGTTGGCCACCTGAGTGGGTAGAGGAAAGGAGGAGGAAATTTACTCTTTGGCCAAGATGTTGATTTCTCAAAAGGGGGAGAAAAGGACGAAGGAGAAAGAGAAGATGGAGAGAAATGAGGAAAATAGAAAGGAAAATGAGAAGAGAAAAGAGAAAAAGGAAGAAAAAGCGAAAGTAAAGAATAAAGCGAAAAGGAAGGGGAAAGCGTGGAGGAAGAAAGAAATTGGATACGAAGGCTTGGTTCTTCATTTTTAGAGAAAACGTCTTCTTCTCTCTAGATTTGTAGGAGATCCCGATAGTCGGATTCTTTCGAGAGACGAAGGAAGTGTTATACGGAGAGGACAAGCAGCGTGGACTCAGGTTTTGGGAGTTCTTCCAGCTTCAGAAGTGGGATATTTTCCTACTTGGTTTACTTTTAGCTAAGGCTTTTATAATGGTAGGGGTTCTTTATGGGAGGCCATGAGAGAGTAGTAATTAGTTCAGGCATGGGACTAAGGGTATGGATTTCATGAGTTAAATGTTGTGAAGTTAGGGTTTCTTAGGCGAGAAGTTTAAGATGTTGTGTTGTTGATGACATGGCAGTAGTTGAACCCGATATGGTTCATGTTTGTGAAGAAGTGCGTGAGGTACACTTGTTAGATAGTTCCCAGTTGAGGCCTTGTTGTGTGTATAAGCATTTGAATAACATGCGTGGTGTGGAATGTGATATTGATGCTCTTGTTTGATGTATTGAAGTATGTTTTGCGTGGAGGTAAATTATATGTATAAATTATAATTGTTTATCTATGGTGTGTAAATGTTTCATGTAATTGCTCATTTTATGCATATAGCATTAGAGAAAATGCATTGGCATCATGCATTTCATATGCCGCAGTCACATCGCGTCGGTCGGGTGTGTGGGTGCGGTAAGGTTTATTCATCGGTGTTGGTGAGTGGGTCGTGAGCTCGGGAAAAATGGGGAGACGAGAAAGTCAGTAGAGATTCACGAGTGTGTAAATGATCAAATGATAAATTACATGTTTTGTATGGAGCAAGTTAGATCCCCTCTCTGTGGTGAAAGTCCCACATATTATTCACTCTGCTGTATTACGAACCCGACGACACGCAAGTCAGCGGAATGCTGCACATAAGGCGTCTCACGTAAACCCGGAAACTGCGGGCCCACAAAATAAAGGAAAAGAATCAAATCGCTGAGCAAATAAATCGAGGTTTTCCAATGGTTTAGTCGTGGTGTGACTGGGCTTTTATTTCACATTTGGCATTTCAGGTGTGAGGGAGTCTGGGACTCAGGTGGTGAGTATGAGGGGTCGCATCTCATGCATGATATGCATTTCATAGAGAATAATTGTATGGAATGTGATTGATTGTTTAAATATACCATTGCATACTTATTTTAGAAGTGAGTAACCTTGTAGAAAACTTTCTACTGGCTTTGCTCACCTCGTGGGACCCCTTTCGTGCAATGTGGACTATTCAGGAGATGGTACGCAGTAGAGGTATCTTTTGAGAAGAAAGCCAAAGGTGCCTTTAAGTAAATATTTTGTAAATATATAAATCTTTTTTGTAGAACAAACATGAAACTATGAGAATATAGAATGAGATATTTGTTTTATGAGTATATGCATATGCCTACGCGCTATTTTACTTGATGCGGTGGGTCTCGTAATAATGGCATATATATATTTCCTCGCAGTTGACAGTCAACTTGACCCCCGGAAAATGGGGCGTCACAATTTTAGTTCATAATATTACTAGCTAATATAATTTTTAGTTAATTAATTATATTAATTATATTAATTATTTACTATAATCTTATTTTAGTTATATAATGTTTGAAACATTTTTATAATATAATCTTATTTTAGTAATTTGAAACTTATTACTTGTGACGCCCCATTTCCCGAGGGTCCGTTAACAACCCGTTAACCTCATGGACACTGTGGGATGCAAGTTCCGGGTAACTGACACCACTCACTAAAAATCTAGTCTTCTTTGTACGGGGAGCTCTACCTAAGGTACAAAACCTGTCCCAACAATTAACACCGACCACACCGGGTCCATGTGCAAGTAAGAATGGCCACTTGGGCCCCTGTATCAATACTACAAAATTACACCTAACTATTTACCAATAGTTCAAGAGTTATTACAATATTTTAACCTCAAAACATATATCAAAATTTAAAGTTTTAATACATGTTCGCCAAATAATACCAAAGCCACAACCCCGCTTTCTTCTAAAATGCGCCTGAGCGAGGCACCCCTCCCGCAGACACTCCCCGTACCTAAAATGAGGACCGACAAAAAGGAGCAATGCCCAGTAAAGATAATTTTCTATGTGGGTTACTCCCCACCTAAATGCACATGTCATGACAACAATCACACTCAAGCAAATACATGATCCTACTTGAATGTCTATATGCCCAAACCCATGTCTCGAGTCCTCACTCCCACCACCACATACGCCCCAAGCCAAATGCGAGTAAAAATACGCTTTCAAAACAAAAGCTTTTTTGTTCCTCGAAACTTCACTACCGAGGCGACCAGAAAATTTATCGACAACCCTCCGAGGCGAATCTTGTCGATAACCCTCCGAAACACCATAAGCCCTCCGTTTGAATCAGGGACAATCTCCCAACACAATTCTCCGAAATCTTCCGTCGAAATCTCTTTTCACAAACATTTTCGCTTTTGTTTCTTTCTTTTCATGTCATGCACTCACACCTAATATTCTGTGGTGCCCCAACGCATTTAATGCATTATGCCAATTCCAAAATATCTACACATATTTTCATGTATATTAACATAAATGACCATTACAATTCATGTTATTCCTAATTTACAACAATAACACCAAAATTAGCTCACATGAGCTAATTAACCAATCAAGCAATTCATTTTGAATTACTCAAACTACACAAAATCATACAACACATCACGTGAACAGTGAAACCCTTGGGTCAACACTGTTCACGACCACACAATAGGGATTTTCTCTACTCGGTTCAAATGTTTTGAGACCGAAATCATGGCTAAGTCAAGCCTCAGAATATCCCTAACCATTCGCATGGCTCTTAGCCAAAGAATAACACAAGTAGGAGAAGACCCCTACCTCTTAGAATTGTCGGAACTCCACCAAATCAGTGCCCATGCGTAGCCCTCGCCGTGTAGATCGACTTTGCTTCTTGCTCCGTCGGGAACCGACGGTCCGAACGCCGAGAAATCTAGAGAGAAGTCACATTTTCTCTCTCTAAAATCTCAAAACCCAACTCACTGCACGTTTTCTCTTGTTTTTTGGAGAAGAAAACTATTCCTCTTTGTCTTATTCAATTAAACTTTTCCAAAATTCCATCATTGTCCCTTAGTTTGGATTTTCTACACATGGCTTAATCTAAGTCATTCATTCCCATCATCTCACTAATAATGCAACATGTATCACATTGGTACATGTAAGAGCGACTTTATCACATCACACGCCTCTCATTAAACCGCTTTATGGCAACTACACCCGGTGTCTCAAAAACGCGGAAATTCGACCGTCTCGAAATTCAATGAAATTCGACGTGGTACTAGATTTCACGAGATGATTCCAACGGCGAAGTCCGTTTCGTCATCCGAGATCTAAAAATTTCGATTCACCCTAAATTACCATTTTACCATTTTTCAGAAAATTCGAATTTTCCCGGGTTCTACATTCTCCCCTCCTTAAAAGGAATTTCGTCCCAAAATTCTGTACAATCACAACGAATCACATACATATGCAACATGCACTATGCCATGTATGTAAACTAGTCATTTAAATATTAAACGACTAAACCACGTACCTTCATCCCTAAATAAGAAGGGATAGGTGGCTCGCATCGTGTCCTCGCGCTCCCACATTGACTCCTTCACTCCACCGCGGTCGCCATAAAGACCCTTACTAGCCGCCACACTGGGCCTTACGCCTTTCGCAAAACTGACCCCGCCACCAGCACGCACACCTGGTCCCTCCTGGAAGGTCTCATCCATGTCAACCTCAATCTTCTCCCCAACCACTATATGAGCCGATCTAGAGTGTACCTTCTGAGAGCATGGAGACGTGAATACCCCACACACGGACACCGACACACTGCCAGTAAGGCTAATCGGCACGCCTATAGTGCCACCTCCTCGAGCAATCCCAAAGGGCCTAATGAACCTTGGCAATAGCTTCCCGCACTTGCCGAACCTGACTACTCCTCCTTAGTATCACTTCAAGAAAACTGTGAACCCCAACCCTCGAACTCTTAAGGGTCGCACGCCGCACACATAGTTTTGTGGTTTGCCTGTTCGAGAGATCATAACGTGAGAGTTCACCTTCTTCAGGTGTTCTTCAACTTCACATCAACTCGTGATGGAGTTTCCTCCCACCTCGTCCAACATATCGGTGATTCTGCGCATGGCCTCCCATATAATGCCCTCATATGGTATTATCCTGTATACTCCCGATGACCTGTTGTAGGCTTAATTCCACTAAGTGCGCGGTTTTCCCAAATTACCCTTATGATCCGTGATGGCGTTCTAAGATGTCCTCTAACACCTATATGGTCCTCTCTGACTGACCATCTGCTGTGGGTGGAAAGTTGTACTCATGGTCAGACGTGTGCCCATAGCCTTTGAAACTCTTCGAAAAGTGCTGTCGTAAACCTTCGTTCTATCCGACACCGTGACATTAGTACTCATGTGTGAACAATCATCTTCTTTCAAGATACAACCCGTGCGTAATCTCTCCACGTGAAGGTCATCCGCACGGCTAGAAAATGTGCCGACCTCATGAGTTCTGGCCCACTATCACCCCCTACTCGATCATGAACTATATCCCATGACAGTGGCTCATAAACTCAATTTGACTGTTTTCCATTTTCACTCCAACAACACATTGAAGTAGTTTTATTATTTCTGTGTTTCAGCATCCTGCTTCAGATGGGAGATATCATTAATAAAGCCTCATGCAGTCTCTTCATCTGCCCAATATATTCAAGATTTTCAGACTCTTGCACATCTTTCAGCACCTCTGATGTATTATAAACTGAGAGTAGAAACTCTTGCAATCTCCTTCAAACGTCAATTAAACCACTACTCATCCTTATAATGAAAAGACTGTCATTCTGATAGATTATGTCACGTTTCTCATTCCTCTACCAACCCATTTCAATATCCAATCAGAGGTCCCATTGGTATCCTGATATATATCGGGACTCTTACTCCGAATAATTATACATTGGTATATCCAAGTCTTATAATATATCCAAATCATATACAAAAGTCCAAATAAAACCACCACCTGAGTGGTGTTTATAGTGTCGTGAAGAGCGTGCGATCAAGTCCCATCATATATTCTCAAAACTATACAATTACAATTACCGATCGTAGCTGAACCCAGCTAAAGGATGAACCCTACTCGTGGTGCTAATTGAAGAATGCGTTCTGACGTCTTCCGTACCTACACGGATTAAACTCCATGTTTTTTTACGCTTAGTGGGAAAAACATATATACAACATGTGTGATCCAAATATAATAAGCATATAACAATAACAGCATTGCACTTCATGCATTCGTATACGACTCATACAAGTAATTATGCTTATCTCGACTTATGCCTACTAATTTCGAATTTATGCTTTACAACGGACTTTATGCTTATTCTTCTATAAAAGTACCCGTAGGTACTACATGTGTTCATTATACTGAGGTAAAACTGAGGAACAACGGACGATATTATATTACAGACTTATATGTTTATTCAGTCTCTCGTAGGAGTTAGTGAGCTTACTCTTATTCATCACCCGCACGTATTGCGTAATTTAATCCATACACCATAATTTCCTCTTGTTTATTCTTCGCATTATTATCATATAATTACTCGGGATACCTGCACTTTCGCATTCACAAACGTAAGATTACATCATAATAATATCAAAGATATTATACAAGACGTGAAAAAGCAGGATTTCCAATACAGAACCGGAGGCTACATGAAGACACTCAGAGACAGAGTGCCAGAGCACTTTAATATATGTATACCAAGTACAACCCAGAGCGCCGGAGCACCAGCAGAGTACCAAGTACTAATCAGGACGTATGTTATGTCAATTAATAGCTGATCCTCGTGTATTTTATAATTATATGGGATTTCAAGAATTTACCTGCTTTAGAATATGGCATTCTTGTTTGGCATATAATTGCTACATCAGATTTAGTATGTAAGGCAATGATGATATAATCAATGAACTTTAACTCCATAAAGATTTTATTCTTCTTAATCTGATTTTTACTCCAGGAATTGGAATCAATCCAATCGGATCAATTAACCAAAGTTGAAGTGCATTTTCTCCTCGCCAACTAGTTTGCCACGATTTTAGCCATGTGCTGGATTGCAGATATCATTTTCCAGTGCCTTGTCTCGATATTTGGCACTGATATTTGTACTATTTTAAAGTTAAGGTAAGCAAGGGTTCTATTCCAACTGAATCACCCCATTCGAGCACTGAACCTCAAAGCCATCCGGTCAACTGCTGCATCACTTCTATGATCAACCGATGCAGAAATGGGCTTTGCACGCTCACCAGTGGAATTTGTTATCTGTAATCAGAATTTGGAGATACTCTGATAAAATATATTTGGTTCTCCTTGAAGTCTATTTTACAGAGCCACTAGAATCACTCAAATTTGATAAGAAATGAGCAGCAAAATAAAATACCTAAAACTCGGTCAAAATCAATAGTATACCCTACTGGTGTGATCTTGTTCTACCTAGACTCTTGCCAAAATATTCAAGACATATTCTACCGTAGGACTTCAATCCCACCGTAGAACTCTAAAAGTGCCCAAATTGGGTGGTTTCTCCATTTTCATGCCTCATCATCCCAGATCACCCTAATGCATCAACTCCTTCATCAAAAACTAACATGGAATCCCTCCCAAGAACTCCACAAACACCTTTTAATTTTGCAAAGGAATACTTAGATTCATACCACTCTTCACCCAATTCTACAAACTTGAATTTTGGAGGATCTATAGATCACTCACAGAACTAGGGCTTTTTAACCAAACTTCCCTTAAATCTAGAGTTATACGTTTGCTCAGCAAAACCCTAGAGATGGGAATCAATTTAATGTTCAATAAACCCTAAAGAATCCATACCCAAGAAATCTCACAGATCAAAATCACTAGAATCCCTAATGTCCATATAAATTATAGCAAAGTCAAGCATCCATACTTTGGATTTGCTCCCTCCTTCCTCTTCTTCTTCTTTCCCTTCTTCTCCTTCCTTTCTCCCTCCTCTCCCAGATGTTATTTGGGAGACCAAAAATGCATTTTGGTCTCCACACCTCTTTATAATAAGGGTTTTTAAATTATTTAGCATTCCCAGCCAGTTGACCTTTCCCCACCGCATTACACCCCCATTATTTATACTACTCCTAATTATATAACCCATGTCTTGATGTCCTCTTGGACAAATACGTTTTCAAGCTCTACACATGTACAACTTCCGAGTTTTTAAGTTTCTATATTTCATTAATTTACGAAAATTTTAATTTATGTCTACAAAATACCCTAAACATGTTGAAAACAACCAGGGTGTGTTTCGGGTGTTACACCTCCTTAAAAATAAATTTCGTCTCTAAATTACCCTCAACTCAGAGCCGAGGGTATCGCACTCTCATCAAGCGATTCTGGTTCTATGCCTTCTTCCGGCTACCGTGATGCTGCCAAAGCACTTTTACTAAAGGGAAACTCTGCTTGTTTCGTAACCCGCCTTATTTACCATCTAGAATAAGCTTTCGCTTTCATCGGCTGTGAAATCTTCTTCTTGTACTCGCATATCTTGAACTGTAATATATGTGCAATGGGTCGAACGATGATCTTACAAGCTATTAGACACATGGAATACATCATGTAATTTGGCTAACCTGCAGGGAGTGCCAACTGCACGCTTATCGTCCAATTCTTTCTAAGACTTCCCCCTATATGGGCCAAATTGTAATCGTGGACTCGCTTCCTTCCTTCCTAAACGGAGTCTTTTTCCACGGAGATACTTTTAAAAACACTTTATCTCCTACTTCATAATTTGTACCTTTTTCTCTTCAAATTAGCATAAGACCTTTGTCTATCACAGGCAGCTCTTAATCTCTGCTGAATAATCTGAACTTTTTTCTCCGTGTCTTTAACTAATTCAGGACCGATAATCTTATGCTCATTCATCTCTATCCAACACGTAGGGAGTTCTACATCGCCTTCCATACGCAGCTTCATAATGGGCCATACCAATATCGATTGATAATCATGTTATAAAGTAAATCTATGGAGTGGAAATCATTTATCCCAACTTCCGGAAAATCTAATACACAAACTCAAGCATGTCTTCAATACTGATCACTCTTCGTGACCGTCCATCGCTTTGTGGATGGAAAGCAAGCATAAAATTCAATCTCGTACTCAAAAGTCGATCAGAACTCTTTCCAAAACTCCGACAGGAATCGAGGATCGCTGGCCGGACACTATCGATACGGAATGCTATGTAATCTAACACTCTATCTCACATAAAGGTCCGCTAAACGATCCATGGAGTAGTCAAGTCGAATTGGTAAAAAGTGAGCAGACTTGGTCATTCTATCCACTATTACCCGTGACAGATCATGTTTCCTTTCAGCGGATGGAAACCTGATACGAAACCATAGCTATGTTATCCCACTTCCATGTGGGAATCAAGGGATTCAATAAACCAGATGGTACTTGGTGTTCATTTTTACTTATCGACACGTCAGACACTTACACATACTCGAATATCCTTTTTTCATCCTCGCCACCGTGACTGCTTTCATATCCTCGTACATTTTACTACTTCCAGATGCATGGTAAAATGTGATTGCGTGGTTTACATAATGATTTCTTTCAATTCCATACGGCCTGCACATTAACTGCTTTAGAACAAACCTCCACTTCCATTCTATGGAAAACAGCTTTTGTCTCCGCATCACTTACCGAAAGCAATTCTTGTAATCTCTGTCATCATTTTCCGAGCATTCACTATTATTTATCTAAACCCATTCACATCTAATCGAGCCAACAAGGCTCCATCGTAAATCTCCAATCATAATCTTTCAAGGTCAGAGCAGAATCAATTTCTACCAAGGTATCTTTACTACATTTGCTTTCCCGGTGGTAATCAATTATACAACATAGTCTTTCAACAATTCCAAACCACCGACGTCGCTTTCAAGTTCAAATTCCTTTGGAGTTAGCAAATATTTCGCACTCTATGATCGTGAAAATTTTACATTTTTCTCCATATAATAGTACTCAAATTTTCAAAGCGAACACTACACCAAGTAACCTAAATCATGTGGGATAGTTTTTCTCATGCGCTCAATTTGCCCTGAAGCATAAGCCACCACTTTCCCATCCCGCATCAATACGCATCCAAACTGATCTCGAAGCACATCAGATCGTAATCCCTACCCAAGTAGGTCAATCAACACCGGTGCTTCCAACCCAAGATTTCTTTTAATTTTTCAAAACTCGGATTGGCACTTATCATCCCAAGCCAAATTCTCACTCTTCTTCTATAATCTTCAAGTGAGGATGGTATAATCAAAAGCTCAGATAAATCTCCGATAATAACCTCAAGTGCCCTAAGAAAACTTCTTATCTCTGCTTATGTTCGAGAGGTTGCCAATTCACAATGTTTCATTTTAATGATCCACTCTACCTTCTACAGATACAATATACTTAGAAATGACACCCTGCTTTCAAAATCACATTTACTTAATTTCGGCAAACAACCGATTCTCTTCTCAAAGTTTGCAACACTATCCTCAAATGGTGTTCATGTTCCTATGTATCTTTAGAATACAATTGTGTCATCAATAAATACCACAACAAATTGATCCAATAGGGGCGGAAAAACCCTGCATTCATCAAGTCCATAAACGTTGTACTGAGCATTAGTCAACCCAAATGGCATGACCAAAAACTCATATTGGCACCTGTTCTCAAAGTCAAGCTGACATCAACCCTTTACACTGAGTTGATATCCCGATCGCAGAAGCCCATTCGAGAAGACACTTGCTCCTCTCAATTGATCAAATAAATCTCTATTCTGCAACGTACTTATTCTTGAACCTGTTGCATTTTATTTATTCCGTTTAGTCAATGTGCACATCCTAAGAGCCCATCTTTCTTCTTAACAAATAAAACCAAGCACCCCACGTAAACGCTAGGTCTAACAAAACCATCCAATAGCTCTTGTAGTTGAGTTTTCAAATCCTCTTTTAGTTCGCTTGAGCCATACTCAGAAGTGTGCTCCTCGAAATAGAGTCGCTCCCTAACAACTTCAATAGAGAGATTCACTTCCGCTCAGGGAAAATTCCCCGGTACTTTTCTCGTGAAACACATCAGAAACTCCCTAATCACGTGAATACTTTCTAAATTCATTTGTTCTCGAGTCAAGAATCAAAGCCAAAAAGGTCAATCTTTTCAAAAACGCCGGGCTTTCATAAATGTGGCAATTTTCATGATCGATTCGTGACTGATAACACCCTCGTATGGTTACTCGATGTCGACATTTGGCAAAACTCTTTTCATCACAAATTAACTATGGCCTGATGCTCGATAACCAATCCATTCCCAAGATCAAATCAAATTCTCATGAAAAGGCAAAGTAATTAGATCAACCAGAATTCCTTATTATGGACCATTAAGGGACAATTTTTATACACACGGCCGATTTAACACTGAGGCTCCGAGGACTTGTAACAAGCAAAATATAATCTACGCCCCACTGTTGGTAGTTTATCGCTCATTTGTTTCCTTATGCATATATATGAATGTGTAGAGCCCTGATCACATAAAGCATACAAATCAATATCTAAAGAGAGTGAATGTACTCCCGCAATAACCCTCGGTATGTCCTGGATCTTCTCGAGCCCCACGTACAAGCTCGTGTCAGGTCGTAGTAGGAGGATCACTTCCCATCGTCTCGAAAATACGGCGTCCCCACTCGCAGCCACTTCGTCCCTTACCCCTACTCTCCGAGTCCGCAGGGCACATGTGACCCTCCTTCACCACTCTCGAGATTTCTAGAACTTCCAAATCCTCGCGACACCATATCACAGTGTTCTGCATCCCACATCGAAACAACCTCGCTACTGGTCCGCAAATACTACTATGATACTTGTGGCAAATGTGGGCATACTGTGCTTTTTCATTCAATGAGATGCCTCGACCGAACTTTTGTGTCATGATAGGTCCTTGTCTCCTACCCCTTGTAGTCGGACCTCAGACCGATCAACTTGTGACTCTCTGTGTCTTTTCCCCCGAAGAGGAACCCCTCTGAGAACTTTTCTCTTCTTTCTTTCGACTCTTCATTCGGGGATTCACTTTTATAGCCGTCGCACCACCGATAAAATTGACGTATCAGAACGAAATAAATGTACCGTGGAGGTACCTTTGATAGATTCATGAAGGCCCTCCTCAAACTGTCCACACCTGAATTTTTCCGTAAGGACGGATTCCTAAGTAGCATATTTACTCGAGGCGGTCGAATCTCTTCATATTCTACACCATTCTTCCTCTGTCTTAGTCAAGAATTTCTTCCATTTTGACCTTGTAATCATCGCGACATACTGTGATAAACTCGCGGATCTAAGTAGTCCCATGTAACTCGGATCCGGGATTAGTGGATTTCAAAACCAACTTCCACTCAATCATAAGTTGTACCTTGCAGCAATGAAACCGCACATGTGCACCTTTGGTCCACCGACATTGCTTCATCTAATACCCTTCAAGTTTTTCAAGCCAAACTCGGCTTTATCGGATTCTTCCATACTTGTACCATGGAATTCTTCCACTCCATGCTTTTGTACTGAATCACTCGGAGCTCGTGGGGCCGTGAGTCGATCTAGGACCCCCGCGCATATCCCGAGACTTTACCAATGCTTCACCAAGCATTTTCATTCATCGCTGACTCTGACGGACCCGCGCATGGATCCAAAGATTGACGCTTCACCAAGCCACCGCAATACCTCTGAGGTGGATCCATTCTAGACAACAAACGTAATAAAGCATAATCCATTATCAACACATTCTATGTAAAAATTAAATCTTAAACACTTTCCTGCAAACGCCAAACCTAGGCTCTCGATACTAACTTGTCACGCCCCACTCTGGCCAACCCGGACACATGATCTCGAACCGAGTCCCGGACGCGAGACCCTATATATATATCGACTCCCACCTCGAATAATTACACACTGGCATATCCAAGTCTTATAATATATCCAAATCATATACAAAAAGTCCAAAATAAAACTACACCGGTAGCGGTGTTTTTATAAAGGTCGACATACGCCATCAAGTCCCATTTACATATTCAAAACTATACAATTACAATTACTGATCAGAGTGCGGAACCTGGCGCTGATGGAACCCCTACCGCAGGTTTCGCCCCAAGAACGCGGAAGTTCTCTGGACGCCTTCTCTCCTCGTACCTACACGGATTGTACCCGCATAAGCTTTTACTTAGGAAACATATATGGCAACATGTGTGTTCCGCTATAATAAGCATATAACAATAATGTGTATCGTAATTTCATGCATTCAGATAATGGACTTATACAAGTAATTATGCTTATCTCGGACTTATGCCTACGACGGACTTATGCTTACAACGGACTTATGCTTATTCTTCTCTATAAAAGTACCGTAGGTACTTATTATTGTGTTCATTATCCTGAGGTACTGTAGGTACCACTGACGATATTATATTACAGATCATCTCTATATGTTTATTCAGTCTCCGTAGGAGTTACAGAGCTTACTCTTATTCTAATTACCCAGACGATACAGACGTAATCTGATACACCATAATTTCTTGTTTATTCTTCTGTGATTATTATCATAATTAATCGGGATACCTAAAACAAGACTAATAAACGTAAAGGACACATCATAATAATATCCAAAGAGATTATATAAGACGAAAGGTGGATTTAATATAACCGAGTGCCATAAAGACACCAGATTGAGCGTCAGAAAGACTTAACAGACAGAGTACCGAAGTACTCAATCGTAGAGTGCCGGAAAGAATTCAATGTGAGTACCGAAGTACTAATCGTGATACAGAAGTGCTATGTCAATTAATAGCCGATCCTCGTATTTTTATAATTATATGATTTCAGTATTTACCGTTTTAGAATATGGCATCTTAGCCACATTACGTGTTCGACAGATCGTATTTCATATACGGTAAGGTATGATGCGTATATAATCACACCTTTAATCATATATTCTTTATTCTTCTCTTGAATCTACTTTACCCAGGAATTGGAATCAATCCAATCGATCATTCAAACTAAAGTTATGGCATTTTCCCCGCCAACTAAGCCTACACCGATTTTACCAAGGTACAGATTGCAATATTTATTTTCCAGTGCCTTGTCTCTGATATTTGGCACTGATATTGAAAACATCTTAAAGTTTATGCCAGGCTCTTATTCCAACTGGAATTTCCATTCGGAGCACTGAAACTCAAGTTACGTCCGAAACAACTTGGACGACTCTATGATCAAATGATGCAGGAAATGGGCTTGCACATAGCCCCACTTTCAGTGAATTTTTGAGCTATCTAGAATCACCAGAATTTGAGATACCTATAAAATATATTTGGTTCTCCTTTGAAGTCTATTTTTACAGAGCCACTTGAATCACTCAAATCGGAGAAGAAATGAGCAAGTTATAATAAAATACAAACTCCACAAATCAACAGTAGCAGCCTCAATGGTAGACTTTAAGTTATACTCGAGCAGTGACTTCCTACTAAACGACCAAGATCGATATTCACCAAAGTAGGACTTCAATCCTACCGGTAGACCTCCGAAAGTGCCCAACTGGGTGGGTTTCCTCCCATTTTTCATGCCTTATCATCCTTAGATCACTCCTAATGCATCCTCATCAAAAACCAACATGGAATCCCCTCCCAAGAACTCCACAAACACTTTTAATTTGCAAAGGAATACTAGGATTCATACCAATTTTCACCCAATCTCTACAAATCCTTGGAATTTTGAGATCTCCATATCTACTCATTATGAATCCAGGGCTTTTTAACCAAACTTCCCTTAAATCTAGAGTTATAATGTTTGCCTAGCAAAACCCCAGTAGAGACGGAATCAATTTAATGTTCAATGGAAACCCTAGCAATCCATACCCAAGAAATCCTTGTATCAAAATCATGCTAGAATCCCTAATGTCCATATAAAATTCATAGCAAAGTCAAGCATCCATACCTTGGATTTGCTCCCCTCCTTCCTCTTCTTCTTCTTTCCCTTCTTCTCCTTCCTTTCTCCTCCTCCTCCCGTAGGCTTGCTCGAGACCAAAAATGCATTTTGGTCTCCACACCTCTTTTATAATAAGGGTTTTTAAATTATTTAGAATTCTAGCCATTAACTTTCCTTAATTACATTACAATTCTCATTATTTATACTTTGGCCTCCTAATTATATAACCCATGTCTTTGATGTCCTCTTTGACAAATTACTGCTTGTTCTTATAATATACAACTTCCGAGTTTCTTTTAAGTTTAAGTTTTCTATATTTCGTAGCTAATTTACGAAAATTTTAATTTATGTCTACAAAATACCCTAAAATAATGTTGAAAACAACCAGGTGTGTTTCCTGGGTGTTACATTTCATCTGTACTCTCGTCACCTGTGATTCACATCAGGATTGGTCTCTGATGGAGCACTATTCTCGCTGGTCCCGTCCCTGGGGACTCAATCACTCTACTCACTGCAGACTCGGCATACTAAACTCCCCACGAACCCTTAAGTTCGCTCAGACCGTAGTCCAAAACCGGCCCCACGCCTCGAGCATCCGCCATTCCCGAGAAGCTATACTAGCTAATGCTCCCTGTGACTTCTGACTTAGCGCATCAGCCACCACATTTGCCTTACCAGGATGGTAATGCAAAGTGAAGTCATAATCTTCTAGGAACTCCATCCATCTGCGTTGCCTCATATTGAGGTCCCGCTTCTTGGAAAATATACTCGACTTTGCGGGTATGAGTACACCAACTTCCGCCAGGAGGGCAGTGGCGCTCAAATTCAAGGCGAAGACTACGGCCGCAAACTCCTTGTCGTGTGTGGGGTAATTTCGTTTCATGATTCTTCAACCTTGGACGGAACCATAAGTTACTACTCTCCCGAACCGCACTAAAACACATCCTAGCCCGCCCTCGAGGCATCATAATACATTGTACCTTGACCCCCGGTCCGAGACTATCAAGATAGGAGCCGGCAAGCCCTCCTCTTCAACTCCCGAATGCCTTCGCACGGCTATCTTAATCAAACTGACCTCCTTCCGGTCAATCTCATTATAGGTGCCACTAACGGAGAAATCCTAAATGAATCTCCCCAGCATCAAATAATCCCAAGAAACTGCGTATCTCGAAGACTGACTTTCGGCCTCTCCCAACTCATCACATCCTCGACCTTCTCCTGGTCCATCAACACTGCTCGATAGCCGACACCACGTGTCCCAAAATCTCACCTCGCAAGCCAAAACTCTGCACTCTACCGAACTTAGCGCAAAGCTGATGGTCTCTCAAAGAACTCGTAAAACAATCCTCAAGTGATACTCACGCTCCCTCTCGATCGAACACCGTTAGTGTCATCCACAAAGACTACACAACCCGATCTAGATAGGGTTGGAACACTCCGCGTGAGCATTGAGGTCCATGAATGTTGTCGGGCGCATTCGTCAATCCAAAGTATCACCACGTAAACTCAAAGGTTCGCACGCCACCCCTAATCACCGGCCTTAGGGGATATCTCGTCTCCCTAACCCTCAACCAACAGATAACTGAGCGCGTAAGGTTTATCTCGAGTAGAGACTCAGATTCTCTCAACTCGACAAACAAGTCATCAACTTCAAGAATGGGTACCGATTCTGATCATAACCCCGCTCAATCACCAGAGTCACTGGCCAAATGGCGGTCCCGCCCTTCAAACAAAGCACCGAGTGCCCCATGGTGAAGTGCCTTGCCTAATGAAACCCTCGTCTATCAACTCTGAGTTGACTCAGCTCCCGCAATCGAACCTGGGTGCCATCCCAGGAGTTGCAGATGGGTGAAGTACCAAATAACTCGATACCGAAGTCTACAACCCTCTACGGAGGCAATCCCGGTAGCTCATCCGGAAAAACATCCTCATACTCGCAGACTACTCGAGGTAAATTTAAGTCCGGTCTCACCTCGTCCTCCCGGGTAAGGCTTGCTAGCCAACCCGCCAACTATCCCTGACACCCAGATTCTCAGACAATCGGTCTCTGGCAAAAATACCATGCTCGTCCCCCGAAATACAACACTCAGCAATGTCCCCACGGTGTGGCGGTGAACCTCCTAAGCTCACAATCGATAATGACTCGTAGCCGCCGTCCATCCCAAGGATGACGCTGAACCCCCACATGTCTGGCGACTCTGCTCAAGTGCAGTGAATCCCCGAGATCTCAAATTTCGAACCCCTCACACATATCATCCCTATCCTCGCCCTAATCCCTGGGAGAACCCCACACACAAGGGCTTCTAAGGCCTCAACCTCTAAGCCCAACTCTATCACTAACCGATGCAACAATAAATAAAATGGCAGCAACCGTGACCAACAGCTGGCCACCACAGGCTATATTAGCAAAACGCATCCTGCATGACTAGCCGATTGGCCGATCGCAACATGGTGGGTGTAGCGCGTAGACACGTCCCGCCGAACCCCCGACGCCTCCACTCTGGCCCGCTCCTTCGCCGGCCCATAACCCGGCCTCCTCTCGTCCCGCTCAGGTAACGGAGGTGCCCGTGTAGCTCCCCTCAAACCGGAGCATCGTTCCTCTAGCCTGCATCGGGGTCAGAGAATACACCCAGATCCCCCTCCGGGTCCCACCGCTTAACTCGGACTACGCCGGTCCCAAACCCCGATCCCTGCCTCTAAGGGCAATCCCTCCTCATATGTCCGGACTGCTGGCAATGGTAGCACACCATCTACCCAAATGCTAACCGACAACCCGACCGTCCCTGAAACCAATGGTCGCGACTCTAGAACCCTCGTGAACTGTAGTTCTCGGGCTTCTTCCCCGAACTCGAAGAAGACTGACTCTCCTTCCTCTTGCCACTGGCACCCGCATCCCGAGTGCTCCGAGCATCCTCGATCTCTCTCTCTATGGTTAGGGTAATCCCAACCATGGAGTCCATGTCCTATAGCGAGTCCTGCCATTCCCGCCCCTCGAATGGACAACCTCAGCCCATTCTCTAATCTCCCCGACTGGGCCATGTCTCGCGGTCACTAGCCATTATCAAGAAACGGGCTAGCCCGTGAATCTAGCCACGCACTCAATCGCCATCGCCCCACTTCAAACAGAACCTCCCTTGTGAAAATCAAGGATGATGTGCCCCGAACCTCCGGAGGTTACTCGACCTCCCGCTACCCACCGCACTAGCCTGGCGCAATGCCAAAGAACCGCAATCCCTACAAAATTTCACAAAGGCCTGTCAAATAATCGTGGTGCCCGACCCATACCCTGGGACGAATTCTACGTCCTCTCCTCAACTAGCCATCTACACATGTCAAATAAAAAGTAAGTTTCTAAAACTGCTAAAGATTCCCATGGTGTGAATACGCCCTCGAGACACTATTCACATACTAAAAACATTTCATACACAATGTCCATGCATTCATAAATAATGCAAGACAATAATTCAATATATTAAATCATATGCAACAAAAAAAAAATCATTTTATTTTATTTTTAAAAAAAATTATTTTATTTTATTTTATTATTATTATTATTATTTTTTTTTTTTTTTTTGAAAACTTCAATGCGTTTGCGAACAAAGGTTCAGAACAGTATCCCCAAACAAAGGACTCGTAACAAGGCATTAAGTCAAGATCGTTAGGTGCAATACCCGAACTCCGTGCCGCGCTACCGGGCCGACCGTGTCGGGCGGCGCATCGAGCACTGCGGTCGCAGCCTCCCCGGCCAGACGCGCCTTCCCTCTCGCCAGGTCGCAACGCACACCGCCGTGTCGCAGTCGTGTCGCTGGCCATGTCGTCGCGCCCATGGCGCCGTCATGCTACGCCAGAAACAAATTCTCCCGCCGTGTCGCACCTCCCGGTCATATCGTGGCGCATGCCCAGCCATGTCGCGACATTGTATCGCGACACAACCACGGCCAGCCTTCTCCCGCGGCGATACAACCGATTGTATCATGATTACACCTCGGGCCTGTCAGCCTCCCATCACGATACAATTGATCAGACACGACACACCCTACCAGCTGTGCCGCTGCCGCTACGTCGCGACGCTCAAAGACGCTGGCCAATTGTCGCGGGCTTATCTTCAACCGTAGACAGCAGCTCCCTCCCCACCAGAGCCGCAGGTCTTGTCAAGGCCAGGTGTTTCACCGCCACGACAATACATCAGATCGCGACACAAGGTCGACAACGGGCGCAGTCTAATCCAAATTTTCCCGCACCGTTCTTTTTTTTCACATCATTTTTTTCCACCTACTAAGACCGTAAAAAAATTTTCATTTTCCAGTTGAACAAAATAAATTCATTAAAATTTATTTAAATTTTTTTTTCCTATTTCACACACTGTAAAACATCAGAAAAAAAAAATTTCTTCAATACATTTTTATTTTTTTCTCCTATGTGCTATTCACCAAGCACACAATTCACACAACATACACAACACATCAATCATCAAAATGCACAAGGAATGCGTTATCTAACCCGTACCCATCAAGTCCTAGGTAATCGTATACTTAACTTATTGATACTAAACTATACTTTAGTATCCGACATTAAGCTCTAGGTATTTATAAACCGAAGCTCTGCACCCACCGAGCTCCCAAGGTAATTGTTTACCTTAACTCTGATACCAAACTGTGACGCCCCATTTTCCGGGGGTCCGTTGACAACCCGTCAACCTGCGGAATACTCGTGGATGCTCGTAACCTCGACACCACTACCTAAAATAAAAAGTGCAGCCCCTTTGTACTGGGAGTTCACCAAGGTACAAACCCGTCACAACAATCAACAACGACCACACCGGGGTCCATGCGAGTAAAATGGCCACTACCCATGCATCAATACTCATTAAAATTACATCAACTATTTACCAATAGTCTGGGAGTTATTACAATATTCTTAACCAAAACATATATCAAAATTTAAAGTTTTAATACATGTTCTACAAAACGAATACCAAAGCCACAACCCGGGTTTTCTCTCTAAAACGCGCGCCTGAGCGCCGTCCCTCCCGTACACCCATGTACCTGAAATAGTGATCCTCGATGTGCGAGCAATGCTCGTGATAGATAATTTCCCATGCGTGCCACTCCCACCTAAGTGCACATGTCATGGCAACAATCACACTCAAGCAAATACATGATCCTACTTGAATGTCTACATGCCCAAACCCATGTCTCGAATTCTCACCGACTCCCTTACACATGCCTAAGTCAAATGCGAGTAAAAATACAATTTTCAAAAACAGTTTTTGCTCTCGAAAACTTACCATCGAAGCTCGTAAAATTTATCGACAACCTCCGAGGCGAATCTATCGATAACCCTCCGAAACAATCTATGGGCCCCTCCGACGCAATTGTTGGACAATCTCCAACACAATTCTCCTAAAATCTTCCATCGAAATTCCTTTCACAAACATTTTCGTTTAGCTTTCTTTCACGCCACGACTCACACCTAATATTCTGTGCGCCCTAAATAAGATATACACGTGATGCATGCCAATTCCAAAATATTCATGCTAATATATTTTTCATGTGTATATTAACATAATTAATTCACACAATTCATGTTATTCAATTTACAAAATTAGCTCACATGGGCTAATTAACCAATCAAGCAATTCATTTTGAATTACTCAAACTACATGAAAATCATTATTGAACACAACACGCGGAACAATGAAACCCTGTCGAGACCGCTTCACGGCCACATAATAAGGATTTTCTCTCTACTGTCTGGGAACGTTTTGAGACCGAAATCACCGTTGTCGTTCTCATAATATCCCTAACCATTCACATCACTAGCTTCTTAAATTAAAGACAACACAAGTAAGAGAAGACCCCTACCTCTGAAACATCTAACTCCACCAAATCGGTGCCCACGCGTAGCCCTCGCCGAGTAGATCGACTTTGCTTCTTGCTCCGTCAGGAACCGACGGTCCGAACACCGGGAAATCTAGAAAGAAGTCACACTTTCTCTCTCTAAAATCTCAAAACTCAACTCACTGCATGTTTTCTCTTGTTTTTTGGAGAAGAAAACTATTCCTCTTTGTCTTATTCAATTAAACTTTTTCAAAATTCCATCATTGTCCCTTAGTTTGGATTTTTAACACATGGCTTAATCTAAGCCATTCATTCTCACCATCTCACTAATCATGCAACATGTGTCACATGCGCATACGTGAAGAGCGACTTTTATCACATCACATGTCTCAGCAAAACCGCTTTATCGCACCCGACACCCCAGCTCTAAAAACGTGAAAATTCGACGAAAATCAACGTGGTAGCTAGATTTCACGAGACGATTCCAACATTGAAGTCCATTTTGCCATCCGAGATCTAGAAAAATTTCGAATTTTGACCGAAATTACCATTTTACCCTTTTTCAGAAAATTCGAATTTTCCCGGGTTTTACATTACTTACATTAAATTTTAGTTATATAATGTTGAAAACTTATATCTTAGACATATTTAATGTTAGAAATTTAGATTTTCTTAGATATCTTAATGATATTATTTGAGTTCATAATATTACTAACTAATATAATTTTTAGTTAATAAATTATATTACTTATTTAGTTAATAGATAATAAATTTGAAACATATTATATATATTATAATCTTATTTTAGTAATTTGAAACATATTACTTAGTATACATTAAATTTTAGTTATATAATGTTTGAAACTTAGTTATAATTAAATGTTAGAAATTTAGATCTTCTTACTTAGATCTTCTTACTTAGATATCTTAATAATATTATTTTAGTTCATAATATTACTAACTAATATAATTTTTAGTTAATTAATTTTATTAATTATATTAGTTATTTACTATAAATCTTATTTTAGTTATATAATGTTTGAAACATTTTTATACTATAATCTTATTTTAGTAATTTGAACATATTACTTACATTAAATTTTAGTTATATAATGTTTAAAACTTACAGATTCTAGACATATTTAATGTTAGAAATTTAGATCTTCTTAGATATCTTAATGATATTATTTTAATTATAATATTATTTCAACTAATATAATTTTAGTTAATAAATTATATTACTTATTTTGTTAATAGTACATTAAATTTTGGAAACATATTTATATTATAATCTTATTTTAGTAATTTGAAACATATTACTTACATTAAATTTTAGTTATATAAATGTGTTTTGAAATCTCTAGTTATACTAAATGTTAGAAATTTAGATCTTCTTACTTAGATATCTTAATGCAATATTATGCCTTAGTTCATAATACACAATCTAATATACTTTAGTTAATTAATTTTATTAATATATTAGTTATTTACTATAATCTTATTTTAGTTATATAATGTTTGAAACATTTTTATACTATAATCTTATTTTAGTAATTTGAAACATATTATACAATTAGACAAACCTACTTGTTAACTTAGATCTTACTTTTATATTAGCTTACATTTATATAATGTTATTATAATGATATCATATTATATTATCACATTGATTCGAATTTCATTTTCAATAAAATCACATGTGTTTATAGGGATGGCTAGGAAGCGGAGGTCGAGATCCCAGATGGCGTATTGCACACATTTGAGGGACATAAAATGGAACAATTTGTACTATTGTGGTTTAAGCATGTGCTATGGAATTACTTGCTTAAAGTTTCACCTGTTACAACGAATCCCTATTCAAATACTAAGAAGTGTCCAAATGTGCCGTCGAAAGTAAAACAATAAATGAAGCAACTTTTAGAATAGGAAAGTAAAACAAAAGTGAAAAATCAAGCACATAAGAATTGAATGAATTACTTGCGCACAATTAGATAAGACATCACACCTCATTGATGATGATGAGGAGGAGAGGGTGATGAGAATGTGTATATGTATCCGCCGACATGCACCCCAATGATTTAGATGAATATCGAGGAAGAAGACATGCATCAAAAGCTAGTGAATGGAACCGAGAACATGTTGAAGGATTTATGAGAGGCAAAAGAAAAATAGGTAAATCTTTTATACCTAATTCATTTTTCACATAATTATGTATAAAATAATGGTTTTATTTTATTTTTTTTGCATAATTGCAATAGATCTAGTTCACAACTAGGTGATCCATCAAGACGATACAAAGATCACAAAGTGTTCGGCATACGGATCAATCACTGTCAATTGCACCATCATTGTAACAAGTCTTCACCAGAAACAAAAAGCCTAAAAATATGTTCAAAGGTGGTTCAACTGGCGAAACAATGGGACGATTGATTAGCAAGTTCATCATATATGAAAGTGTTCCACCTCAAAAAGTGGACTCGCACCATTTTAAGAACATGATTTTTGGTGCACAACAAGCAAGTTTGTCTAATTGTATAATAAGTTTTAATAATGACATTATTATCTTAAATTATGATTGCAAATTTGCAACCACTAACCAACTTTCCTTTAATTATATATGTGGGACGGGTATCAACCACCATCTCCATATTTAAATCAAAAGTAAAGATTGAAAATGAGTATAAAGACATGGAAGCTTTATGTCAACATACAAAGGAGAAATGTGAGAGAGAATGATATAGAAGGCACATTATGTGTAATGATGGACTGGCCAACCAAATTGAGCATAATCAATTTCATGGTATATTCAAAAGAAAGCATAATTTTCATCAAATCTGTTGCTGATAATAAATAAGACAAAGACAACAAATACATATATGGTTTTCTTAAGCCAAAGACCTATTATCACGAAAGTCAGAGCAGCTGTAAAATGCAGTGCAAACAAAAATGTATAATGGATCAAAGAGTGATTGTGAAAAGCGGAAATATTAATAAGAATACAATTTGTATTGATTCCATGTGCAATCAAGGATTCGACCCTTATTAACCTTATGAACCCGACCTCCCGGCACTCCAACTAGATATAGAAACTTCTTCTCAAAATGGGCCAAATAAAATCCATGGAGCGAACCCTTTACAATCCTTAACATATCTTTAGAAAATAATGCGAAGTGAAGTGGTAGCAATTTTTTCTTTTTCTTTTTTTTTTCAAACACTTAGGATTTTTCGTAAAATCGGCTAGAGTTTCCTTCTGCCGGATTTTCCCACATTTACAAAAAACCCGCGAAACATTTAAACACTTATAATCTTTCAATTTCAACTTCCATTTTAGGACTCTCATTCACAACCCAATTAAGCATCACACAACTCAATCACAAAATATATACACATATACATTTATTTACTAATCATCAAACATTCAAAACTCTTCAATTCCATGTACGCTTTATAAAAAGGATTGGCTTGAGCCTGGGACTTAAGCCGACCGCCTACGACTCCTGGCCCACCGAGGATCAAAGCCCACGAGTTCCTTTTCAAAATATATACATATATACATATATACATGACAAAATATTCAACATATGTACAATATGCAATATATATACAATGCAGATTCCTCGATGGCTCGACCACTCCAGGCAGGGATGCCTCACCGGCGCACCTCGCTCTGGTCCCGAAATGTTTTTGAAACATACGGGAAAATAGTGAGCTAATTGAGCTCAGTGAGTGTACATTTTCATTTAGACAACATTTTCAATATATATCAAAGTAATAAATACTTATACAATTAAAAACCAATTTATGCTTTAAACTTTCTAATGGAACCTGTGAGTAAACACACCAACAAGCTCGGCACGACTGTGAGGGACAACAATCCAGCCATAACCACTATACGTCAAGGAGAAACCCACTGCCTTGCATAGGGTTCCAAATATAGCACCTCATCACGTGTAAGGATATTACACTAAAAATCTATTTCCTCCTCCGTTAGTAACCTAATTGTGTTTCCTCTCTAAATCCCACACGCTACACCTCACTTCGATATCAGCCATAATGTACCATATAGGTTAGGGTAACCATCAAGAAACATTTATCAAAATACATTTATAAATCCATTTAAATCCTTTACTTTATCATTAAAACACATATGCATTCTTTACACATTTTTAAACTTCCATAATGCCTTAACATATGCATACATATTTAATATACATATATAAACATTTACATTAAACTTTCATTTTAACATTAAAATCTTTCACTTTAAAACCAATTCTCAAAATCAGTTTTACACTCACCTCTTTGTTTCCTAAACTTGAGCACAACTCCACAACTCCACTACTTTCCGCCTTGCTTAAATACACACTCAACCTAATACGGCAACATATTAATCACTACAGATACGGTAAAAACTTAACGTATTTCACACAAGTCACTTTAGGGTCACATAACATCTCATATAAAGCCAATTAACAATTTACCCTTGAGCACTAAAAAACTCCCTAACAAAAACCACTATTTTGGGTAACCTTTTTTCCAACAATACTTATGGACTTTATTACCCAAAAAAATTATTCAAAAGGTCTTCACAATATGAAACTTCCAGATCAGTCCTTTATATATCCAATGAAATCTCTTTAAATTTTCAATTTGTACCTTCTAAAGCCCTTAACCATACCACAAGTTACAGCATGTTTGATGCCAATTTGCTAACTCACTGAATCACCTACTGTTATCCTTGATTTTTGGTGATCTTAACTCCATAAATTGGAAATTTTCTTTCACTATTTGAAGCTATGGTTTCAAGATTTTCCAATTGGAATCACCCACTCTGATCACCAAACTCAAGTGCTATTGTATTTTATATCTAGATTACTCAAATTGACAAAACAGAATCTGCACATAGCTCCACTTGGAAAAATTTCTGGGCACTTTAGGGTTACAATTTGCTTGCACTTTCTTCATCTAACTTATTCCCCTAGAAGTCTATTTTACCCAGAATTTTGAATCACTCAATTTGGACATCACTCTATGACCAAAACACTACAACCATACCCAAAACAGAGCATAATCAGTGAGCTACACGAGTTCACCTTTCAGTCCGTATTTGGGAGCCTTAGAGCTACAATTTGCTCTTGGTCCTTCTATTACTTGTAGCCCTATCTCTTATGGTTCTTTAAAAATTGAATCATATCTGATTTGGATGATTATACCTAATTCAGGTTCAAAACAAGAACAGGGGTTTTACAAAATTTTGACAGCATTCCCTTTAAAACCCAACACCATTATCTTTTTTACAACTATTCCATAATACCTCAAAATCCACATGAAATCTAACTCCAAAACAACTCTGAATAACAACACTTGAATTGGTGATTTGGAAATTCATACCACAAAACCCTAGGTGAAAATCCAAGAACTCATATGAATTTAACCCAAGGTCCACCAATTCTATATAAAACCATATAATTATGATGATTTCACATTTATTTTACACCAATTCAACCAATCAAGACAACACCAAACAACCTCAAACCCTAGCTTTAGGAACTAGATCAAAAACTCAAGAACCATGGAAATCCATATAAAGGTCTAATATTCCATACCAAAAAGCTCTAGAAACTAAAACACATGATTCCAAAATGAAAACCTCACCTTTTGGTCTTCTCCTTCCCTTTTCTTCATCTTCCTCATCTTCTTCTTTCTCCCTTCTTCTCCTCCTTCCTACTCTGCCGCTCTTATTCTCGCGGGAGACATGCACGAGACTTTTTTATTGTCTCTCCCATTTTAATATTCTAATCTTTCCTTTTAATTATCATTTCTGACTTCATCTCTTTAATACATGCCAATCAACTTGTTTTATTTCAATTTTTGGCATCCTATCTTCTACAAGATTCGTACATCAACTTTTGACATTTCTATTATGACCCATCTCTACTATTTTTATATGATTTTCATATCCTTTATACCACAATTTTACCTTTTCTAGCATCACATTCGGTTTACTAATTTATCATTTCCTAATTTAATTCCAAAATATTACAATGTGACAATTAGTGCTCTCATGTGCTCCAACAAAGATATACAAGACATCTCGGGGAGGAAGAAAAGAATGACACTACATTGATTTAATGTTTGAAGACATCAAAAGGGATAGTGTTGCTCGCTTGATCATGAATGGTCGAAGATAACCAACTTCATTTACAATCATCATGGTTGCTGCTCTGTAAAAATGCACAGTCTGCGGGTGGAGATATCGTAAGGCCCCAACAAGATTTGCAACAAACTATATCGCCCCGGATGATTCTAAAAAAGAGGTTGATTTGAAGAAAGTCTTTATTAGTAATGAATGGGCATCTCACAAGCTTTGCCGAACGCAATTGCATCATGAGTTTTCTGAAAGGTCAGCGTTTGATCAGTAATTTTGCAGGCGGATAACCTAGTGTCCATCTATGAGGCACTATACACGTGTTTCACATTGTCTATTCCAAGTCATCCAACCATGCTATTTTTTCTACAAGTTGGATCTCACATTGATGAAGGAAAATTTAGATCGACTCAAAGATAAAGAGTGGATGAAACATATCATCGCAGATCGTTGGGATAAAACCCTCAAGCATCCTCTTCATGCAAAGAAGTACACTAATATCCTTCTTCCCGGAGACCACATTTACTACAATATTATGTTTATATTATCATCACATTTCATTTCAATAACTATTGCAAAGATACTATCTAAATCCAAAATTTCCCCTAATATAGACTTGAGTTGGTTATATAACCCCAGCTACTTCAAGTTGTTCATGACGTTTTTTTCTACATTAGATCCCAATGCTGAAGGCCTTTGTAATTTTGGAAATTAGGTAAATTAATAAGTTTCTAATTCTAATTAATTGATTCAATTGATTTTTTATTTTAGATTTTTTGACATTTTGAATTCATAACTTATACTATTATGTGATGCAAAAAAGGGATTTGGTGATCGAGCAGCAATAGCATCAAGATTAAAAATGGTTCCTAGTGAGTGTTACGTGATGCAAAAAAAGGATTTGGTGATCGGGCAGCAATAGCATCAAGATTAAAAATGGTTCCTAATGAGTGTTAATTCTCATTACAAGTAAATTTTATAACTATTTTATTATTATATATTGAATATGTTCTTATTGGCAAAAGAGAATGATGGTTTTGTATGGAAATCACGCTCCAACATTATGAATTTGCCCCGGCTGTTCTTTCCTAAACCACATCATCTTCAAGATATGAAAGAAATCGAGCACATTTGCTCTAATTCATGCCAAAACAAAGAACTCGCTTTAAGCTTACTCCTAGGCTCCAACAATTGTTTTTATTACAACATAAAACTAAAAGATATGTGATATGGAGGAGACCTATACTGTTTAAATTAATTTTTCTCTCGACATTTATTTGAAATTTCATTTGAGTTTGGTGAAGAAGACTGTTAAGAAGTTCATAGTGAAAGTTTTAAACACACAGACTCATTTCAACCCGCTGTTACTTCTAATCTCTATTGATTCATAAAGGAATATAGTAGTAGACCAAGTTTCTTCCTATTTACCACAAAAGTGTTATGATGGCTCTAGGAGGAGAGGGGACCAATTATGGTAGTGATATCGAAATGATGGTGGGAGGATATCAGAGATCCACAACAGTCAATATCCATCGAGCCCATCCAATCCGTGAAGATGATTTCACACATGCTACACAAGATGAAGACCACTCTGCCCAGGAAAGCCGGTCCAAGCATTGGAGCCATTGGAAAGCCACAGAGGAAGACAACGCATAGATGACACACCACAATTATGACTGCTTTTCTAAATGGCTGAACCATGAGTATTGGAACATAATTCGCTGATTCATCGAATGAGGGCAACATATTTCCTCCTTGTATACGAGTTAGGTCAGCCTTCTTCACAACCTTCAGTTCTAATTATAGTTAATATGAATGATTTAAATCATCCTCATGAACCACAAATGTCATTCAGCTCCATGACAACACCAAGGAGCCTCAAACAAGGCGGTGAACCCTAAAAGCCTCATCCGGAGAAAAGTCAGGTAGAGTCAATAGATTTATGTAATGATGTTCAGTTACAATCAATATTATCTAATAACATGCCCTTGGTATGAATATTGTCTTCATCAAGATGAGATCCCTTCATCAAATAATGTAATGAGCCACACTCCGCTCTCATTTTGTATTTCTAAATGACATCAGAATGTAATTTCGGATAAATTATAATGAATAATATCTCTAACAAGTAGCAGATTGCTTATTCATATGTTCTTTTATACCAACAAAGCATTTCATGACCCCCAAAGTATTTTTGTTAATTTTGCTTTTATAATCGACATTTTTGTCAAAATATTCAATATTTTCCGATATCCGTGAAACTGGGCATCTGATATGTCGAAATTTTGTTCCTTGGTTTTACCATATATACATTTTCAAATACTGTAAAAATAAATGTCGCATAATCATTTCGGTTAAAGAGGGCCCACCGTTTTGTCAATTAATACTTTCATTTAATATGACATGTATACCCCTTTAACATTATCATTTACAAAACATTAATAGAGTTTGTCTCCACAAATAAATCAAATATGTTATCCCCATGAAAACTTATAAATTTTTGGTTTCATTACAAAAATGATCAAATAATGTCATGGGATGAAATGTATGCATGAGCCTGAAATGTCATTTATACCAAGACGATCTCATTTACGATCTCCCAACTTTTGTGTCTTTGCTCTGTCCCTAGTCACCTGCACCGGCGTGATGATAAAAATTAAAGCGCTACATTTTCATGCGCTTAGTAGTTCTATGCAATTTTTCATTTTAATTAAACACAAATATGCAAATTTTTCAAACAATGTTTTGGCACAATTTCAATAGTCCATGAATATACATTATATATATGTGCTTTTTATTTCACATACTTCATTTGCAAATCATTTGATCACTTCAAAGTATAAAATTTCATATGTGCAATATTTCACCAAACTCAAATCATACATTTCACACATTTGATTATAATTTTTGCCCTTAAATGAATTTAATCATTTCGGGGTGCCTATTAACGAAATCAATCGACACACCACTCAGGCTACAGCCGATACAAAAACATTTTATAACACAATATGTCTCATTAGGCCGATCGTTATTTAAAATCATTGTGTGTAAAATACCACCGATACTCTGGGCCCTCGAGCTATGATCTGCGACATGCTACTATATTTCATTTTGTTCATAGTAATCGTTAGTTTGACCCCTTATTGGTATATCAATCTATTAACTCAATATGACTCGATAACATTCTTTAAGGGCATTAAATCCATCATAGTAATTTTCATAACATTGTATACCCAAATAATACAATTTGATGCTCATGTGCACTTTATGGCACATTTGAAATCAATTCTTCCCAAATCGCTTAAAACAAATCACATATGCGCTTTCTTGAAAATCATTTCAACCAACGATCACAAAACTTAAATAAGAAGAGAGGTATGAATAACCCAAAAGCGTTGTCGCCCTGATTCCTATCATCTCGAATCTCGTTCTCGGGGTCGAGCCTCGCCACCAACCCCAATCCATCATAATTAAAGAACAATATTAGTCAGTTTATTTAGGTTTCTGGGGCTAGGTTGTTTTCAATCCAATTCCAACTTCCTTCAAATCCATTATTCCCTTATAAATCTATTTTATTCGGGAATTGAATCATCCACTGTGAAGACTAAACTCAAGATACGTTCAAAACAACCTGATCATCGTATTTCAAACATAACTTAATTTGCCCTAAAAATAGCTTCACTTTGACGCACTTCGGTCCAATAGTATCTAAATTTGAATACGACTACTAATGAGATTTGTTCTCCCAGCCTAGTTACCCGTAAATTTGAATCACTTCAATTTGGATGAGGAACTCAACTTATGGCCTAAATACCAAAATCGTTCCAAAACGCAGAAAAACCGTACTCAAATCAATCGACTTGCCCAAAAATGAGCCCTCACTTTGATGAATTTCTAGGTCCAATGGGGTCCGACTCAATACACCCTATTTCAAGCGAGGATTTGTTTTTCTAGAAGTCTTGTTTACCCAGACATTTTGAATCACTCATTCTGGATGAGTGAAACCTCAACTTGTACCTAAATACCAAAATCTGTAGACACTAAACTGAATCCAGAATTCAGTTCAAAATGTGAGTCTCACTTTGACGAATTTCTGGGTCCAATGGGGTCCAAATATGCATACACTTATTTCAAGGAGATTTGTTATCCTAGAAGTCTAATTTACCCAAAAATTTGAATTACTCAATTTGAATGAGTGATGACCAAGTTATGGCTAAAACAAAAACATGGATTTTGGAAAATTTTGACAACATCTCCCCTAAAACCCCAACATTTCCTTTATACAAAAATTCTTCAAAACCAATCCTAACCCATAAGCACTTTGAAACTTAACCCAAAACAACCTCAAAACTGATCACAACCATTAAAAACACTTCTATTCTAATTTATTCTAATTTAGAGTTTTCATCAAACCTAAACACAACATTAAAGGGGGTTAGAGATAGTTTCATACATTTAATCTCTTTCTTTTCACTTTCTTCTTCTTCCTTCTTCTTTGTTTAGCTCAAATATTTAGAGAGCACAAAGCCAACTTGGTCTCCTCTATCACTCTCTCAACCGTGCCCTAGTTCTCAATGTGAAGATATGCCCAAATGAGAAATGCTATTCAAAGACCACTTGCCTTGAACTCAAAACCTTCACTAGACTTGCTCAAGCACATTATTTCATTTCATTTTTTCATTTTAACTTTCTTTTTCTCTTCATACCCTTCTTCCATTTTGGCACATACACTTCTCTATTTATGACCTTTCGGGGTCCTTTATTTTGACATTTTACCCATTTAACCTTAATTTTTTATACTCTTGGTTTTATCATTTTTTTTTGCCCTTAACAATATAAAATTCCTAAAATATAATTTATCCTATTTTATACCTAAACATATTATAAAAACCAAGCAAAGTATTTTTATAATACAACTTTCTCTCCTAAAAGAATTTTGTTCCTTGAAATCGCTTCAATGAACATAGATACTGTTGACGCATGGTTTTCCACTCTCCCACGTGACTCCTCCTCCGTCTTGTGGTTTCTCCACAATACTTTCGACCTTGGGATCTTCATTGTTCAAGAATTTTCTTCACTTCGAGCCAAGATCTCATTACAGGCTCTTCCTTCAGACATGCTAAGTCCGGGCATCTAAGCTCAATAACTTCGAAGACCACATGTGGATGGGAACCGACGATACCTCTTCTCACTTAATCCCTGCCCAACACAATGGTTTACTCTTCCCGAGAGCCCCGTAGCAAATATTCCAATACTGATCGAAGCGCTATCATATATACAAATTCAACCAGCGGAATATGTTCATCCTTAACTACCTCATAGTCGATCACACAACTTCTCAGCATATCTTTTAAAACTTGAATCACTCTCTCTGATTGTCCATCCGTCTACGGGTGGAAAGCTATGCTGAAATTCAGTCAAGTGTCTAAAGCTTCGCACTTTCCTTAAAATCGAGGTAAACCTCGGATCTCTATCTGAAATGATAGACACTGGAATCATGTAACCAAACTATTTCCTTTATGTAAAGCTCACAACTTATCAAGTGAATAGCCTGCTCTATCGGTGGAAGTGAGCTACCGCAATCTACCACTCACGATCCAACCAGATTCACGCTTTCTCCTCGTTAATGGTAACCCGAATACCACAAGCAAGATCCAGGTTGCATTCGATCTCATTTCCACTCGGGTATTCTAATAGGCTGCAACAAACCCAAAGGAACTTGATGTTCCACTTCACTTTCTAACACACTACAGCATTTCCGTCACAAATTCGAACATCTCTCTTCTCATTCGACCACCAAAGATGGAAGTCTTTAAATCCCGATATTGCACGGATGCATAAGCAGCGATCCTATCAGGTGCCTCTCTTCAAGAATGGATTTCTTCAACTCATCATCATTGGGTACACAAACTCACTTCATAATAATACAAGAATCCATCCTCATTCATCAAAACTCGCTTCTTCTTATTATGACTTACAATTGCGTAAATTTTCTCGTCACTTTTTTGGCGCTTCTAGCATTCAATTTAATGCCATCTCAAGGTTTTGCTATCAATTCCACTACTATTACAGGTAAAATTACTCGCTCTATAAGGACAAATGAGCATTCAATGCTCGTAATGTTTGTACCGACTTTCACTCGAGTACCCACACAACATTAGCTTTCTCGGATGGTAGTCAATCACACAATCATAATCCTTGATCAATTCCATCCATCTACGTTGTCTCAAGTTAAGCTCCCGTTGCGAGGGCAAATACTTAAGACTTTTGTGATCGGTGTAGATGAAACACTTTTCTCCGTAAAGATAGTGTCTCCATATTTTCAATGCAAACACAATAGCAGCCAATTCCAAATCATGCATAGGGTAATTCTTTTCATGCAACTTCAATTAATTAAGCATGTTTATCACTTTATCTCTCGTGATAAGGACACATCCAAGTCCATTTAATGAAGCATCACTAAAGATCACATATTCTTTACCACAGGTCGGCTAAGTAAGGACCGGAGCCTCGGTCGAGAATGCTTTCAACTTTTCAAAACTAGCTTGACATTTTTCACTCCACTCAAATCTCACATTCTTCCTGAGTAATCACATCGAGGTCAGAAGGTCATCGAAACCCTGAACGAACCTTCAGAACCTACCAAGCCTAGGAAACTACGCACTTCCATGACGTTTCTCGGTGATTTCCATTCAAGAATCACTTCTATCTTCCTTGGATCCACCTTAATTCCTTCTTCTGATACAATGTGTCTAAGAAAGGACAATTCCCTTAACCAAAATTCACACTTACTCATTTTTTCATACAACTGTTCCTTTCTCAAGGTTTCTAGCACTACCCGAAGGTGTGTTTCATGATCTTCCCGATCCTTTGAATGCACGAGGATGTCGTCTATAAACACCACGACAAATCGATCTACATATGGTCAGAAAACATGATTCATTAAGTTCATGAAAGTCGTTGGTGCATTTGTCAACCCAAACAACATTACAAGGAACTCATAATGTTTATATCGCATTCTAAACGCCGTCTTATGCACATATGAATCCTTAATCCTTAATTGATGATACTTCAGATCAGGTTGACTTTCTCTAAAGACTTACACATTTAAAATGTCGAACAAGTACATCAATTTAGATAATGAGTAATCGTTTCTTCACTGGGCTATCTTGTTCGCTTGCCTATAATCAACACAAAACCAAAGTGTACCATCTTTCTTCTCTTAACAAAGAGCATCGAATTTTGTACAGGATACACCCGCATTTTAATAAACTCTTCTCAACAATTTTTAATCGAGCTTCAACTCTTTTAACTCCACCAGAGCCATTCTATACAGTGTAATGGATGCCGGAGTGGCACCCGGAACAATGTCGATTGTGAACTCATATCTCTCTATGGAGGCACTGGGTACCTCTCCTGATAATCACAAACTATAGGAGATGTCCTGAACTAGGCTCGCCTTCAGATCAATCACATATGCCAAGCAGTTTCACAATCTTCCAAACCATCATTCTAGCAAGCATGACTTCGATATCACATTAGAGAGGTTCACCCTCCTCACTCCATAAAAGTCACTTCTCACGCACTCCTGTCCCTTAAGGTCACTCATTCTCCTACAATCAACTACCACTTTGGTGTTTCGATTGGAATCCATCCCTAATATCACATCGAATCCTCTGAATGATAACTCGATTCAAAATTCATATACTGCATTCATGGGACAATAATCTTTGTAGACTCATTCACAATGACACATGCTCTATGGATTTGTCACTGGGGGCGATACTTGGTTTCATTCTTCTGAAATCCAATGAATGGAAGTACAAACATAGAAATGGGGTTGATTCCCGATCTATCAATGCATGCGTACAATAGTCTCAAAGATATGGAAATTCACGACTCATCAGCATTCTCGGCATCTTTATCTTCAATCGCTTCATCAGATATGCCCAGCCGAGCACAAGCATCCCGGTTTCCACCTATGGTCCAGTGGTCGCCAGTTCCCGAACACTCCTGTGAATGCAATACTCTTGTTGTCCTTGTTGCCTTTCTCGTATTGTTGAAATCGCACTCCATCCGGGAAATGTGGAAAGAACGAGCCCCAGATTATCCTTCACTTTGTGCTCGTTGGATCCACAAACCAAACAAGCACCTGTCAATCTCCTACACTCTCCTTTATACTCCCATAATGTGTAATAAGGAGGAGTCAACCCTCTCGATGCAGAACCTCCCGGTGCACTAGCAACTGAAGGTGACGATAGAGTAGCCTTGCTACCGATACCACGGTCCCTCGAGAGCTATAGTCGATTAGAACCTCGTGGTCCTCTCTAAATTTTTATTCCGTGTTGATAAGAACTCGACTGGATCAGGTTTTTCTTACCATGTCTTCTTTCTTTTCTATCATACTCTTCTTTGTTTACCCTTTCAACATTCAACGCACATGTTACAATCTTAGAGAAGTCATCATGGACGAATCCTGTGACATAGGCCAAAATATAGTCATTGAGGCCATCCTCAAACTTACGGCACTTCTCCTCCTTAGTAACTAGCATCTCTGGAGCATACTTGCTCAACTAGGTGAATTCCCTCTGATACTCACACATACTCCATCCGCCTGCTTCAAATTACGGAACTTTCTTCTCATATCAAGTGGCGTAAATACGACCCACATATCGCTTCGAATTATGAAAACTCCTCATGTGATACTTCCAAGGGTGGCATCTAGTCTTGACACCCACCACCGGGTAAAGGCCATCCTAAAGTAGTGAGATCGCACACTCTAAATTTTCTTCTGGTGTTCAGTGCATTTGTCAAAGCATTCTCTCAGTTCTTTCGAGCCAATTTTTCGTCATGGAAGGCTCATCATCCTTCTTTCCAAGAAATTCTATGGGTCGACATTCATTCTCTGGCTGATCAAGCATGGGAAAGCAACAATACCGGTCATACATTTTCAGAGTGCTTGAGATATTTGTTGGAGGATATCGATAGTACATCCTGCTGCTTGACCTTGCTCATGTATCGATGGAGCATGGGACACTTGCCCACCATCCACACTAACGAGGCTATTTGGGCAACTTCCCGAGTTACCTATGACCCTATGATGGCCTGAACTATCCATGCTTAACTTATTAAGACCGACAAGATTCGCATAAGAGTCCATCCTTTATATGCAAATGCAATGCATGTCATAAACAATTTCAAAAATCATTTTATAGAATCACCTAAACCTAGGCTCGATACTTAAATGCGCCCCCGCACTGCACTACAAATGAGCTCAAATCCTGACGGTGACATAATTACCTACCATATATACATTTTTTGATACCAAAAAATAAATGTCGTGATAATCATTTCTTGCAAAGAGGGCCCATCTTTGTCAATTAATACTTTCTATTCAATAGTATGTATGCCCTTTCAACATTATCATTACAAAACATTATCGACTGCCTCACAAATAATCAAATATGTTCTCCCATGAAAACTTTATACATTTTTGGTTTCATTACAAAAAGATCAAATAATGTCATGGGATAAAATGTATGCATGAGATTTTAGAAAGGCGTGGTTTATAATTTCATGATGATTTGATGATTTACTCAACTCAAATATCTGCTCTTTGCCCTTAGTCACTTGGCAGACTCACGATGTTAAAAACAAAGTCATTAAGCATTTTATGTTTCATATTTCATGTAATTTTCTTCATTTAATTAAACACAAATATGGTACTTTTAGAAACAATGTTTTGGCACACTCAATAGTTCATGCAATATACATTATATATATGTGCTTATTTCTACATACTTTCATTTGAAACTCATCGATCACTTCAGTGATATACAATTTCATATGCAATATTTCATTCAAACTCAAATCATGCATTTCACACATTTATTTTTGGTAATTTTTCCTTAAACTAATTTAATCATTTTCAAAAGCCTAAGATAACTTTAATCACCCATCATCCCGCCAGTTGTAGCCGATAGAAAAACATTTTATACAAAATACGGCTCCGCCAAGCTACTAACTGTTATTTAAAAATCATCAGGTACATCATGTACACTGCTCCGCTGGCAGATCAAGACGCACTATATTTTCATTTCGCTCACAATACCGTTAGTTTCGACCCTTATTATTGGTATACCAATATATCCTTAACTCGAATATGAGGGATAACATTCTATTAAGGGCATTAAAACCCATCATAGTAATTTATAATATCAGATATACATTTATACCCATATAATACATTTTAATGCTCATGCAATTTTATGGCAATGCATTTGAAATCGCTTCCCAAATCACAAACAAATCACATATGTAGTTTTCTTTGAAATCATTTCAACCACCATCACAAAACTTGAAATAAGAAGAGAGGTATGGAGAACAAACCCAAAAGGTTGTCGCTTCCTATCTTTCATCCTGGCTTCGGGTCAAGCTCCTCGTCGCCACCAACCCCCTAATCCATCATCACAATTAGAGAACAATATTAGTTGGCTTCTATTTAGGGTTTCTAGTTAGGGTTGTTTTCACCCAACTTCCTTCCTTCAAGAAAATTTTCTAGAACAAATGAGCTACATTTTACCCAACTTCAAGTCCATTGTTCCCCTATAAATCTATTTCATTCGAATGAACTATCTCAATTCATGTGGCATCAAACCTCAAGATATGTTCAAAACAACCGGAACTACTCTATTTTCAAAATAGAACCAGAATTTTCCTAAAAATAGAGCTTCACTTTGACGAATTTCTAGGTCTAATAGGGTTTAAATTTGAATACAATTATTTCAAGGAGATTTGTTCTCCTAGAAGTCTAGTTTATCCAAAAATTTGAATTACTCAATTTGGATGAGTAAAACTCAACTTATGGCCTAAATAACAAAATCAAGTTCTTAAAAACACCCAACCTGCACTTCAAACTAAACCGTGACTTACTCTCGAAAATGTGACCCTCACTTTGACGAATTCTGTCTACTAAATCTAAAGCCAACACACTTATTTCAATGAGATTTGTTCTAGAAATCTGCACTCATAGAAATTTGAATCACTCAATTTGATGAGTAAAACTCGTCTAAATACCAAAACTGCTCCAAAACACCAAAATCTCGAACCAAACCCGAACTGTAATTTGTCGAAACAAGGCCCCACTTTCACGTAATTTCGGTCAACTGCAATTCAAATTTGAATACACTTATTTCAGCTGATATTTTTCTCTCTTAAGTCTAATTCTATCAAGACATTTGAATCACTCACTCAATGAAAGGAAAACTCAACTATGACCTAAATACCAAACTGGTCCAAACACCAAAATCAGACATATTCTCAAACTAAACCACTTGCCCAAAAAACATAGCCTCACTTTGACAAATTTCTGGGTCCAATGGGGTCTAAATTTGAATACACTCAAGGAGATTTGTTCTCCTAGAAGTCTAATTTAAGCGGAAATTTGAATCATTCAATTTAAATGAGTGAAATTCAACTTATACTTAAATACTCAAATCGCTCAAACACCCAAAATTGCAAATTCTCCAACCCAACTATAATTTGCTCGAAACACACTCCTCACTGACAAATTTCTGTCAATCTTGTACCAAATTAATACACTTATTTCAAGGAGATTTGTTCTCCTGTGAAGTCTGGGCCACCTTAACTTGAATAACCCAATTTGGATAAGTGATGACCGCTACTATTCAAAACACTGGTTTTGGAAAATTTCGACAACATTCCCTAAAACCCACAACATTTCGATGTCTTCAAAACCAATCAACTGAAAAATACTTGAAACTTAACTCAAAACAACTCAAAACTGATCTACAACCATTTAAAACACTTATTCTGGATTTGGGGCTTTCATCAACCCACATAACATTAAAGGGGGTTAAGGTTTGTATACCTTAATCTCTCTTTTCTTTTCACTTCCTTCTCTTTCTTTCTTTCTTCTTCTTGCTTTGGCTCAAACTTGGAAAGCAATAAAGCCAATCCTGCCTCCTCTCTCACTCTCTCAACCGTGAAGGTTCTCGATGTAAATACATGCCTCAAATGAGAAATGCCATTCAAAGACCAATTTTGTCTTAACTCAAACCTCACTAGGCCTTGTTTGGCTAGCTACAATTTTTTCCTCATATTTCTCATTTTTCTTATTTTAATCATCTTTTCTCTTTCATTTTCTATTCAACTTATTAAATACCCTTATTCCATTTTGGCACATACACTTTTATTATTTATGACCCTTTGGGTCCTCATTTTGGATATTTACCCATTTAACCTTAATTTTTTTTATAGTTTTCGGGTTTTATAATTTTTTTGTTCTTTAACAATATAAATTCCGGAAAAATATAATTTAACTTATTTTATACCCTAAACATGTTATAAAACTGTTTGGTTATTTTTAGGGCGTTACACCTTAGGCTTTATTCCGTAGCTAAAAAATACTCCTATTGTCAACGACGTTAATAGATTGACAAATGGAGCATTAACTTTGCTAATGTGACACCCCTCATGTGTGTTTTTGCTTATGTGGCAGTTTTGCACATGATTTTTTAAACCCAAACATTGTTTTGACAAAAATGCCCTTATCCCTATCGATCATCTCACTGCTAGTTCCAATTTTTGGTTTAAACCCAAACATATTCAATCTCATTGCTGGTTTTTTTCTTGATTTTCTCCAATATCTCCAATTTAAGAAAGAAAAAAGAGAAAAAGGAAAAACACCTACACGCAATCAGTTTGAGTCGTTTGTGCTATATTTCTTGACATAAGGATGCTTATAGGAAATTAATTTCAAATTTGAGGTGTAATGAGTTTTGATTTCGAATTTTAATTTGCTTTCCCCAATACCAATACCCTAAAAATGCAAGATGATATGGTTTATACTTGAGCGGATTGAAGAAGCTCACATCTACATGTTGAACAATTTTCTCAACCTTGGATGGATCAACCCCGTTTTCAATAAAGGTGGAACACATGAAATTTCATTGAAACCCAAATGAAATCCATTTGATTACATTGACTTATGTGGTTAGAATTGAGTATGTTTGTCTCAAACATGGTCTAAACGATCGTGTACATGAACTTGTCATAAGTAGTTGGAGAGCATGGAAGGGTCTGGAAGAGGGAGGGTCCCAAGCCCTTGGCTCGCTATGACATACTACAATGGTTTCGTTCATCCTACATTTTGTATTGTGAATAGCCTTGATATGATGAGGTAAGCCCTCCCATAATTCTATACTTTCCATATCTGCTGCTTGATACCCAATTTGAATATAGGGCTTTTCATGTGTTGATGGAGAGAGAGAGCCATCTAGACTTTTGAACTGTACCCATTGCTCGAAAGGAAGGGAACCATCTAGAGGACAAAGTAACGTGAGGTGGAAACGAGTTAGGGGTTAAGGTTTGGGAGGAAAAACTCTCAGAAGCTCTGAAAGGCCGCACCAAGAGAAGTTTTTCACTTAAGTAGTAGGTAGGGTTTTTGAAATGGTTTATTTGGGTTGAAGTGAGGAAGAATGAAATTGCTATCAGTGCAACTAGAAGGGATGACAAGAAAATGAACATCAATTTTGAGGTGGAATGGGTTTTGATTTCATTATTGACATGGGACTCCATGAAAGATTAGAACCAATGCAGATGATCGGTAAGGATGAGGACATTTTTGTCAAAATAATGTTCGAGTTTAAAAAATCATGTGCAAAAGTGTCACATAAACAAAAAACGCACATGAAGGGTACCACATTAGCAAAGTTAATGCTCTATTTTTGTTAACATTGTCATTTTTCTTCCATAAAGATGACATTTTTTTGAAGGCTACTTTAACTAATTTTTAGAAAAGACCGACAACTTAACAATAGTTTAAGAAACACTAGGGGCATTTATGTACTTTATCCCTAAAAAACACTATTCAAATAATTATTTTTAGATTCCAATAAAAATGCATTTGACAAAAACGCTTGGCTAGAAATGCTTTTACAGAAAGCAGGGCCAATATATATATATATATATATATATATATATATATATATATATATATATATATATATATTATAAATTGAATTAACTTGATATCTTAAGTGTAATCATGTTCAATGAAGTCATATTTTTCACAACAAAACACGTTACGAGGTATCAGAATAAATCTGCTCCCACGTAATTCACTAACTCGACATCTTTTCCCTCCCTAGTTTCTGCTACAGCCTTAAAACGTTGAGAATGAATGAGATAAGTAAAATAAAAAGAAAAAAAATACATATATATATATATATATACATATATATTTAAAATTTAAGATTAAAGATCTTATTGAATTATGATATTTTATATTGCTGGAGTCGAATTTGCTATCCTCTGTACCGGGCTCAAGGTTACCACAAGATGTAGCAAACTGGGCTTTGAACGTGGGCTAAAACACGGCCCAACTCTTTCAACCATATACTCTATGAGATGCAATTTAATGGAACGGGCCAGAACACGGCACGCACCGGGTTCTTGTGTTTTCGGATCATAAAACCAGACCTACGCTTTTTTCCACTTCCAGAATCTTACAAGAACCTCGCCGGTCCCATGAATCAACCCAGCCGCTTTTTTTCCGGCGGTTCCCTCAGGTGATCATTATTTATGATTATAGAACCGTTCTATTGTTGGTTTGAGGAAATTTGAATCGACATATTTTGATGGGTCTCATACCTTTTTCCTTTCCTCGCAATCTGTGGCAAAGATGGTTAATCATAGGTTAGAAGTTGGCTTAATTCAATGTGGTTCAGGTATTTATTTGATGATGCATTTTCATGGATATTTAAAACCCAGTAACGAAATTGGATTTTTCTATGTGGGGTTTGTAGCTGTAGTTGGTTTAGGGTTAATTCAATCTTGTGTTGAAGTGGAGGCAATGAAATAGTGAATGATTGTAGTCGAAATTCTCCTTTGGGGTTGTCTTAATGTATAACTTGAGCAGTGTTTACAGAGAGTGATTGCAGTGTGTACTTTATGCACATGTGAGCTATCCTCCTCACAAAGCTTGATAAAACAAGAAGGGAAATTGATATATGCTGGACCAAAATTCACAGATATATACGTGCTGTTTAAATGTTTAGAACATGATGCTCTAAAAATCACCCAACATTTTTTTTCTTGTTTTCAAATCCGGTTTATCATTCTGTTCATTTACAATGCCAGGCTTATTCAGGTGGGTGAATATAGTTGAACATAGGCTTTGCTGGAAAAGATGGGGGGAGCAATGGATCCCCTTCTTTCAGCTGCACTTACAATACCAAGTGCCCAGCTCCATGATTTTATAATGCATTCACCCCATTCTCTTGTTTTTTTTTTTTCAAATGCATAAGCACATACACACAGGTGCTCACAGTATTTTTAGGGCTTAAATTTCCCTATCTATTCACGTGCTCTACTCTTCTAATACGTTTGGTTGATATGCGTGCACTTGTCATTCAAATCTCTAGTTGCTGAACTATTAATATTATTTTCTTCTTAAACCTTTTAATTTCATTTTCTCTTTCATTTTTAACAGCAGCTGAGATGACACCCATTTTATTGTGTAATTAGACTGATGGATGCTGATTACAGGAAGTTTGGAAAGGGTAAGATGTTTAACATATGAGTGCCTTATTTAATAGAGTATTTGGTTGTGCAGTTGAAGTTTATTTGACCATAGAAAAGATGTGGCACATAAGCTTGTGATATCTGATCTCTGAGATTTAAGATGGTAATCTGTTTATTTATTTATTTATTTTAATATAAGTAAATAAGATTGTCAACTGATATAGATACATGCATGTGATACATGATGCAATGGGATGGATTATTTCTGCAGTTTGTAAGAAAATCAGATTTTGATTTTTTTTTTTGTTTTTAAATTACTTTAAGGACTATGGGAAGAAAAGGAAGTGAGACAGTGATCCAATGTGAAAACACTACATGCTTGTTTTTTCAGGCGTAGTTGTTAAAAACTTACAGAACATGATATGATTGATAGGATACATTTCTAATGTAAACCAATTCATATCCTTGGCATCTATCTTATCTAACTGTGTCTTACTATTAACTAATTTTCACAGTTTCTAAGAAAAATCATATTTGTAAAATTTTCTAAAGATAATTATTATATTAATTGTTTAAAATATGCTTTAAGGTAAGAATACAAAATATTTATCATAAATGTAAAAGTTGAAGGTAAAATATCCTCCACAAAAAGCTACATCCTTATAAAATGCACAAATGAAGGATTCGAGACTTAATTAAAATTTTCTTGCATGGAATATTTGAATATTATTCTTTGAACGGATTAAACTTTTGCATTGTAATTGATGGGGAAATAAAAATTGTAATTAGATTTAGTAGGTTGTGTTTGGTTTGGAAAATATTTGGTAGGTCTTGTTTGGTAACTGTTTCTGAAAACAGTTTTGGGAATTTGTTTTCTAATGATTTGTAGAATAAATGTTTGTTTGGGATCCTGAAATGTTTTTAACCTATTTTCTATGTTTTTAAATACATTTTAAATTTTTTTACGTGTAGCTGTTTACTTTTAATCATTCTCCATATCTGTATAATTATTTTTTAAAACAACTATTTAGGATCAAGTGAAAATAACTTAAAGATGTGATTTGAAAACTTTTTTTTTGTTTTCAAGCACAAAAATTTGTTTTTTTTTGTTTTTTTGTTTTATGGTTGCCACATGTGTTTTTCCTTTTTTAGAGAATAGAAAACCATTTTGAAAACTATTTTCAAATATGCTCATCTTTTATTTTCTGAAAATAATTTTATTTCCTTTGTTTTACTTGAACACGTTGATTAAGAAATGCTAACACATTTTTCAAAAACTGAAACCTGTCAAAAAAATCTTGCTTGGTTTTGATTTTTTAATAATTTACAAAACAAAGAAAAATATAATTGTGATTTAATGTAATACATATGTTATGCTATGAGATATATTATTATGAAAGGTGAGAAGTACCTCCTTTTTTTTTTATTATGCATGTATTGTGATGTATATGTGTGTGTCTATATCTATATCTATACACACACACACACACCCATAGTGGTCCCTTTCTGGCGGCCTTTGAGTTGTTTTCCACGCTTCGCAAGTCAATGGTGGATGTAGTTCGTTACCTCTGGCTGTTAGAGGGGGTAAGGGAGGGTTATAAAGTAGGAGTATGGAAATCTATTTGAGAATGATGGTTATTAAAAGTAAGTTTTGTTTCATTGTTAGGAACGTGAGAAGGATAAATTTTGGAAGGATGGTTGGTGGGATGATTTTCCCTTTCAAAAGGCGTTTCTAAGTTTATATTCATTCTATACACCTAAAACAAAGACAACTAGGTAATGAATGTGTGGGGCAGGGTATGGTAGGAACTAGGAAGTGGTGGGATCTCCCCTTCTCTTGGTGGTTCAATGATAGGGATTAGGGAGCTTGTGGGTATCTTTATTTCCTTTGTGATTTAGCAATCCCGAAGTTTTCATAACATAAAATATTGCTAAAAGCCTTTTGTTGTGAAAACAAAATTTTGTGATGTTGAAATGGACCCTTTATAGAAAATTTAAAAGTGTGATTGGGAACTTGCTGAAGTGAATACTTTCTTATGGTAGTTGTATCACCTTGTCTATTAGAAGGGAAGTGGTAGACTAATTGAGTTTGAATGAAAGCGAATAATGGCTATTCCTCTCGCCTAGACTTAGGTGCCTCGTAGATCTCAGAGGGCTATCTTACTACACAAGCTGGAAAGGGTGCCAAACCTAATTCCTGTATCAAGTAAACTTATCGGATCAAAGTAGGATTATTTCTCCATCCACCGCCGCCTAGCAAGAGAGGTTCGATTCCCTTATACACAATGTGGCGAAAAAGACTGATTCAACCTGATCTACGACCAACCTTGCCTACATTAAGATTTAAAACTTGTCGTCCACTTCCACTCTATGCATCTTTTAACCAAAGGAGTCCCTGAGCCCTTAATATAGAGGATGAAAGAGAGAAGGGAGAAGAGAATTGTGGAGTCAAGCAGTGGTAGAGCAAACATGTCAAAATTTGAGAGGGAGCTTAAACGCTTGGAATGTTCAATGAATTTTAAAGGAAAAGGGAGTGACAGGAGTCGAAGTAGGGAAGGAGGGGGAATGCCTTTTTTTTTTTCCCTTATGAAGCTTAGATTTTAATTTGGAGTCTCAAATTAAGGGGGGGTGTTGTGGGTGTGGAGGAGGGAACTCACAGAGGTAGAGGAGGCCTAGTTGTGAAGGTTTGAGTTTCAAGGATATGAGGGCAGATGAGGCTGTTGGGTTGGAAGTTTCTTTTCAAGAAGAGGAAGTGTTGAAAGCGTTGATTGATTTGAATGGGGATAAAGCACTAGGGCCAAATGGTTTTACCATGGATTTTTGGCAAGCCAATTGGGAGGTGTTCAAAGAGGATGTCTTGAGTTTCTTTGCTAATTTTTCTAGCCTAGCAGATTTGTGAAGAGTCTAAACGCCACTATTTTGGTGCTTATTCCAGTAAAAGGGGGTGCCGAGGAGTTGAATGATTTTAGGCCAATAAGTTTGTTGTCTAGCCTTAATAAGCTCTTAGCTAAGGTGCTAGCAAACAGGTTGAATAAAGTGGTGTGAAAGGTAGTGTCTTGCTACCAAAATGCTTTTGTGGAAGGTAGGCAAATTTTGGATGCTTCTTTGGTTGCTAATGAGGCGATTGACTCCCTCTTGAGAAGTAATAAGTGTGGGTTAATTTGCAAGTTGGAAATAGAGAAGGCGTATAATCATGTTAATTGGAACTTTATGCTTTGTGTTTTGCGAAAAATAGGGTCTGGTGACAAGTGCATTGTTTGGATTATGTGCAATGAGTTTCTCGGTTCTTATTAGTGGGACTTGTACTGGTTTTTTCAAAGTTCTTAGGGTTTGAGATAGGGAGACCCTCTTTCTCCTTATCTGTTTGTGATTGTCATGGAGGCTTTGTCGCGTTTGTTAGATGTGGCTTTAGCGGGGAGGCTTCTTAGAGTGGTAAAGTGGGTAGGTGGGAGGGAGATGAGATCCCGCCGTTTTTTCACATGATAGTTTATGGTGTTCTCACACCGGATGAGGATCCTCAATTTTCAGTCAGTTCTATGTGGTTTGAAGCTTTTGGTTTAAATTAAAAAAATTACACCTGAGAAGAGTGAGACTCCTGGTGGGGCAAAAGTGAGACATCGAGACTTTAGCTTAAGCTGGGTGTCAAGCTGATCCTTACCCTTCTTATTTAGGCTTGTCAGGTGTCTTTAAGTATGTTTTTTGTGGTGATAGTGTCGGTGAGAGACCTACAGAGATCGCTTTGGAAACGATAGTACATTACTTCAGTGCGCGCTCACTTGATTCGAGGTATCTTATCCCATGCTCATCTACTTTATGTCCTTATTTCGCATTCGAGGATAGTCGTATGGAAGTTGACAAGATCCAGCGATTTTCGGGAAGGGAAATTGGAGCAAAAACCTCACTTGGTTAATTAGGCCATTGTGTGCATTCATAAGATCGAAAGAGTTTTAGAGAGAAGAGGTCATGATATTTTCAATGTGGCTTTGTCGGGTAAATGGAGTCAAGCGCAAGCATGAAGAGAGGGGGCTCGGTCATAATATGAAGAGTAAGTATGCGTGAGGTCGAGGTGACACGAGTTAGTGTGTGGAAAGCCATTAGGATGGATTGGGATATTATGGGCAAGGGGATGGCTTTTGTGGTGGGCAATAGGAGGAGAGGGAAATTTTAGAGTGATAGATGGTGTGGGGATAAGCCTTTAAGAGTTGCTTTCCCACTTTAGACATATTGTTGCTTTGTGAGGTCGATGGAGGTCAGGGATGATCCTTCCGACGCAAGGATGCCAGTTTGCGATTTGTAAGAGATTTTAATGATCGGGAGTCGGGAGGAGGCATAGACTTCTTCTGCAAGGGCAAAGAATTCTAATGATGAGGATAATGTAGGTGGGGGCAAAAGGATTGGGTATATATTTGCCGTAAATGTTTGTATAGAGAACTGAGTTTTCAAGTGAGTGAGACTCTCTCAAGGTGATTTGGAACGCTTTGGAGGCAGTTAGTGTGGACTATAAGGTTGGAGGTGCATACGAAGTTATTGTATGGAAAGCCATTATAATGGATTAGAATATTATGGGCAAGGGGATGGCTTTTGTGGTGGACAATAAGAGTGTTGAGAATCATAGAATATTCTCTAGATATTCTTTGGTTTATCTCTACCTTTTGTGTACATTATCCTCCTTCCTTTTACATTTTATTTCGTTTCCTTTTTATTCCCATTCTTGTATATATATAGGTGTCTCTATATTTGCAACGCATTCAATCACGAAAATATTCTTTCTTTCATCATTTCACATGGTATTCCTGGTCAGGTTTTGTCAATGCCAATTCCACAACCCATCTAGTGGTCGAAGCCCTTTTCGCACCCCACCTTCATCGTGCTTTGAACTCGCCACGCAGCGCATAGAAAACCTCATCACCGTCGAAACTTTTCCCCGCGATCATTATCCCAACTCCGACCGACGATCGCACCCATCGATCGGCTTCTGACTCGATCTATCCCTCCAAGATAAACTTCGACACCACGCCATTGACGATCGTCACGATGTCATCTATCTCCCGAGGTCATTCCACGCGCTTAGCCGGGGTCATCCGACGACAACTTCAACCCATACCACGCAACACGATCTTCTTCCTTCAACTACATGCATTCCTCTTCCGAGCCTTGAAACAGTGATTTTTATGCCCTTTTGTTTTCGACAACCCCTTTTTCTCCTAGATTTCTTTGTTCGAGTCACTGGTTATCGAAAGCCATTTCCCATCTCCCCGAGACCTTGTCATTCCTCCTCCGTAACCATATTTTTGCTGATTTAGTTGATTTTTTGTTGATGCTAGCTTCATGGTTGACAAAGGATTGAGTTTTTCTTCGTTTTTGTCTGAAACTCCTATGATCACTGTGAATAAATTCAAAGGGAGCTCATCTACACCTCAAAGAGTTATTCTTACGCCCAACGAGTATATAAGGAGTACCTCCACCTTATCACAAAACCAAATCGCAGATCCTATTTCGTCATTGCCCCGACCAAGAATACCTCTTGCTCGCCTTACATTCCTCATCACTTCGGGTCCATGATTCTTGATTCCGAGCCTCTAATAATCTCTCCGTAATAAGGGATATTTTTCTTCCTTACTATTACATCATCTTTACTCCATGATTACTTTAGCTAATGGATTCAAACCATGGCTAAAGAAATTCCGTCGCATGTCCTCTTCCTTCAGATCCTTTACTCGCCCTTTATGCTCCTCGATTCTCCTTTTAATTTCCAGATTTATATCGCAGTTTCGACTCGACCTTAATTGTTTGATTACCTTTCGATACTCCCATCCATTGTAGACTAGAGATAGTTTATCGCATAAAGACGGAGTTTCAGGTCTCTTTCATCTTAGCTCACCTCATCTTCCACTCGTTGCACTTTCAAAATTTTTCTGTGTCCTCACTCAGTGTGAGTCAGTCAACTGGGAAACATACTTGTTCCACTTCTAAGCGCCTTGATCACCGACACAAAGTCTCATTTCGAGTCATTCCACTGAGGTTCCAGTCCTACATGAATTCAGCCCACCTTCAAAGCCTTTACTTGTTACTTTTATGATGATTATTCACGTGCCAGACTGACTATTTTTAATCGAAAAACTCGAGCCTAAGTTATTCTCTATTTTCCCAAAGTTCCATAATCAAGCCACAACTGACGACACTTCACCAGATCCCACGAAGTGATAATGTCAAGAAATATCTTTTTGGATCATTCTCCTCCTTTTTGTCCTCATATGAGATTCTTCTTCATCGCCCTTCAAGGCTACATCTCAATGTAATGGAGGGTCGAGCGCAAGACCGTCATTGCCATTGAAACCATCATGACTCTTCTTACTCCATCATAAAGTGTTCTAATTTCGAGGGATGCTACCTAGTCGCTATATTTGACCAATCGATGCCATCACCGCCTTACACATGATCAAATCCTTCATTCCATCATTTTTCCTCAACCAACCTCCCTTTTCGCTTCTCCCCAAGGTCTGGGTGTCAGAACCTCCTGCTGGTCCACATAGCTTCTCCTGTGCAAGACAAGCCTCCCAACCAGCCATGAAGTGTCTTCCCCGCCTATTCCGACTTCAAGTTATCGCATTTCTCTCTGTACACACGATACTTGGCTCTCGCTACTGTCACCTTGGAGAACTCTTATATGTTCCCTACTACCTCTCTCCAGTTTTGGTGTCCTATCTTTGCCCCTTCTTTTTCCTATACCGAATAATTTCATCTACACCTCCAAACAATTCCCTCAATTGTTGCAGTTTATACTGCTCACAGATCGATTCCGGCCTCGCCCACTTGACTCCACACTGGCGCTTCCTCCACGACGCCGGTCTTACCGTGTCTCGATGATCTTCTCATTGCCATCTGGAAAGGTACTCATTTATCTCGTAACCCTCATCCCATTTATAACTTTCTAACTTATCATCACTTATCTTCATTATATTCTGCCTTTATTTCCACATTGTCTTCTATTTCTCTTCCTAAATCTGTGCAAGAGGCTCTCTCTCATTTGAGTTGGAAACAGACAATGGTTAAAGAAATGATTGCTCTCCATTTTACTAACACATGGGACCTAGTCCCCTTACATGTGGGCAAGTTTCTTGTTGGTTACCGTTGAGTCTATACAGTTAAGATTCGTTAGGATGGCTGGGTGGATTGTCTTAAAGTCTGTCTGGTTGCTAAGAGGTATACTCAAATATATGGCTTCGACTACTATGACACGTTCTCTCTTATTGCCAAGATGGCTTTTGTCTGTCTTTTGCTTTCTATGGCTGCCATGAGCTCTTCGCCCTTGTATCAGTTGGGCATCAAGAATGCATTCCTCCATGGTGATGAAGCAAACACCTGGTTTTGTTACCAGGAGTCTCGGTTTGCACGCAGTCTCGCCATTCGTATGGCCCTCAAGCCGTCCCCCTCGAGCTTGGCTCACCGCGCGAGCCTGTGGGTATGAGTTTGCAAGGACTTGAAGCACACGACCACTCTATCTTCATCGCCATGCATCCTGTGGCAACACATCTATCTGATTGTTATGTGGACAACATTGTTATAATAGGCAGTGATCAAGATGGTATTTGAAAACTTAAGCAACATCTCTTCAGCTAGTTTCAGATAAAAGACTTAGGGAAACTCAAGTACTTTATGGGGATTGAGATAGCTTAGTCTAAATCTGATGTGGTTATGTCTCAGAGGAAGTATATCTTGGATATATTTGGAGGAAACCGACATGCTAGACTGTAGGCCTGTAGGCACTCTTATGGATTCAAATGTGAATCTTGTACCTGGATAAGGGGGAGCCTCTATGAGATCTAGGGAGATATCGACGCCTAGTAGGGAGATTGAACTACCTCACTATCATTCGCCTAGACATTTCCTTTTCGGTGAGTGTAATCAGTCAGTTTCTACAATCACCATGTGATAGTCATTGGGACGCTATAATTCGTATCCTCCGTTATATTAAAGGAACATTGGGTCAAGTAGTGTTATATGAAACCAGAGGTCATACTCAGATCGTTGGTTATTGTGATGTAGACTGGGCAGGCTCGCCCTTAGACAGATGCTCCACTTCTGGATACTGTGTATTTGAGGCAATCTAATATCCTAGAAGAGTAAGAAACAAAATGTAGTAGTCAGGTCTAGTGCTGAGGCTAAGTATCGAGCTATGGCTTTGGCGACGTGTGAACTCATATGGCTCAAACAGCTTCTTCAAGAACTATGAAATTTGGGAAAGATGAACAAATGAAGCTTGTGTGTGATAACCAAGCAGCCCTACACATTGCCTCTAATCCAATCTTTCATGAGATGACCAAGCATATTGAAGTGGATTGTCACTTCATTCGAGAAAAGATCGCATCAAGGTATATGACTACTAGTTTTGTTAACTCAAGTGACCAACTAGCAGACATTCTCACCAAGTCTCTTAGAGGTCCTATGATAAAGTACATATGTAACAAGCTCAAAAGTATACGAATTAATATGTCTCTCCTCGAGGGGAAGTGTTATAATCTTAGAACATTCTCTAGATATTCTTTGGTTTATTTCCTACCTTTTGTGTACATTATCCTCCTTACTTTTATACTTTATTTTGTTTCCTTTTTGTTCCATTCTTTTGTATATATATAGGTGTCTTTATACTGTGTAATATATTCAATCCATAGAGAAAAGTATTATTTTCTTTTATCCTTTCACAAGGAGGAGAGGAACATTTTGGAGGGAAAGATGGTAGGATGCTTCTCCTAAGAGTTGCTTTTTCCCACTTTATTTGCTATCACGCTTTTAAGGAGGCTCGCGGAGGTTTCGGGATGACCTTCATACGGTTGATGTCAGCTCTAAGATTTGGGAGTTAGAGGAGGCAGAGAGACTTCTTCTAAAGTTGCAAGGGTAAAGAATTCTTAATATGGAGGATAATGTGGTGTGGGTGGGGCAAAGGATGGCATATTTGTTGTTAAATGTTTGTATGGAGAACTAGAGCCAAGGAGGGAGGCGGACTTCCCTTCTAAGGTGGTTTGGAACGCTTGGGAGGCAGTTTGGAGTAAGTTCATGACTTTAGACAACATTCAAAAAAGGGGTTGGGTGGTGGTGAGTAGGTGTTTTCTTTGTGGAAAGGAAGAGGAAACCATCGACTAAGTTCTTATTCATTGCGAGGTGTCATGAGATTTATGGCAATACTTATTCTTCTTATTTGGGGTGCAGTGGGTGCTACCTTCTACTGTGAAGTGGGTGCTCTTTAGTTGGCAAGGTGCCTTTGTAGGGAAGATAAAAAAGAAGGTATGGCATGTGACTTCTCTTTGTCTTTTCTGGACGATGTGGCAAGAGCGTAAAATTGAGCCTTTGAGAACAAGGAGTTTTTTATCCATAGAATTAAATTGAATTTTTTGGATAATCTTTGGGCTTGGTCTTTAGCTTTCTTGGTTCAGGCCATTCAGGGTCCCTCATCTCTTGTAGATTTTGTGGATTGGTTATGTCTGGGTTAAGGGATTTTGGCTTTTATGGTGTGGGGGCCTTTTTGATTTTTGCAGCTTTTTCCTCTTTGTATACATCCTGTATAACTTTGCAATGCTGTTTTTTTGGTGTTTCCTTAATTCAATTTGCTTGCTTATAAAAAAATGAAGAATAAGCAAGGATGAGATGTCCAAGTCCTTGACCATAAGGCAAACAAAAGTAAAACAAAGATAAAGTTCCCCAAGGCTGACTGTGGTTCATGTTTGGTACCTCTTGTTTTCTTTGTTTGAGATTCAGTGGGTATTTCTGTGGGACAACTAAATGCTTGTGTTGATGTGAGAGTAAGTGTAGCTAGAAGTTGTAAGGATTGGTTGTTTTTGTGTATGGATGAAGAGCACAATAGAAAGGCATTCAAAGATGTTAAGAACCTGTTGCTGAACTCTTTTCAAGTGGCCTAGGATTCCATTGATTTATAGTTTATTCTTCTGTTTTTTTTGGATTTTATTGATAGTCTTAGCAGGGCCCAAGATGTGCTAGCCTTCGTTGTTTAGTTTAGTATTTTTTAATGTTTTCTCCTTTTTTGGTCCTTTGACACGCTTCCTATAAATCCTATGTGCTTGGGTTGCACTGCTTTTTTAGTCAGGTGCTATTTATTGTATTTATTTGCCTGCAAAAGAATGTTCCCCCTGAACTCAAGAGTAGCAACCCCCTTCTTGGCTAAGAAATCAGCCTCGTTGGAACGTAGAATTGAATTGAAAACAATTTTCATGCTATAAGTAATGAGTTAGATCTCTTCCATGTGATGGATAATCTTATGTGAACCTGTGGATAATACTTTCATGGATATTTAGCCATAGAGTAAGAATATGAAACAAGTTCTATTGTTCTAAATTCTTCAGGGTGAAGTCCAGCTAGCTTCTTTTTTCACTATGTTTTTGAGACTAATGTAATCGATCTGTTCCCTATTTGGTGGCTAAACACCAGATTAAAGGGAGAATGCATCATCTTTTAGTTGTATTAACTACAGAAACTATATTGGGGCCAGGTTCTTTGCTCTTATTCCAGTCAAGCAACGAGAATTCAAAGGATGTCACTGTGGGAAGCATCTTTTCCCTTGTGCTTTAGAATTGAGTAAATAGGTAGATCCTTCCCTCTTTTCTTCCCAGGTTTTTTATTGCATGTCATAAAATTTGGTTTTTTGTTCGAGTCTCATAAGAAAAAACATGGAAAATATGTCATCATCTCCATGCTGCTTCCAAGTTTATAAAATGTGGTGCTATCTAATAAAGACATGAGATTATGCGTTGGAAGAAAAATTGGTACTATTGAGCTAACATCTTTTATTTATTTACTGGATAGGAGAAGTCCTCATTATGAGCAGGAGAGGTCTGGGACCTTTTATGGAAATTATATCCTGGCCAACCAGGTCACCTTTCCTCTCTTTATCAATCGAATCTCTTAAAGCTTGTGAATTTGGAAATCCTGGACTCTGGAGAAAGAATCTGAAAAGATGCATCTAAATATTTGAAAATGGTGTCTGATTATCAGCATTGATTTCTTATTTTCTCAAGAGACGTTGATTCTTGTGAAAATAAGATCATTCAACTGCATTAGTAGCCTAGGAAAACTGAAGGGCTTCAGTAAATCTTCAAGTTGGAGCCTCAGATCATGTTTTCCTTTTTCTTTTTAGTTTTTCCTAATTGAAAGGAATGTCTTATTTTTTTAACCTTGGTTCACTAGCTGATGTAACTTTTATGCGATCTAAATTTTTTACATTTTTACATGCTGGCCATTCATTTCTTCTCTGGTTGTCCTTCCTGCATCTGATTCACTGTTATTAGAGCTTCACGATTGGAAGATTTCTCGTGAGGTTTAAACCAGTGATATAACTATTAGAGCTTCACCAATCCCTTCTGATCTTGAAATGGTCAATTGGGAAGGAGTCTGTAAAGGGGACAAGTACTCTGATATACAAGAACATAACATCATTGCAGAAAATCGTTTGCAAAAATCACTTTTTTGTTTTCGTCAAATTATTCATTGACTGATGATTCAACCCTAGCATTTGTTTCTTTTTACACATTCAAGTGCATTGAGGATATGTTTATCTAATTGTCCACATTTATTTGATGTTGATGATTCATTAGTTTATTTTGCATGTTTATTATTATTATTGTTGTTGTTGTTGTAGTTTAGTTACTGTTGTTGTTATCATTATCATTATTGTTATTGTTGTTATTATCTTAAGAGAATACCAATAAACAAGTCTTGACAGTGTCTAGTTGTTCACATTCATTTGATGTTGATGATTCATTAGTTTATTTTGCATGATGTTTATTATTATTATTATTGTTGTTGTTGTAGTAGTTTAGTTATTGTTGTCGTTATCATTATCATTATTATTATTATTTTTTATTGTTATTTTCTTTTTCTACGGATGTCTAATAATATTATTATTTTATTGTTATTTTCTTTTTCTAGTAGTGTCTAATATCTTCATCAACTCATTGTTAGCATTTAGAAACTTGTTCTTTGGGAAGTCAGCTTTCTTTTGATTATTTTGGTTTATGCACACAGTTAATGCTTGCAGAACTAAGCAATCCTTCTGCAAGGGGCCAAAAGGAAGAAGGATCAATATGGAGAACTTGTTCTTTTTGAATTGATATGAATTTCATGGAGGCGTCCTTTGCCAACAATGTATAGGCTATATTTGTAGCCTTCATTTTAGAAACATTGTATAATCAGTGTTCTCTATCAAGGTTTATTGCTATGAATATACATTTAAAATTTCTATGGTCTAATGCATTCTGACAATTTACCCTTCCAACATTACCTGGTTCTAAAATTTAATCCTACACTTCTCATGGATTGAGTTTGGTTATATCTGCATTGTTGCCAAATTTTATAAAATTACATTTAAGGATTGCCATAAACTTCTTTAATTATGGAAGTTTGCAATATGCAATACTACGTTTACCTTTACAATCCTGCAACCTGTTTTTAGATTTACCTATGGTCCTATATGGACTTTCAAATACACAAATGGGTATCAAATATTAAAATTGCATAGAGAGGTCTTAAACCCATGACCTCCTTCCAAACTGAGCTTTGATACCATGTTAAACGACTAACTCTCCTAAAAGCTCAAGCTTGTAAGATTTGGGTTTAATATGAATATCATGCTTCACTAATGTAAAATGGAATTATTTTGTAGTGGAATCATTTATTTTGCATTGAATCTTTTAAGGTTTTGAATCTTGCTACTGTTTATTTTAATGAAAACATAAAAGTTTGTTTAGCTGGTCACATAAAAGTGTGAAGAGTGCATGTTATGTAACTGAGGTTTCATTTAATCCCCAGGACCCAGAGAACTGGGTGGTGCAGTTGATCTGATAAATCACTACAAGCTTTTGCCTCACCATGAGTTTTTCTGCAAGAGGTCACTTCCTTTGTCAATTTCAGAGACACACTACCTCCGGAGTGTGGTGGGAGACACAGAAATTAGGAAAGGAGAAGGAATGGAATTGGATGAGCTCTTTCACAGTAGCTTCTGTTTGAGAGAAAAAAATGTAGGCATACATCCAATTGAGTTGGATATTCTCAGGGAAGCATTTCAGATGAGAGAAACAACTCCTGTTGAGCTGTCTTCTGTAAGACACATAATATTAACTTATTTATTTATCTTTGTTTCCTTTTTATTTTTGATGAATAGAATGCCTATGTTCCTAGTTTGCTTTGTGCCTACTGTAACTGTTGCATGCATGATGTGACCTATAATTGAAAAATTCTGTGACCTAAGTTAGTACTTTTCATGGTGTTGACAGGCTGAAAAGGGCATCCCTACCTTGGTGCCAAAGTCAAAAAATGAGATCAAAGACAAGGAGAGGAAGCATAAAAAGTCAAAAGACAAGGATAAAGATCGTAAGAAGCACAAAAACCGTCCCAAGGACAGAAGTACTGATAAAAACAAGGATAAGAGTAGAACTGGAAACCAGGATTTTGGTATTGAACAGAATCAACAAGACAAGGTTTGAAAAGAATTCCTCCTTTTCTTATCATTTTATACATTCTCTGGCCTATTGATATAGGACAACCCTATGATGGTTGTTTATACTCATAGAGTCATAATAGGTGGGTTAGGATTTTATTTTCTTAGGGTTTAAGGAGAGAGTGAAGAGAAAAATAACTCTTTGATTTTCATTAATTAATAAAGTGAGGGAACATACATATTTATACTCTAAGTGTTAGAGCAAAGGAAGGAAACAAAATTAGAGTCTAATTAGGAGACCAAAGAGAAATGAAAGAAAGAAAGATTCTAAAGTCGGATTAGGAATCAATCCTTGAACACCCCCCTTCAAGCCGGAGTACAGGTCAAATGGGTTACATATGTACTTTAATCCTAATGCACTGTTTATAGACATGTACTTAATCCCATGGTGATTCCAATATTGGAAAAGTTGTTGAATTGACTACACTGGCGAGTTGATGTGGGATCAGGAGACACTCATTGAGAAGATGATGTCTGAACTGGATTACACTGCACAGCTGAGGGACTCCGGGTGAGGGTCAGCACGGCGGTGCAGAGCCGGTAAGCCCATGTGGCATCTGAAAGGAGAAAGGTCACTGAGAAAGTCCTGAGAAGGTTCCACAGAGGGGCTGGTCCGTAGGAGAAGAGCGCCTATGGCTGGTCATTTCAGGCACTACTGGAGAAAGTTCGCTGAGAAGGTCTATCGTAGGAAGGTCCGCTTAAGAATCCATTGAGACTGGCCCACAGAAAAGGTTCATGTGGTGCTGGTCCGTCAGAGAAGATTATCTGAGAAAGTCCGTCTGAAAGGTCCCCGGGAGTAGTGGTCAGCTGAGAAAGATCTACTGAGAAGGCCCGCCAGAGATGGTCCATGGGAGAAGGCCTGCCGAGAAGGTCCAAGGTGAAGGTCTGAGGAGGCTCTTCTCATTTGGAGAAGGTACGAGGAAGAAGGTCCTGAGAGAAAGTTCGGCTGGAAAAGGCTCAGTCGGAGAAGGCCCGCCAAAGAAGGTCCAACTGGAGTGTGGTCTGCGAGAAGGGACCATCGGAGAGGCATGATGGAGAAGATCCGTCGGAGAAGGTCTACGAGACAAGGGTGGTTGGAAAAGTGGCTTTGATACCATGTGAAGAGAAAATAACTTTGATTTTCATTAATTATCAAAAGTGTGAAACATACATATTTTATAATTTCGGCGTTAAGATAGAAGTATGTGATTGTGTTTTTTAGATATGCAATAAGAAGTGCAATTGGCTCAATCGCACAAGTAATACGCTCGTCAAGTAAATATAGGTGTACTTAAGGTACTGATATCATCCACTATGGAAAACCTTAACTTAGTACTAAGTACCAAAATTATAATACTTACTAACATTCAAACTAGCAACGTGATGGCAAGGTATAAACCATATTAAATACTACCACGTAACTGTATGCCTGATGTAAAATGATCAAAAGGGTGCAAAGAGGCTAGTGTAGTTGTGTTATTGGACAGTCCCATATGTAATGTCATGGTTCCATTCATTAACTAATATAATGTGCTCTCCAAGGTGGCTCTTATCTAGTGTAATTAGTTTCCTCTCTCTCAAGGTCATTTAACCCCTTTATCACTAGGTTTCTGCTCCTTGCCTCAACCTACATTAAAGGTGTATGGAATGCAAAGAACCCTGCTTCTCAATTATCTATAACTATATTATCAAGTTTATTAGTTAACCTAATATGTTCACTTATCTACTAAATCTTATAAAAGAACTAATATGTTATATTGTTATTTGATCGTGAATTAATATATTGATTTCAATCCAAGCATAAATAATGGTAAAACAAATATATATAAGATAATGGAATTATGAAAAGTCAACACTTAAACATAGTATTCATGTCCTTAATCTACTACCAACACCCTAAACCACTTAAAATTAGAAACATCATGATGTTCATTCCATAAATGAAAAGTATGGATCGGGTCAATAAGGATAGAGAAAACTTCAATGATCGAGGGAATAACGATTCCTGATTCCTTCAAGTCTTCTCTAAGATAGCCTCAAGTCTTCTTTCTTCTGTTCCAGACCCAAGTTCTTCAAACCCTAGCACTGCAAACGTTTTTCCAACCCCCAAAATTGGATTCTCCCGTTCCTTTATAGCTTTACGATAATGTTTGTTGTTTTTCATGATGTCATAATGGCTGGGACGCCGCAACGTTGAGCCGTTTACACCATTCTTCCAGACTCCTACAAGGCCTATTTCAGTGACTTTTCCTACAAAAACCCAATACAACTAAATATTAGAAAAGTAATCAAAACGAAGTCATATATATATGAAACCGATCCCAAATCTCGCTAAATCCCGGGTTTGTAATGAGTGTTTTTGGGCACTCATCATTAAGAGCAAAGGAAGGAAGCAAAATTAGAGTCTAATTAGGAGACTAAAGAGAAAATGAAAGAAAAAAAAGATTCCTAAATGGATTAAGAAACTAATCCTTAATAGAAAGGAACAAAGAATAAAGTTTATGATAGAGAAAAAAATAACAAAATAGGATGAAAGAAGGAAAGATGATATGCACAGTATGGATAGAAACCTCAGAATCTCCCTTATGTCTGTTAGTAGTTGTGAAATGAGAGAAGGAAATAATGCTTTTCTTTATTGATTGAATGTGTAAAAACTGATACAGGCCCTATGTATATATACAGGTAAGAGTATAACCAAAAAAGTAGCAAGAAAGAATGTATAAGTAAAGAAAATTGTACAAGGAAAATAATACAAACATGGAAGGGACTATGAGAGGAATGTCCATTGGACATTACTTCTACGTTATTCAACTGTAGTCTTACCTAGAAGGAATATAATGAGTCTCACTATTGATGATTGAGTATTTGCAAAGAAAATGAAATATTATTTAATGAATCAAAATTATCCTTTCGTCTGCGACAATTAGCATTATTTATAGGTTTATCCAAGAGATTTAAAGTTTACTTGAATCTCCATTCAAAGCCTAGCTTCATAACTAGCTGGGAGTTGAGCATTACTTTCCTACACTTGATTCCGGATGCTCAATTTATGAAATTCTTTTGTACATTCTTTAATAGACTTTGTACCTTGTTTAAGAGAAACAACTTTGTGAACATGGGTTGTTCATAATTGGATTGGAAGAACGTGCTCATTCATCTTGTCCCACATGTCTATAGGTGGTTGGCTCGTACTATAAAGTTGATTCTCAACATTATGTGACCATAAGCATGTTTGCTCATTTCAAGTTTGCCTTCACAAAAGGAACTATTCTACTTCTAAACATCATATACAAATCAAAGTAATCTTCCATTAACATAATCCAATTAAGGAAAGCGGTTGGATTTAATTTTCCATAAAATTCAGCAACTTCAAAGTGTATCTTTTTTTGTTACATCATCATTTTGCTCAAAGATTTTGCCCTTCTTTGGTTCCCCATCATAAAGTTGCCTCACTTGTGCGATTGGCTTGGCGATTGTTTAAATTGATAGCTTTTAGTCTCATCTTCAATTGGTGGTTTTCTTTTTTACTAATTTGCTATACTGTTGTATTATAGCATCTTGATGGCATTGTTATGTGGCTAAAATTTCATCCAAGTGTTCTCTGGCAGCACCTTGACTGTTAGTAGTATTTTCAAAACTCATGCTTGCATAACTTGTTATACTCTTCAATTGCATAAATTCTCAATTGAAAAACTTTCATTATGAGACCAAAATTGATATAGGACAACCCTCGGATAGTTGCCTATACTTAAGGTTGGTGGGTTGGGGAGTTTTGTCCCAAATAATACATTTTTTAGAAAAAAAAATACCAATCTTCTACGTTTTTGAAAAAAATGCCCAAACTAGTGTGTCCTCATTAAAACCGTAATTGGTGATTGCGGTTTTAAATTTTTTTAAGTTAAAACCGTAGTTGTTTACTACAATTTTAAGCTTGAAGTTAAAACTGTAGTCACCAACTATGGTTTTAAGCACTAGTTTGGGCATTATTTTCAAAAACGTATTAGTTTGGTTTTTTTTTTTTAAATTTATTATTTTGGGACAAAACTCTAGGCTGTGGTTGTATTTTTTTAAGGTTTAAGGAGAGGAACAAAGAATAAAATTCAGGGTAGAAAAAATTAATAACATAGGAAGAAAGAAAATACGAAGAGAATGAATATCTACCTTAAAATTTGACTAAGGTCTTCTAGGATTCTCACCTAGAAGAAAATCAATGGAGTCTCACTATTGAGGATTGCAATATTTGCAACAACAAAAAATCAATTAAAACTATGGTTTGATTTGCATCAACTTTGCTTTATGATAAGTTTCTCTAAGAAATCTAAAGTATGCTAAGTTTCTAAAAACTTATTATGGTTCTAATTGTAATTTGATTTCAACAACTAATCTTAATTCACTCTAACTTATAATTCTTATTTAAAGTGTGTTTATGTCTTTCCTTTCCTCCTTGAATGGGCCTTCCCCCATCACCTAACTTAATCTTTTTCTTGAATGGAAACAATTTTTATGAAGTGAGAAATTTGATAGACCTTCAATTCGATTTATGTATACAAGGAGGAAACATAGAGGGCACATGGCTGCTGGGATGGGGAATAGAGGGCATGTGGCTGCCGGGATGATATCACAAAAACCATCCTAGCTTGCAAGTGTATTTTGGGTTTTGGGTCACCTCTTTGTTATTTCCTTTATATTTTCTAGTTTATGAATACAAAAATGTCAGTTTGAATCTCTATTGAAGGCTGGTATCTATCATTTGGTATCAGAACATTTAACATCTGGGCATGACGACGAAGAAAATGGAAGGAAGGATGGGACTTGGTTCGAGTTGGAAATATGGGTTTAAATTTCTCACTGTTAAATCCACTTTGTATCGACTTTGAGGCCGGGCCAAAATTTAAGGCCCGAATAACACTGGCTAAATTGTTCCGACCAATATTTAGCCTACGCCCATGTAGGTTTAGTTCTGCTGGGTCTGACAATTCGAATGCTTTATTTAATTTTTTTTAAGTAACTAGTTTAGTAATTGAGATTCATTTACAAATTTTGATATTTTGGCTCTTAACATGGAGTCAAATATCTGCTTTTGTGGCATAGAGGTTTTAAAAATAATTATAATATATGATTAATATATTAAACTTTATTTGTTGAATTATTTTATTTTTTAATTTTAAATGTATTTTAATATAATTTATAAGGGATAATTTATCATTTAAAATCTTGTATGGAAAATTACGAGAATGCATTTAAATTAAATAAATTATAATTTTAATATTGAATATATTTTTATTTATCTCATTAATCTTATTTTAAATATTTAAAATTTCATTTTTTTATTTATCCTTTAAATTTTATTTAATCATATATGTTTTTTTGATAAAAATGAAGTTGTCTTAGTTATTAAATTAAATTAAATTTAATATAAATGATAATACTTTAAATAATTTTGTACTTAACTCTTTGATGTACTAAAATATTGTTTTTTTTAATATACTCTACAGTTTCCTAAGTAGTAAGGCGTCCCAGCTGGGACTTGAACTGTGATCCCTCTCCTCCCTATGCCGCACATGTGCTTGACACCGCGGTGAGCGTTCTACGGCGAAGGATGATGATGATGACTTCGACCCGACATCGAAGATGTACGTACTACAATGTAGAGTCACATGTTATTATTGGATATAATAAAAATGAAGATGAAGATTATAGGCATATGAGATTTCATTTGATACTTTTAAGTTGTTTTTTTTCCAAAGATGTTATTAAGTTGTTATTTTATTGTTTTGGTATTATTTAGCTTGTTAGTTTAGTACTTTTGATTATAACTATGCTCTAACATCATTTTTTTATTTAAGTTTGTTTACTATTATTATATTATTTAGATTCAATCATTTTATATATTAATTATTATATTTTTTATTTGAAGAATGATAGAATTATGAGTAATTTTTGTAACATTTTTAAAGTTTTGACTTGTTTTTGAGCCGTTTAGACTCTGACTAATAAGTTGGACCGCGTTCACACTATCCATGGAGCATGATGGAAGACCAATTGGTCGGCATCCATGGCAAGGTGGCGGCAGTGAAAGGTGACCTACAGCGATTGGGTCCCTTGGAAACAAAAGTGGATGCTATGCTGGAAAGGATGGAGAAAATGCTTCAGAAATGGGAGAGTGTTGGGAAGGGAAAACCCAGCGGACTTAATAGCGACTTCACCGAGAGGTTCTTAGTTTTGGATCATTCTTGAAATAGTTGGGGACAACTTCAGGGTTGTGATAGGAAGTTTCCTTTGTGGTCGAGACGGCTTTCACCTTGGGAACTCAATTTCGAAGAAGGGGCTCGCGAGACTAAATCTGAAGGTAATGGGAGGATTGAGGCTCTTTCGTGGAGGTTAGAGATGCCGGTTTTTGAAGGGTGGAATCTAGAGGGGTGGATTTTTCAGGTAGAACTCTATTTCCATGATAATCTTGCGGAAATAGAGAGAGCCTTGGGCACAGCTGCGCGATCAACCTTGAGGGAGAAGCACGCCGGTTTCGATGGGAGGCGGCGTCAATCGTAGTTTGGTTGAGCTAATGGTTTGCCTGCAGGACGGTCATAAACCTGAAAGGGTCGTTATGTGAAACGGTTCATCGCTCAGCGAAGGGGATTGTTCGTGGTTGTCAGAGTTTTTAGCAGCAGCATTGGACGAGTGCAGGCATGTTAGGAAAGCACCTTCATCGGTGCCTTAAACACGATATTAGGGCGAGAGAGTTGCAGGAATGATGAAGCTCGAAGGGTTGAGGGAGATCATGAAGTTTGCATAGAGGGTTGAAAAACACAACCTTTGGAACCAATCTAGCAAGATGGGCCTCATGGGACCTAAATCGGGAATCGGTCTAGCTCAACCTATGTACTGTATGGATGAGGCTGGGAGGGCTTTGGCTTGATTATTTATAATTCACTTGATCGCCTCTTTTTCTAGCCTCATATGTGGGCCCGAATATGGTGGATATTATAACCCATGAACAACCTTCTGAAGTGCCATCATGATAAACCCTTGATCCTAATTCCCGGAATATTACTTATTATCGATCGCGATCTTTGGCCCAGAAAACTAATCCCGTCTTGAGAACTGGCGACTCGAGCTCTATTTAGAGAGAAGGGTATGTATTTTAGATGCAACGAAAAATATACAATGGGTCATAGGTGCAAAAACAAGGAGATCCATGTTTTGGTGGTCAAACAACAAGGGAGGGGAATTGAGAACAAAGGAAGAAATGGGGTTACTGAATCTCCTAGGCTAGAGGTCGACGAAATTGCAGAGTTATCCATTAACTCCGTGGTGGGTCTATCTGCAACTAAAATTATGAAGGTAAAGGGGTGAATAGCTCAACAAGAGGTGGTGGTAATGGTCGACTGAGGTGCTACTCATAATTTCATCTCCACCAAATAGGTTTAGAAATTGGCGATTCCAATGTAGAGAACCACTGGTTATGGTATATAGATGGGCATCGGAGTAGCTGTCAAGGGGGAAGGCATTTGCAAAGGTGTGATTCTCTGTGACGCCCCATTCGAAATTCGAGTTAATAACCCGTCAGCCCGTGAATCTTTGTGAATATCGGGTAACAGGCCTATGCTCGTAATCGGTGAGTCTCAGCTATGCGGGAGCTACCAAGGGATACATAACATTACATAACATCGACATCGATCACACGGTAAGCGGCCTCTTAGGCCCGTAAACTAATACTCATCACAATATTTATATCAGTATATCCGATAGTTTTGAGAGTTAATAAATGAATTTCTTGCTCTGACATATATTAAAATTTTAGAATTACAATACATGTATACATAATGATAACCAAAACCCGCAGCAGGCTTTCTTCTCGTTCAGGTCTCACAGGGTGGCCTTTAGTCTCACAAATGCGCTGCATGCAAATATGTTAAGCTGACGGGGTGGTAATCTTCCGATAGTGGAATCATATTTTCGTGAAGTCTTTGTCTGAATCGTATACGATCTTCCACGTGAAAACAAACGTTAATTAAATGCGTGATCTGCTTGAATGTCTACATGTTTCGACTCGTATCAGGAGTCCTCACTAGACTCCTCACACTTGCTAAGCCACGTATGAAACATTATTTTTAACAAAGATATTTGTTTATTATTTGTGGATTACCCTCAGATATAGAAGTAGTGGATCGACTCTGGAGTGTTATATTTAAGATGGATACCCTCAGATATATCGATTGGTAGATTCAGACGGAGATGATATTTTATATGAACTACCCTCCAGATAATTATTATTATTTAATTGACCTGAAACTATTCTCTTGAGAATCACCTCATGCACTCACTCTATTGTTTAGGGTGCCAGGTGCATATGGAATGCGTGATGCCAATTAGCATTCTGATTACATATACGTAAATATATAATCATGCGTAAATTCACGTAATTTAAATCACCTGGCATCGTTATATAATTCTGCATTATTCATGAAATTAACTCACTTGGGCTAATGATCAAACACGAGCAATTCAACTTGAATTACTGACCAAACCTCAGTTCACCACGAAGTTTATTTTCGTGTCCTTATTCATATAAGCGGTAAAACCTCGGGTTTACTATTCCCATCCACTCATCGATTCATCGGTTCACTTTGGAGCTGATTCATGGCCATTCAGGCTTCACTGCATCCTTGTCTGATCCCAAGAACACATTTCACCATGACCCGACCTAAGCGGTAGTGGACGGTCAAAAGTTTGTCCATTGAGTTTCAACACAAATGCATTCAATCCGAGTTTTGGGACGAGTCGGAGAAATGGTAGTTCAGCCGAAGCAGCTCAAGCGTCGTAAATACACTTAAGTGTAAAACTCAAGTAAGGAAAAAACCTGCATCCACGGAGTTGTGAAACTCCTTCATCAGGTGCCAGCCTTGAAACAGGCTGCATTAGAATGACTTTCTTGCTTTGTCTGAAGCGAATTAGACGGTCGGGGATCGTCAGTAAATCTAGAGAAGTCTCTCTCTCTCTCGCTGAAAAACAAATCGAAGCTCAACGTGTCTCCTCCCTTTCCACGTTTATATTTTTCAAATGTAGGAGGCGACCTTGTGCTCTTTTGTCTTTTACAGCAAGCGATTCAATGACATTTATATTCTTCTTTTCAGAGTTTGACACTCGGCACTATCTCGACGGTCCATTTTCGTCATTTCTCTACTCATGCCACTTATGGCACCTGAGTACGTGTTATATGTGACTTTTGTCACGTCGAATATCATTTTCACGACTTTTGAAAGCAGCGATGCCTTGAAAAGCGTGCCATTTCATTGTCACCGAATTACGGCCAGTCGGCGTCTTTAGTTAGATTTAGCGAGACAATTCAGCGGTGAAATCGCGTTTCGTCATTGAGATCCCCAGAGAATAAATTCCGGTTTTGGCCAAAATTACGATTTTCTTCATTTTCAGAAATTAGAATTTCTCCGGTGCTACGTTTACGCCAGCCAAAGGAATTTCATCGGGAGTCACGGCAATCGCATCGTTCGGCGTGCGTATGCGACATGCGTTACACCGTGCGTATGGCTTCGTCGTTTAATTATTAAGCGGTAAGCTACGTGCATTACGTTCACATGAAGGGATATGTGGCCGCGTCGTCTCGCGCTCGCGTGGACTCCTCCCGCGTAGTCTTGTGTGCAGCATATTGTACTCCCCGCGGTCTTGCGTCGCAAAACCGTCCACCGGTATCCAAAATACATCTTGGTCCTCCTTAAAGGTCCGTGCGGTCCCGTACTCGATCTGTCCCCGATCCTTACATGGCGGATCGGCGTATACTTCGAGCATGGGGCGTGAAGCGTATCGTGGACACGTCTTGGGAGGTAAAGCAGCCGATGTATTCTGGCCTTTGTCTCGGTATCGAAGGCCCGATGAATCTCGGCGATAGCTTTCCTAGAAACTTCTTAGGGCGACCACTCCTCTCTTAGGCATCGCTTTCAAGAAAACGTGATCCATAACCTCGAACTCTAAGGGTCGACGTCGTACATCTACTTGTAAACAACTACATTGGCTCTGGCCAGTGAGAATATTTGTCGTATCAAGCTCACCTTCTCGGAGGTGTCTGTCAGTCGGGACCCGGTGTGGAGCTCTCTCCCGCCTCGGTCAACCTGCAGTGACTACATGGCCTCAGCCTTACAATGCCTCATGTAGTTGCCACATCTGTATACTCGCTGATATTTGTTGTTGTAGACGAGGAGTGTCGGGCAAGTGTCTTTAAGCCCTTATGATCGGGACGCATGCTCGCGGCATGTCCTCCCAACACACAATATAGTCCTTTAGGCCGACCATCAGATACGGGTGGAAAGATTTGTACTCATCGTGGTAGTGTGCCCGCAGCCTTTGGAAACTCTTAGAAAGTGTCTTAGTAAACCTCGGGTCCTGTCGGGCATTATGGATCTTGGTGCTCCATGTGGCCGGTTATCTCTCGAATGTACGGCGGCGATCCTGGGTGAGATCATCGCCTTGGTGAAAATCATCATCTCTTAGTGACGGGTTCCACTATCACCCAGCGTCATGTCTGCAACTGCGTTCGTGGCAGAAGTAGGTCTGAAGTCCGTCGTGGCGTGCCGCTACTCAAACCCTCGATGTTTGAAGTAGCCTGGCGACTACGGTGCTTTCGGCCGCCAACACTGGCGACATGTGAGGCGTCGTCGAACAGAGTCTTCATTCTCTTGTCCCGCTCGATGATGCGGCAGCGAATCTGGTACATCTTCTTTACAGTTACGGCCCGAAATCGAAGAAGCGATGGCTTCGCGAAATACCATAAGTCGGTCGAATGGGGAACCACTACGTCCTCTCAGGCTACCCATTAACATTGATCTGACCTCAATCGCCATACGGTATGCGGTGCTGATGGACCTCTACTGCGTCATAACCACGCCCGGGACTTTCAATCACTCACGCTTTCAGTGAGCGGTGTATATAAACTCTGGCGTGCCACGAGTGCACACCAGTTATCTTTATAACCGGCGTACGGTCTGTGAGCATCTTGTCCCAGGGTATAATAGCGATGCTCCTCGTGACTTGGTAGTGTATCAGTACCACATTTGCCTTACCCGGGATGGTAATCTGAAATTGAGTCTGTCTCAGGGCTGTAAAACCCTTAGACCTTCGTGTTGAGGATTAAAACATGTAAAATCATCCTTGTTTTATGATGTTTGCCATTCTTGCGTATAGTGGCTGCTTGATCTGGGGAAAGCTGTGTGACTCGTATCATGTTATTGAGGTATTACCAGCATAGTTCTGTGGCGGGAATCTAGCTACTACTATCAGTTTGCATCAAGCATCCCGGTCAGGCCCCTCGAGGGGCATCATGGCCACTTTGTGTACCCGTATCTGGGACTATCGAATGGGAGGCTGAAGTAAGTCTCTCTTTGACTCTGGAATGCCTCCTCGCATCGGTCATCGATCAAACTTGACCTCCTTGCAGTTAACCGCGTCATGAGTCTTCTTTATACGGGAGAAATCCTGATGAATCTCTGGCGTACCCCGGCCCGATCCCAGCTGGCGTATCTCGAGCCAGGCTTGACCTCTCGGCTTCATCTGACCTCATTCTCAGATTGTGACAGCGTCTTCCATTAAAATCTCACCTCGATGGCGAAAACTTCTTCTTGAACTTAGATACATATGATGGTCTCGACAAATGTAACGATCTCAGTGATACTCATGCTCGCTCGATGGGGTAGTCCAATGTCATCGCGAGAACTACGACAAGCGATCTAAATAGGGTTGGAATATCCTATGCGGATCCATTAATCTTTCTTTGGCGCGATCGTCCAAATCGAGCATCACCAGTAAACTCCGAAAGTGCCCGTAGCGTGTCTAACCTTTGTCTTAGGGATATCGTCTCCACCAACCCTCGGTGATGGTAGCTAGTGCGAAGATACATCTTGGAGTAGACTCTCGCCTCCTCTCAGTGATCAAACGAATCATCGATCCTCGCTGATGGAGTGGAGTTATTGATCGTAACCTTCGTTGGCGCCAGTGTGTCTGCTTGATCCGAAGGTTTTATCATCTTGTAAATGAGCGGGGCATCAGCCAGTTGAAATTTTCAGTCCCCAATGAACCCTTATCGATAACTCCTGTGTGGACTGCGAGTTCTGCCGACTCATGATGCCGTCATGCCGGGTGATGAATCAAGGTGAAATGCAGATCTAATAGTCTGAAGTCTCTGACCCTTTGTGGAGCGGATCCGGTGCTTCGTCACGGAAAAACATCACGTACTCACACCTTGCTCAAAGTAGATCTAGTGCGGTCTCTCATAGATCCTACAGGGTGGGGCTCATTGGCCGGCCCATTGCTTGTCACGGCAACGACTCGTATCTTATCAAGAGGGCGAGTAATCTTGTCTACAAATACCACCTGATGCAGATCCTGCGTGTGGCGGTAACCCTCTGCGCTCCTGATCGATACTTGACGCGTGGTGGCCGATTGATGGCTGGGATGACAGACCTGACATGTCTATGATCCTCAGGTCTTGTGGTGGTCCACAGGAGATCTCATTCGCTGACCTCGACATATCATCCCTGTTCTCGCCACACAATCACACAGGGGAGAACTCGCATCTGAGCTCGCCACAGATCCCTGACCTCAGCCAATCGATCTGTGTGTGATGAATGAATACGAAGCAGGAATCAAATAACACTCTTGCCCATGGGCGAGATAGCAACGTGCCACGTATGGCGCGTTTGTCCTAGCGACTCGGCTGGCGTAATGATGGCATAGACACGCCCTTTGAACCTGATGTCCACACTGTGGGCCTCGTCCTCTGCCTCTACCCATACTGGCCTCTAGAGACTGCACAGTAATGGGAGGTGCGGGTGTAGCTCCACTGGCCCCAGGGCGGCTCCTCGGCGCAATGCGGGTCTTTGTGGAGGAACTCAGCTAATCCTCTCTGTCCTGGCTGCCGGCCCGGGACGTGCGTCCCGAGCCACAGGATCCTTTGTCTCCCAGGGTAATCCCTCCTCATGGTAATCCCGGGCGGTGTGATGGTAGCATACCATGCGCCCACTTTGACCCAGTAACTCTCATCGTCACGGCAGGATGGCGCGACTCTAGAACATAAGTGGTTAGGCTCTACGCCTCTTTCACGAGCGGAAGAAGATGACTATCCTTCCTCTTCTTAACACTCGCATCCAGAGTGCTCAGAGCATCCTCCCATCTCTCTCTCTATGGTAGGGTTGTCTGGCATGGAGTCCATATCTGTGGCGGCCTCTGATCTGGCTGAATGGTGGCTGTGGGTCTGAGCCTCTGACCTTAGCCATGTGCATTGGCCACGTGATCATCGACAAGTTCCAATTTGGCTACGTGAACACTATACGTAATCCATCAGATCTTCTTCCCACCTTGACTCACAGGAACTCCTGGGCCTTCCTATGCCTGATGCTTGGAAGTACCTGTGAGCAGCTCCTGATGTCCGTGTCATAGCCTCTAAGTCTCTAGGGTCCTTGCCCGTCTCCACCATGCGGGCCTCACCCTCCCAGATACGGAACACGGTGGCACGATCTGATCGTTAGAGTAATCTCAGTAGCTGCGCGCTACCGACTCTGCGTAAACCAATGATGCGCGGCGGGTCGGATCTCTTTCGCAATAGTCTCCGGAGGCGATCGCCCAAACCTCACGGAGGTTACTGGACTCACGACTACGATATCTGGCGCGTCTTTATAGGCTGCCGTATGACCTTTCCCCGGCCTCTGAGCTGGCGTCGAATGCGGTGTTTGGTGATGCTAGTGGTGCTGACCGATTACCGTGGGCGTCCTCTACGTCCTCATCTTCGACTAGCCCGAAATACACCGCAATTTCAAGCGGCCGATTAAATACAATACGGTATCTCCCAAGGCATAATACGCCAGGACACTATTCATACCGCAAGAATCGGTGTATATCACCAGTCATTACATTCCTGGCGATGCGAGACCATTTATCGATATATTAAATCATATTTGCCCGACAAAATTTTATTTTTCGAAAATTTCATTTTCAAAATTTTGTCCCATTTTGTTTGATTTTATTTGGTGCATCGAAAATTTTGCGATGAGCGGTGTTCATGAGCGGGTTCATGAGCGGTGTTCAAAATTGGCGAGGAGCGATGCGAGTCAAAGCGGGTCGGGTTGAGTGCACCAGGTGCAGCTTCCGGCGGCGGCACACCCGGGCGCCTGATAGTGCGCTGGAGCGGCCGCGCCGGCCTCGGCGCTTCGCCTCGCCTCTGGCGCTGCGCGCTACCCGGCGCCCGGCGCCGCACTTTGCTTCCTGATACGGTGAAGTGTATTGCGCGATACACTCCATGGCCCTCTATTTTGCCTCGGTCCGCGTGCAATTTGTATCGTGACACGATCTCAACCGGCCTCTTCTGCACTATCTTTACCCAGCTACACGCCCGAGCGCCGCGCCCAGTATTCTGCGATACAATCTAACCGACAAACCACCCGGCTCCTCTATTGCCGATACAATCTCACCTCTCCTGATACAATTTTAGCCTACTCCGGGGCAAACCAGCTCTGGTGTCCACGATACGATGAGCGCTTGTCGACCCGACTATGTTTAAAGGCGTGCTTTCAGTTCATTTTACGCACACCTTTTTTTTTTTCTTTTTTTCATTTATTTCCAGTTCTTGGAAAACACCAAAGGCCCCATATATACCTTTTTTCATTTTCCAGTATACTCAAATAAATTTATAAAAATTTATTTTCTCTCATTTTCTTCAGTTTTACACCTTGTAAAACCTTAGAAAATAATTTTCTTCACCTCTAAACCAAATAAATATATAAAATTTATTTTATTTATTTATTTTTTTCTACAGACCATGTTGTTAAAAATTTCTAAAACCTCTACAGTCTAACATGACAAATAAAATTTATTAAAATCTTATTTCATTATCCAAATAAATTTATTAAAATTTATTTCATTTTATTTTATTTTTATTTTCTCTTTCGGTCACACACGTGAACTTCAAGTATTGACACACCTATGTGCTAATCATGCACCTGAAACGATCATAACAACCTGGAAACAATTTATGTTATGCACTACTTTCACACCTGATTGTCAAATCACATAAAACACACGGAAACACATGGATGTAGTGTCTAGTTTTCTACCGTGATTTCTGAGTAATCTGCGTACTGGCCCCGACGTCGAGCCGCAGCGCTAGTGGTGATGTTAACTACACGTATGGCTGCAAGCCCAGACGAGCCACTAGGTGGCCGTTATGCAGAACACGTCTGGCTGTGGCCTTCGTCCAGGGATCCCGGGTTAATGACAGGTCGGCCGCGGAATATCTTGTGAATAAAGTTGTGACTCCTCTACTAATCGGGCGGAGTCTCCTTTGTGCGGGGGCTCTGCCGGGACCTGCAACCTGTGCCTTTGTCTGACATCGATCCACTGAGGTAAAGAACGGCCTCTTGGGCTGTAAACGATACTCATCCGATATTTATATCAACTATATCAAATAGTTTGAGAGTTAATAAATGACTCTTATACAACATATATTAAAATTTTAGAATTCTAATACATGTATCATGTATTAACCAAAGTACCAACCCAGGCTTTCTTCTCAAGCAGGCCTCTAGGACGAGCGATGCCTCGTCTTGGCTCGCATGCACGAAAAATATGTTCGCGAGGTGTTTAATGCTGATAGTGGAATCATACAAATAATTCTTCAAAATCCCAGTGCATATCACGTCTTGATGAAAACAAACATTAGTAAATGCGTGATCCTGCCGAGATGTCTACATGCTCGACTCATATCACAGGAGTCTGTGAGCTCGCTTTACACTTGCACAGCCACGTGTAAACATTATTTTTAACAAAAGATATTTGTTATTATTTGTGGATACCCTCCAGATATAAGTAGTGGATGATTTCCAGATGTTATATTGAGTGGGTACCCTCGAGGATATATCAATTGGTAGACTCAGGCAATTGATATTTATATGGACTACCCTCCAGATAATTATTATTATTATTTAGTCGACCCTCAGAGAAACTATTCTCTCAGAAGTCACACAAATGCTTCATTTCATATTGTTACAGGGTCTTAGGTCGTATGGAATGCGTGATACGGTCCGAATTCTGATTACATATATGAATATATAATACGTGCGTATATTCACGTAATTTAAATCACTGAAACATGTTATGTAATTACACGTTCCATTACCAAAGATTGTGGCTTACTTGATAATGATCAGAGCATGAGCAATTCAGCTTGGATTACTTTCGTAAAACGGTTCACCACAAAGTTTATTTTCATGTCCTTATTCATATGAGCGATCAAAACCCTCGGGTTTACTATTCCCATCCGCTCATCGATTCATCAGTTACTTTGGAACCCCGTTCCATGGCCATTTAGGCTTCACACACATCCTGTCTGACCCAAAACACCATTTCGCCATGACCAACTTCGCGGCGGCGGGCGGTCGGGCTGTCACGTGGGTTTCAAATTTTCAATAATTCCAATCACAGTTTTGGGGCCCGGTCGAAATGGCGGATTCGAGGCCTCGAACAACTTCCAGCGTCGTAAATCGGCAAGCAAGTGTAAAGCTGAAATAGGGAGAAACCCCTGCGCCGCGAGTTGTGAAACTCCTTCATCCGTACTACGAAGCTCTCGGCTGGCGATAAGTAAACTTTGCTTCTTGTCCCAGGCAATTAGGCGATTGGATCCTCAGTAAATCACAGAAGTCTTTCTCTCTCACTAGAAAAACAAATCTGAAGCTCACTGTGTCTCCTCCCCCTTTCACGTTTTCTTTCCCTTTTTCAAATGTAGGAGACCGCACTATTGCCCTTTTGTCTTTCTAACTTGTGATTGAAATAGCGTTTATGTCGGCCTTTTCAGGTTGACACTCGGCGCTATCTCGTGATCCATTTTCATCCTTTCTCTACTCATGCCGCTATGGCACATGATGCGTGTTATATCATGACTTTTGTCCCGTCCAGATATCGTTTTCTGACACCGGCGCGATGCGAAAAGCGTGCCAACTCCTACGTCTCGAATTCGGCGAATTTGACGTGCTAACTAGATTTCGAGACGGAGTCACGACGGTGAATCAGTTTCGTCGTCACTGAATCCCAGGGAATAAATTTCGGATTTTGGCCCAGAAGTGCGATTTTCTTAGATTTTAGAAATTGGAATTTCTCGGGTCTTGTTCTCAGCTCTCGAAACATCGAGTTCTTGAGTTTCACGCACTCTTGGGTTGGGTGGTGCCGGATGTGATGGGCATGCAATGGCTTGAGTCCTTGGGCGGCATGCAAGTTAATTGGTGAACATTGACCATGTGATTCAAGTTGGGAGGGATATCAGTGTTGTTGTAAGGAGATTCGAGTTTGAGTAGTTCGTTAATTTCTTTGAAAGCCATGTGGAAGGCAATTCGGGACCAAGGGGAAGGTGTGTTAGTGGAGTTGGGATGTATTGGTGTAATCGAGGAAGGAATTGGGGATAAGGTACCCCCTAAAATTCAAAAAGTGTTAGACCATTAGTGTTTGGAATTCTGGAGGGGTTGCCACCGAGACGCTCCCACGATCATGGGATTGTTTTGCAGCCAGGGACAGCTCCTATCAATGTCCGACCATATCGATATGCACAAGTGCAGAAAGAAGAAATTTAGCAACTGGTCAGAGACATGTTGGCTGCAGGTATTATTCAACCTAACACTAGCCCATTTTCTATCCCGATGTTATTGGTAAAAAAGAAAGATGGAGGGTGGAGATTTTGTGTTGACTACCGAGCACTTAATAAAGCAACAATTCCTAATAAATTTCCCATTCCAATGATTGATGAATTGTTGGATGAGCTACATGGGGCAACTATGTTCTCCAAATTGGATCTTCGCTCCGGGTACCACCAGATTCGAGTTAAACCATTGGATGTGCCCAAATCAGCGTTCTGCACTCATGAAGGGCACTATGAATTTTTGGTTATACCCTTTGATTTAACCAATGCCCCAACCACTCTTCAGTCACTGATGAACGAGATTTTCTGCAACTGTCTCAACAAATTTGTGCTTGTGTTTTTTGATAACAGTCTGGTGTACAACCAAACATTAGAGGAGCATCAACAGCACCTTGACTATGTTCTCCAAATATTGAAAACTCACCTGTTGTTTTCCAATGGGATAAAATGTCAATTTGGATAAGAGAGCAAAGAGTACTTAGGCCATATCATTTCAGGACAAGGAGTAGCAGCAAATGGGGCTAAGGTTGAAGTCATGCTACGAGGGTTCTTGGGCCATACAGGTTATGGGAGCATTGCATGGCCACTGATGGAGCAACTTTCTATGAAGGATAATTTCCATTGGGGGCAAGAGGCAGAGGCAGCTTTCTGTGAGCTGAAGAAAGCTATGTCCCATGTTCCAGTTTTGGCTATATTTCTCCTCCCCTTTCATCATTGAATCGAACGCTTTAGGGTATGAAATTAGCGCAATTTTAATGCAGAACGAGAGACCTATTGCTTTCTTTAGTCAAGCCCTGCCTCCCTAAGTGAGACTCAAATCTGTTTATGAATGGGATCTCATGGCTGTAGTTTGGGCAGTTCCGAAATGGCGCCATTACTTAATGGGGAGAAAATTCGTTGTTTGGATAGATCAATGCAGCCTTAAATATTTATTGGATCAAAGGATGGTCAATTGAGAACAATAGAAGTGGCTCACTAAATTGTTGGGATATGACTTTGATATTCAATATAAACCTGGGTTTGACAATCGAGGACGCCTTGTCACGTGTACCATCCCTTCCAGCCCTATTCACGTTGACTGTCCCTTATGCCCTGTCAGTTGTTTTACAAGAATAAGTTAGTGCTTCCAGCATGGTCCTCCTTGATTCCATTGATTTTACATGAGTGCCAACAGTCCAATTGGAGGACAGTCGGGTGTTCTCAAGACACTTAAAAGAGTGTCAGCTAGCTTGTATTGGGAGGGCATGAAGCATACTGTACAGAATTATGTGGCTAAGTGCACAGTTTGTCAGCAAAATAAATATTCCACGCTGGCTATCCTGCTTCAAGTTTGGGAAGATTTATCTATGGATTTCATCGGAGGCCTTCCGAAATTTGAAGGTTGGGATACAATCCTTGTTGTGGTGGATCGCTTTAGCAAGCACAATCACTTCATTGGGTTGAAACACCCATTTACCACACCATCAGTAGCTGCAATGTTTTCTAGAGAATTTGTGCTTCTCCATGGCATTCCCTGCTCTATAGTTTCTGACTGTGACAAGGTATTTCTTAGCAAGTTCTGGACAAAATTATTTAGATTACAAGGCACAACTCTCAAGTTTAGCACAACATACCACCCACAAACAGACGGGCAAATAGAGGTCGTTAATAGGCGTGTGGAGACTTATTTTCGTTGTTTTGTGCACCATAAACCGAAATCTTGGGGTCGTTTTCTGTCATGGGCAGAGTATTGGTACAATACATTTTTACAAAGTGCTACACAAACCACTCCATGTTGTATTGTTTATGTCCGCGATCCCCCAACTTTGCTCTCCTATGAACCAGGCTCTCGTGTATTCTCATAAGTGGAACAACAGCTGCTGGATCAGGACACTATATTGGATGAACTCCAACAGCGGCTCCCGCCCCCAACAACGAATGAAAAAGCAAGTGAATGCCCATCGTAGTGAGGTCACTTTTCAGGTTGGTGATTTTGTTTATTTGAAGTTGCAGCTCTATCGCCGAAAGACCTTAGCTTCTTGCATCAATGAGAAGTTATCACCCCGTTTTTATGGTCTCTACAAAATTATTGATAGAGTTGACCTTGTAGCCTATCGCTTACAATTCCCAGATTCATCTCGCATTCACCCAATGTTCCATGTTTTTCAGCTTCGTAAAGCGATTGGCCATACACCCGCTCTACCCACAATTTCTTCACAGCTGGTGGATGACTTGGAATTAATAGCAGAACCTGAGGCTGTGTTGGGAATCAGACTTGGCTCTATCATAGGCCATCAAGGATTCGAGGTACTGATAAAATGGAAGGGACTACCAGATTTTGAAGCCTCATGGGTAACCATTCAGCAACAGTTACCCTTCTTTCACCTTGAGGACAAGGTGACACTTAGGGCAAAGGGTATTGATAGAACTCCAATTCAATTTACGTATACAAGGAGGAAACAAGGGTATTGATAGAACACCAATTCGATTTAAGTATACAAGGAGGAAACATAGGGGGCACGTGTCACGGTGAGATAACGAGTGACACTTGGGAGCGAGGGTGATGATAGACCTCGATTCGTTCCTGTATACAAGGAGGAAACATAGAGGGCATGTGGATACTGGGATGATATCACCAAAACCATCCTAGCTAGCGGATGATATCACCAAAACCATCCTAGCTAGTAAGGAGGGTATTTTGGGTTTTGGGTTTAGCTTTGGGGGGGATGGTGACACTTGGGGCAGAGGGCATTGATAGACCTCCAATTCGATTTACGTATACAAGGAGGAAACATAGAGGGCACATGGCTGCTGGGATGATATCACAAAAACCATCCTAGCTAGCAAGGGTATTTTGGGTCTTGGGTTTAGCTTTGGTGGTGGGTAGGGGGGGGGGGGGAAAGTATATGAGGGCAATTGGTGGAGTAGAAAAGGGTAGTGAGAAAAATAGAATAGGGTCGAGAGAGTGGTGGCCTCTCGAAGTGCTCACCTCTTTGTTATTTCCTTTCTATTTTCCAGTTTATGAATACAAAAATGTCAGTTTAAATCTCCATTGAAGGTTGGTACCTATCAAAATTTCAGAATGAGAATTGGCTGAAGAATAGACACAAAACCTCCATTTTTTTGTGCACATTTTAGATTTTGTATGTGCTAGCTACTTCCTAAAACGGTGAAGCTGAGACTGGAGTAGATTCAAAGAAACTTTTTATGGGGTAGGGGTCGGATGGAGAAGAAGTCTCATCTTGTTAGATGGGAGATTGTGTGTAAGGATAAGAGAAGTGGAGGCTTGGGGATAAAGAATTTGGGTTGGCTTAATAAGGCATTACACTCTAAATGGTGTTGGAGGTTTGCAACTGAGAGGGGGACTCTGTGGAATGAGGTTATTAGAGGAAAGTATAGAGCAGGAAGGGGTTGGTGCTGCGAATACAGAAGTGGGGGCGGCTGGTTTGGGTTGGGTTTTGGGAAAACAATATTGTGTTGTTAGCCATGTGTGAGTAGCAATCTATCCTTTGAGGTTGCTAATGGCTAGAGAATCAAGTTTTGGAAGGATGCTTGGATGGAGAATACCCCTTTACAGGCCGCTTGTCCCTCGTTGTTTGCTTTGGCGACTTCTAAGGAGGTGTGGGTGAAGGTGGTGTTTGGACTCCAATCTTTACAAGGCCTTTCAATGATTGGGAAATGGATGAGGCAGAAAGGCTGGTGTGTGGGCTTGGAAGGTACTCCTTGGAAGAGGAAACTATAGACAAGGTCAAGTGGAAGTTGACGAATACTGGGGTTTTCACAGTAAAGTCCATATACAAGGTGTTGCAATCGTGCATTGTTGAGGCTTTCCCTTGGTAGATGGTTTGGAGGTCTGCGAAAAATCAATTTCGTCACATGGGAAACAGCTTGGGGTAGGATTTTGACCTTGGATATGCTTCAAAGGAGGGGTGTTCCTCTAGTTAATAGATTTTTTTGTCTTATCAGTGTAAGGAGTTGGCAAATCATCTTTTACTCCATTGTAGTATTACAAGAATTCTTTGGGAGTTACTTTTTTCTCCATTTGGCGCTACATGGATCATGTCTGGGCTCCGTGCGGTAGATGCTTTTGGGTTGGAAAAGCGCTTTTGTTGGCAAGAGAAGAAAGAAATTTTGGCAAGCAGCTCGTTCTTGCTTGTTTTGGACAGTGTGAAAGACTAGAAATAGAATTGTGTTTAAAGATAATTTTTTGTCTATACAAAAACTGAAATACTTGTTTCTTTTTTTACTTTGGTCGAAGACTAAGTTGTCTATAGAGAATGGTCCTTCATCCTTAGTTGGGTTTATTGATTGGGGGGCTGCCCTGTTTAGCGGTTTTTTGTTTTTTGCGTTTTGATGGATAGGTTCTTCTTGTTTGTTCTCACTTGTGGTGCAACTTTAGCTTCTCTTATAAAATTAAAATGACTTAAGCCATCCTGGTTGCCGACCTATAAAATGGTAAACTTCTTGTTCTCTGTAGATCACATTAGTAACTAACACCTTATTTAGTAAGAAAGAAAATAAACATAGAAAAATTTACTGATCAGTCAATATGCGCAAAATCATTTATGTGTTGAATTATGAAGTGGCAACTTTGTTGTTGTTTGCAACTCAAGTTTCTAAGCTAATAAGGGCTTGTTTGGTTATAGTTTTTTGAAAACTGTTTTGTGTTCTCAAAAACAAAGAGAACAAGAAAAACAGGGAGAATACGTTTAGTTCTCAATTTTTTTTTATTCTGAAAAACACAAAAAACACAAAAAACAAAATAACACAAAATATTGGATTATGAATACATTGAAGGACAATATAACACGTGATAGGAAAATAACTACTATTTCATGTAATAGAAATAACTGATAGCAATTTCAATTAAATTTCCATGTGGACCATACATCCAAAAAGGAACCACTGTTGTGGTCTGATGGAGCTCAACTGAGATGGATCCGTCATTGTTAAAATCTCCCTGGTCAAAGATAATTTCTTGCAATTTTGCAATTGTCTTGGGTTTAATCAAATAAATAAATAAGGTAAACATCTATATTTAAAGATATAGCCTATGAATGAGTCAATGACAAACATATATCAATTGGTAATACATGTGATGTCTATGTTACATTGTCTTGGGATTGAATCTGACATGCATGTTAGGGCATCAATCATAGATCTAGTTGAAATTTCTCAACTTAATAATCTTTTAATTTTGTACTGTTGGAATAGGCTTAAACTATCCTAACTTGTTCTATTGAATGATAGAATGTGGCCCAGGTCAACGCATGCATAGACTTAAAAAAATAGTTATGTGTAAGTCATTGTAAAAATTTAATGTTAATAATTGAATAGCGAAATGGAAAAGAGCAAAGAGCAAGTTGTTGCAACAAAAACTCATTATGAATGAAGTGCAGCCACTATTTTTTTGGTTTTAAGTTTTTTTATTGACCATTTCCCGAGCATCAAATTAGATTTTTAGATATCAGTGGTGGTACTGATTTTAGAGGTGTATTGCCAAGCATGCTCTGCTGGTAAGTGCAAGCAATTTCATAAAACCATGGATTAAACTTCAGTGCAGGCATTGATTGACTCATCTTGTTCCCCTCTTAACTATCACTGAATGATCTACTTGGAACTTAAAAAGGCTTTCAAAACACACGCATAAAAATGGATCCACAATTGGAAAATACCACCTTGGTACTTTGAAACCTTGTTAGATCAGATTATTGAATTTCAGTTCCTGTATGTATCTTCTCTTGAGGTACACCGTACACCACATTCTCAGTGGTTCTTTTCATTCATTTTTTCAGAAGAGGAAACATGATGGGAATGGAGACGTTTCATATATTCAAAGCCAACCGAAAACTGAGGTATGAAAGTTGTTTCTTATATGGTTTATATAGTCCGATTACACTTTCCTCCAGTTACATATCTATGTGATGTTTAGTTGTGTTTTATTTCTAACGGGGTTCGGCCTCTATTTGATATATTTACCAGCACAGGAATTCTCGTATCAAAACGGGCATCCGAAGATAGAGAAGGTTTCTGAGCGACCTCTGCCAGGCATGTTTTCATCGTTTTGTTGGTTTTCTGAATCATAAATAAATTCATGACAGGTGTTGTCGATTTTGTGCGCATTCAACATGTGTTCAAAGGGTAACAGTTGCTTTCAACTTGTTTTTTCCCACCTGAAAAAAGTTCTAATTCTTAACTGTTGGATCACTGGATCTGTAAATAGGACATAATACAATTGCTAAATTTCAAAGTAGCTTTCTTTTCCACAAGGTGTAATTTGACTAATCTTTTTTTTTTTTCTGGGTCTATTTTTGTAGCGCCCCTTTCAGTTGTTTGCGCCTAGAAAAATTCTCCATAATGATTCGTGTTTTGTTTTTTTTCTGCCTAACAATTTTCTGAAAGTAAGCAGAAAGCATTTCTTTCGTAGTTTATTATGAATGGTAGATTTCAGATTCTTTTTCCACTCGCAATCTGCAACCTCCCATAAGGGTCTCCGACGTCACTGGTGGCCTCACCTTGTCTTGCGGATCAAAGGCTGTAAAAAAATGGTTCATTTGATAAAAAGATTGATTTTGTAAATCTAACCTTTCATCCATTTTTTATTATATTTGATAAAAATATCTTCTTCTTTTTTAAAGTAACCCTTTCTTTTATAAGACATGTGTAAATGCATAAAAGGTCAAACATATTTCCGTCTAAACTGAGTTATTTTTTAAGAAAAAAATATGAGGGTTAGGTTTACAAGTTTTTGTTTATTGTCTTTTGACCAAATGCATAAAAGGTCATGCCTTTAGACCCTATTTTATTCATGTTCTTAAAAATTGTTTTAGAAAACAGTTTTGAAAATTGTTTTACAGAGAACACCTTCTCATAAAACACGGTTTGGTGCTCTTTTAGAAACATGGATAACACAAAAAATGAGGGCTTTCCTGTTACCAAATAAGTTCTTAGTGTGTGTTTTTTTTTAGGACAAAAAATTGTTTTTGAAAATAGGAATCAAAGAGACTCTTAGGGTTTATTTGGTTCCTGTTTTGTAAAAATGTTTTGAATCAAGAAAAATAGGGAGGACATTCCTAGGATTTTTTTATTTTTTTTTCAAAAACACAGATAACATGAAAAAAAACTAAATTCATATATTAAAAACAGTTTTTAAAGAAAATAAAATGATATTTTTTATATTTTTAAAATATGTTCCTAAGAATAATTTCCAAAAATAGAGACCCAACATGCCATTAGTTTTTTACGTTTGATTTTGCAAGATCAACAAAGTGAATTTGAATTTCACGTGGAAATAATTTATTAGTTTTAAACTAATTTATTTCTTTTTTCATTGAACTCTAACTTTTTTTCTTTTATTTTATTTTTACTTTTATCTTTCTAGTTTTTTTCTCCATACTTTCCTTCCTCAACTTTCTTTTAATGTAATATTATCAGGGAACCATCATTTCCAGCTTGCCGTCTACCTGACAACCTCATTAATGTTCCACCGACTCATCGTACAATAAATTAATTAAACGATAATGACTGTCCACTAAAATTTGGCAGCTAGTAAATTGATTTCGAAGGTACGACAAATTTAATTTTAAATTATTACAAGTTTTCAATTATTGGTACACAATTGCAACGTCAATGAGCATGCATGTTTTGTTTTTGGAATTATGTTAATGTTCAACGAATCACCGAAAAGAATAAAAAAAGAAGGAAAGATCCAAATTAAACCATGTGATATCTATGACAAAATATAAAAAAATGTCCTAGAATAGTTAATTTTTTTAATAAGACAGAAATGCCTTTCATATTTTCTTTTACCTTAAGTTGTAGGCAGAGAAAAAAACCCTATCTCTAATCTATCTTAACCAGTTGTTCAAAGGCGGAAGATATTCTTGTCAAATCCTAAAAATCTTAAAATCCATTCACCTTTAAACGCCAAAAACTGTAAAATCTTAAAATCCTTCAAAGGTGAAGGACTAATAAAATCTAGAAAACATAATGAAGAATGTGTTATATTAATGTTTTGGGCATTTTACATTAATGTATAAAGGGTGCTATATTTAAGAGAAACCTTTATCCGGATGCATTAGTCTTCTATGTCTTGTTTGTGCAATATGTTTGAACACGTTTCAAATGCGTCCGAATGAATGTTTCTCTTAAAAAAAGCATCATTTATAAGTTAATGTAACACATTCTTCATTAACTTCGTTTTCTAGATTTTATTAAACTTAAAATAATCACAAAAGTTCTTCATTTTACCACACATAAAATATTCTTTTTGATATTATATTGAGTATTTTCATTTCAAAACGATTTATTAACCGACACAATTACTCATTCAAAATAAATCATCTTTCTTCGTTCCTCCCACACATAAGACACCTTTCACATTCGAATGATTTTAGGGTTTAAGGGTTGAAGGATTATAGGGTTTTTAAGATTTGACATACTTTTCTTTCTCTTTTAAATGAGAATAACGGATTAAGGTAAAAAAGAGGTTAGAGTTTTTTATTCTCTCCATGGCTTAAGGCAGAAGAAGAGGTAAAAGGCATTTGTGTCTTATAAAAAAAGTATACTATTTCAATGCATGTTACTATGATTATTATTATTTTGTCACAGATGTCACATATTTTAATAGTTAGGGATTGCTTCTTTTTTTCCTTTTTTATTCTTTCTATTAACATAATCCCCTCCAACCTCCTATCACTCCCTTTGAAGCTTTTGGAGGACACCCAAGATCGAGGATGAAAACCCTAACTTTACATTACATCTTCTTCTTCACGGTAAGACACACTTCGATCCCGTTGATTTGTTGTTCCCTCTACGGATTAGAGATCGATTCATATTGTACTTCGAAGTAAAGGTTAGGGAAAAGTTATTAATTTGTGTTCCAATTGCTATTTGATTTTTTTCTTTGGGTTTGATGTATGTGTTGTTCGATGAAAAAAAACAAATACCCCTTAAGCTTATTTTATTTATTTTAATTTATCAATATTAATATAATATTTGTATAACATTTTAATAAATTTATAAAACATAAAAATAAAAGTATTATGATAAATAATTTCCTTTTAAAGTTATTTTTAAAAATAAAATACTATTAAAAAATCATCATCATTATACATGTAAAATTCATTTATTATCTATAAAAAATAAATTTTTATTTATTAATATTTATATAATATCTGTATAACATTTTAGTAAATTAACAAAAAAATAATGATAAATAATCTCTTTTTTAAAGTTATTTTTAGAAATAGTATTATGATGAAAAAATAACTATTATATATAAAATAAATTCATATTATCTATAAAAAATAAATATAAGTTTAAATTTCGAGAAATTAAATTTTAAATAAAAAAATTGTTATATCTACAAATTTTTTTTAAATTATCTTTTAATTCTTTTATCTAAATTTTGAGAAAATAAAATTCTTATTTTTAGTAGTGGTTAATTAATTTTAACATTTTGAAAATGTAAGGGATAAATGTTAAAAAAAATTGAAAGTGCAGCGGTCACTTTTTATGTTTTGGATGATGGAGGGGATTAATTTTTAACATTTTAAGGTGTAGAGGGTAAATGTTAAATAAATGTAAAAGTGTCCGCGCTGCAATTATTGTAATCAAACATGAGGGTAATTGAAAAAGGTTTTTTTTTTTTAAATATTATTTGATTTTTAGCATATTTTTATATTTTAAATTTATATTTGAAGTTAATAATTTAAATTATATTGGGGAACAATTGCCAAGTAAGAAGTTTCGCCCTAACTCGAATTCGGTCATGTCAATTCCTGACTGTAAAAATTGAGGCCCGATCCTATAAAAATTGAGGGCTAAAATGGGCCGGCCCATATTCGCAGCTCTGCTAAGAATGCATTTTTCTGTTTTTAAACGAAATGAACATAATTTCAGTTCTTCAACCAATGTAGTGGGTAAAAAACACAAACACAGAAAATACTAAATTAAGATAACCATAACAGTTTTCAAAGAGTACAAAAATGGTTTTTCTATGTTTTCAATACTTGCTGTTAAGAACACTTTTTGAAAACACAATTTTGACGTTATCTGAATTAAGTGTTTTTGTATTCTTTGTGTTTTTCACAAAAAATATATATATATATATCAAACGTGTTCTCTACATGTTCCTTATTTTTCGAATAAAAAACAGTTTTAAAAAATAATAACCAAACATGCCTTATAGTTTTTGTGTTCTCCGTATTTTTCAGGAAAAAAGAAAAAAAAAAGAAACCAAACATATTTTTCTTTTTTTCCTTATATTTAAGAATAAAAAATAATTTTTAAAAACTATAACCAAACACCCTCCAAGTTCTATTTTTTAGTTCCGCATATATTTTATTGTTTCTTTGTCTTAAAAGATAAAAAATTGTCATAAAAACGGTGACCAAAGAGTGGCTTATGACCACCAATGTTGGAATAGAGGGAACAAATAGAATTTGTTGACCTAATTCTAATCAAAGCAATATCCTAAATCAGTTTTATTTATCCTAAACTTCAAAATGTAATGTGTATCATCATTATTATCAAAACATGCTATGCAAAACTATAAAATAAAATTCATGAGCGAAAAGTTTCTTATTTTATGCTTCCTATGACACATGCAATTGTGGTTCCCCCTGACTCGTATATGAATCCATCCATGAAAAATAAACGGTGTTATGTAATAGAGTTTTATCATCTTTGTGGTTCCCCCTGACTCGTATATGAATTAATCCGAGTATAATATAATTTAAAAACACATTTTGTATAGGCATGAGCCCGTTTAGGACATCTCATAGTCTGACAAAGAAAATAATAAATGGTGTTTACAAAGGTTGAAGGCAATCTTAAGAGGTTTTGCAAGAATGAGGTGCCATAAGACCTCCATAAAAGAAGATGGAAACTCAATTTAAACAAATAAATAATTATAAAAAATACTGCTAAGATGTATATATATCCAATATTATTTGTCAAAGTCCGTGTTCATATATCTTTGTCGATATACTCGTAAAATTTAAGTATCATTCATATATCCATCAAAATGAATATTTCTTCCTTGGTTTTAATTAATAGATGGGAAAGAGTGAAAATTGAAAGCAAAAAGAAATAAGCTACTTTGGGTGCGTTTGGGAGAGTTTATTTATAGTTTATTTGAACTTATCTTCTCACATAAGTACTTTTGATAAAAATTATAAATGTTTGAAAGAGCTTATAAAAATAATTTATGACCCTTTATAAGCTCATTTTAGTTTATTTCAATTTTCAATAAGCTTGATGAAGAAGCTTGTTAAAAAAAGCTTAAAAAAACTTTTACCAAAGCCTAAAATTGATCATCTTAATAACAAAATTGTTATTTTGACAAATTATGTAAAAAAAAAAAAAAAAGGAAAAATTCTGAAAAAAAGGTAAATTTTTTGAAAAATTTATGTAAAAAGTAGGTAAATTTTTTGAAAAATTATGTAAAAATAGGAAAAAAATTCCTACTAATAAATAAAAAATATAAAAATTCTATAAATAATGGAAAGAATGATATTGATAATGATTTTCTTGATCTAGAATTTGATGCAGATCCCTAAAATCGATCATTTTAATGACAAAATTGTTATTATGAAAAATTATGTAAAAAATAAGAAAAAATAAGTAAAAAATAGGTAAATTTTTTGAAAAAATTATGTAAAAATAGGAAAAAAAAATCTGAAAAATAATGAAAAATAAGAAAACAAATTCCAAAAAAATTTGTAAAAAATAGGAAAAGAATTTCCTACATATAATTAAAATATATAAAAATTCTATTAATGATGGAAAGAATGATATTGATGATGATTTTTTTTATTTAGAATTTGATGCAGATCCATAAGTGTTTATTTTGTTGTAGAGCTTAGAATTTTTGTGATGATGGGAAACATTAATGATGTTTGTTATTTGATTTTAGAAATGTTTGTGATGATGGGAAGCACTGGCGATGCTTGATTTTTATGTTTGATGTACTTTACTTTATTGTATTTTATTATTAAATAAAACCTAGACAATACTTAATAGGAATATAATTTTTATTTATATTAGGTAGATTAGCATCACTTAAAAGCCCGCACCTTAAGTACGAGTTTACGCCTCAAGGCCCAGAGGCAACAATATAGTTGCTTAAATACTTAATGGGATTCGTGATGCATTATGTTCTAATTTATAAAAAGCGCCTCAAAGATTTTAATGAAGAAAAAAAACCTATAATATTTTAGTTTTTATAATCTCTTTGATGCATATGAAACAAAAGTGAAAATGAGATAATGATTCATTAGTTATTTTTTATACTAGAGATCGATTACATTTTAATGATAAATATTTTCGATATATAGTGAATCTTTACTTTATTTTTAATTTTTTATCATGGTTTTATGATATATATATATATATATATATATATATATATATATATATATATATATATATATATATATATATATATATATATATATATATATAATGGTACGTTCTTTAGTTTTAGTTTTTAAATTTTTAAAAATTATTACAAGTGTTTATTTATTTGAATACTTCAATTTTATAAATGCTTATGATGGTCTTTTTAGTAATTTCAACTATTATAAATGTTTGTATAGTAATGCATTAAAACACTTTAAAATAATGCATAAGTGTTTTTTAAAATATGCATCTAAGCATAAATAACTTATTAAATAAAGTACTTATAATATAAACTCTCATCTAATAAGCACTTTTAAAATAAGTGCTTAATTAAACCGTTTACCCAAACAGGGCCTTTGCCTCTAATAAAAATGATGAAAATCAGGTTTTTAAAATTTAATGAATATAAAGATTTTTATTTTAACAATTTATTTTTGATTTAATAACAATGAATATTTTATTTTATTTTTATTCTCATTTTTTCATATATAATTTCAATATAAATATCAAATTGAATAATTTTTTCCTTACGTTAATACTCTACTCATTTCCATTTCAAAATAGCTTATGATAGGATCATATTTTGCAACAACTCAAAAAGCAAATATTGATCGCAAACCTAACACCAACTTCCAAGCAATTCGATACGTGGTTACTACTTCAAAAGTGTAATCTTGTAACAACCTTTTTGTGTGTTTTTTTGGATATCTTGAGTACTAATTACCCTTTAAATAAATCAATTGAGTGCATTATCTCCCAAAGCAACTCGATTCTAATAATTAGCATTTTCTGGAGTATATTTTTACTCCAATGTGAAGAGTTGCGTCTAATAAGAGAAATCATTCCAACGGATAATGACAAGTTTCGCATGGAGAAAGCAAGGCCTTGATAATGTTGAGAATAAGTCTAACATGTATTGTTATATATTTTCATATATTGTTATATATTTTCATATATTGTTGGTTAAAAATAAGTATAAGAAGAGTTATACTTTTTATAATATTATAAGTGTAAGAAGAGTTACACCTGTGATGATATTTTAAGTGTTAGAAAGTTACATTTTAAAGTATATAATGTGTAAAAAGAGTTACACATTCAATGATGAATAAGTTTGTAAAATATCTTGTGTGGCCTTCAGCAAGGGTCAGATTGTGGCCGTCATTTGTAGAATACGTGCAATACGTGAATGTCTCAATGCCACAAAATGAGTAATCTCCTACTTACTAGAGACTCAAATATGAGTAAAAATGGTCACGTCAGGCTCATACATCCATACTCATCAAAATATAACCAACTATATTACAATAGTTTCAAGAGTTACTACACTCTTGTACAACATGTGTCAATCAGAATGTTTCATATATGTTTTACAAAAATATATAACCAAACCACATGTACGGCTTTCTTCTCAAAAGCGGCTTCTAGTGGGCATCATCTTCCTGAATACTCCCTCCATCTAAAGGGGATCTACGCGGGGTGAAGCGTCTTGAGTGAGTGAAATTTACAAACTGTAAACCAGAAAATTAAATTTTTTTTAAAATGGTAAAATGGTAAATTTCGGTTAAATCATGAATTTTACAGTGCCGAATAATGACGAACATTTGTGGAATCGTCTGCAAAATCAGGCTATCGCGTCGAGATTTCGATATAGTCGGGTGGCGTTTCAGAGGCACGGAGAGGGAGTGCGGGCCTTGACACTTTATGAGTGGCTCAAGAGGTGCTCACGTGTCATGTGCGATATGAGTCGAGTAAAGGCTCAAATAGGACCCGTGAAAGACACACGTGACATCATGTCGTGGGTGAAATCTATGTTAGATGGATAAGGGATGAGAATTGAAATCACAGAATCGATGGGGTTGACACGTGGAAATGAGAGGAGACCAAGTCCTCTTTGGCCCGAGGATTCTCGACCGGTTTTGGGAGAAGGAAAAGAAGAGAAGAAAGAAGGAGAGTTTTGTAGAGAGTGTCACATACCACAAATTCTGATGATCGGATCGTCAGTTCTCTTCGGAACAAGAGGAGAAGTTGGTCACATTTGCGAGAGACTCTGTGGTGGGTACCGGTTTTGTGGAGTTTCGACAACTCTGGGAGGTAGGGGTTTTCTCCTACTTGTTTTATTCTTTGGTTAAGAGCCATTTTAATGGATAGGGATATCTTGAGGCCTGGATGGCCTTGTTTTCGGTTCCTAAAGATTTGGACTGAGTGAAGAAATCCCTAGAGTGGTTTCTCACAGTCCCGAACTGACCGTGGATTGTTTGTGTGTGGCCTTGAGTGTGAATATGTTATTTCTTAATTGAATAACATGTTATGTTATTTATGTGATGCTATAGGTAATCTCAAGACGGATTTACATCGGGTTTATATTAGCCCGTGCCAGGCTATTTTATGTTATTGCTATGTATGAATGAATAACACGACGATTGTGGATAAATTCTGTTAGTATATGCATGTTTAATATATTAACATGAATTGTTGTGAAATGTCATATTGCATTTCATATGCATTGGGATAACCTAAAATAATAGGTGTGAGTGCATGTCATGAAAAAAGTGATTGCTAAATGGATTTCAAATGAAGATTTTACGAAGAATTGCCTTGGAGAGTTGTCTAACAGTTCATCTCAGAGGAAGACCCATGACCGTTTCGGAGAGTTATCCAGCAATTCACCTCGGAGGTTGTCGATAGATTTCTGAAACTTCGGTATTATGTTTTTCAAGAACAAAAACCTTTTGTTTAACGGTGTTTTCGCACTTGGCTTAGGCATGCGTGAGAGTCGATGAGGGCTCGAGAAGTGAAATGGTGAAGTCAGCGTTCTCATTAGGCTGATGTAGACATTGGTAGGAACATATATGTTTTGCTTGAATGTTTGGTTTGCCATTGCATGAGCACTTAGGTGGGGAGTAGCCCATGTAAGATAATTCGCTCTTGGGCATTGCTCGCTATCGAGGAAAAATTATTTAGTGCGAGTTCGCTGAGGATGGGACATCAGAGTCTTAGAGACGAAGAAATGGTCATATATAGCCTTGTTATGTATTTTGTAAAAAAAAATCTGAGTAAAAGACCCAGTTTTGGATAATTTGTAATTAAAACAAATTGTAAATTAACTCCTTTTTGTATAAAATATACATTTTTGTGAGTATGGATGTATGAGTCCGACGTGACCATTTTACTCATGTATGGGTCTCATGATATGAGACACATAGGTTTTCGCAGGTTGACGTGGTCAATGGGACCCCCGGGGATTGGGACGTCACATTCCTACATGGGTCACTCCCCATCTAAGTGCTCATGCAATGACACACCAAACATTCAAGTAAAACATGTATGTTCATACTCAAATGTTTACATGTTATGGATGAGAATGTGACTCACCCTTTCCCACATCTCGAGCCCTCATAAACTCCTTCACGCATGCATATGTCAATTGTGAGAAACACTGTCTTAAAAAAAAAAGGTTTTTGTTCTTGAAAACACATTGTTCAATTTTCGATAAAATTCTATTGGACAACCCTCCGAATAAATACATTAGACCGATCTCAAGTGAATTGCTGAACTGACTCTCAAAGAAACAATCCATCGGGCATCCTCAGAGCATGAGCCCATTGAACACCTTTCAAAACAATTCTTCGGACAACTTTCCGATATAGTACTCTTATCAACCTCAGATTTTCATTCGTTTACATGAACATACTCAGATAACCAATTGTGAGTCAACCCTCAAAACATGTAAATGCACTCACTGCGATACAGGGTACCACAGTGCATATGAAATGCAATATGCTATTTCACAATAATTCATGTTAATATATTAAGCATGTATATATTAAAAAAATTCACACATAACAACATGTTATTCATTTATAGCAATAACACCAAAATAACACACTTGTGATAATCAACAATTTAGGCAATTCGTCTCAAACTGCCCAAGCAACACAAACCGCACACACAAGGTCCACGCGTGAGCAGGTACAACCACATGTCTCAGAAACTTTCCACGACATCAGGGATTTCCTGCTCAGTCTGTCTTTGGAAATGAAGTCTGCGTCCATTCAGGGCACTTAGAATATACATGTCAGATTCAAATGGCTCTTAGCCAAGGAATAAAACAAGTAGGAGAAAACTCCTACCTCCCGTAGTTGCTGGAACTCCATAATACTAGTACCCACGCGTAGCTCTTGCAATGGGGATCAACTTTGCCTCTTGTCTCACCAGGATTCGACGGACCGATCGTCGAAAAATCTAGAGAGAAGTAAGAGTTTCTCTCTCTAAAAGCTCTTTCTTTTTCTTTTTTTTTCCCTCCCAAACTGGTTGGGTCAAGATGGGGTCAACAGAACTTGTCCTCTCATGTCACTTGTCCTCTTCTAAGTGGTTCTTTGGATTACACCATATCTACTTATCCATCTATCATGGATTTCCATCCACTCACAAGGTGCCATTTGTCTCCTATGGCCCCACACTTGAGCTCATTGTTTGACTAGCTCTCCACTTGACACGTGTCTCATCTTGAGCCACTCAAAATGCGCCAAGTGTCCCGCACTACCTTTGATGTCTCGAAAAATGTGAAATTCCGACTGTTTCGGAATTCAACGAAATTCGACGTGGTAGCTAGATTTCACGAGACAATTTCAACGGTGAAGTCCGTTTCGTCATCCGAGATCTAGAAAAATTTTGGATTTTTTGACTGAAATTACCATTTTACTCTTTTTCAGAAAATTAGAATTTTTTGAGGTTTTACACCTTCTGAATAATTCATGTTTAATAATTTGATTAAACATATGAATAACGAGTTGAATGTTACAAAACTTATTAGCTAGGTTTAAGAAGATAATAAGTTTGTAACATTTTGGAGTAAATCATGTTTAATATGTGCATTAAACATATGAATAAAAGTATTGGATTATTACAAAACTTATAAGGTTAAATCATAAGTTTGTAAAATTTAAGATTAAATATATGTTTAATGTGTGAATTAAACATATATTTATGTCATAGGATGTTACAATCTCAAGAGTGTAAGGAAGATAAGGAGTCTTCCAATCTTTGTAACAATATTTTGATTCAACCCTAAGAATGTTCTATAAGAGTGACTTTTCTTCTTTTGAAATTTTATGCAGGAAAGTGAAAAAGACTTGATCAATTCCAATACTATTTCCATCTTACTTCCCTAATGATTTCTTGAGATGAAGGAAATAGTCTTTTGACAAAGTTCCAAGAACTTGTTTAAGTCTTTTTGTGTTTTTCATCTTCTTCTTATTTCTATTTTCAAGAGATTGTGAGTGCTTTTGTAATTTCAAGAATCTATTGGATAGGGTGAGGTTTGAGTGTTTTTCTCTTCTCTATTGCATCCATCTAATTTTTTCAATATATATAAACATTCACCTTTCACTCTCCAGGTGTTGTGAGTCATGTGACACATTACAATACTAATTTTATTAAACAACTTAACTAAAAATAACTTTATTCTTAAAAATTAAATTTTAATATTTTATTTATTAGATATTTATTTTTTGACAAATATAATGAAATAATTAATATATAAATATATTCACTTATAATAACTAATAATTTATTAAATAGATAAATAAATAGTAATATTTTAGATAATATTGACTTCAATATATGTATATATATATATATATATATATATATATATAGAGAGAGAGAGAGAGAGAGAGAGAGAGAGAGAGGTAAATATTAAAATTGAACATTAATGCATTATTTACAAAAATAAAACTAATGAAAAATGATTTTTAAAACAAAATTATATCTAATTAAATAAAATATTTTTTTTAAAAAAATTAAATAAAATCTTAAAATGTGAAAATAAAACATTGTTTTATAAATTTAATAAAAAAATTAAAATTTTAAAAAATATAATTTAATTTTTTTAAATGTAATAAAAAAATTATTTAATTGAAAACTGGAGGATATTTGGGAGTGGAGAGGTAGGGATATAAAATAAAAAACTAGGATGAGGTTAACTAGTTGGAAAAGGAAAAAAAAAAAAAAAGTAGAAGGAAAACCTAAATGAGGATTAAGATTATTTATTCGAAGTACACGCATGATTGGGTTTGGATAGTTAGATTGTTGGAAGCAATTTTTTACAAATCGAATTGGACCGACTGATCGAACCGGCCCACCCTTTAAAGCGGATTTCGTTTGAAGTAAGCCCAAACTGTGTGCGTACCATGGGCCCAGGCTCGATTCTCCTAGCCAGTCGGCCCAGCCCAAGAGCCCTAATGGGACTAGGCCCAAAAGCCCGGTAGGCCAGAAACTACCGTCGATCCTCTTGCAAGTACCCCAAAGGACTAGGCCCGAGTTCTTGACTTGAGGCATGAGTCAATCCTCCTTGCAGTGCCGGGTGCCTCTTTATCCGGATGCCTTTTACCCGGGTGCTTCCTTTCCGTCCAGTGACTCCACGAAGCGAAGCGCCAACTCTTCATGATATAGCTAAAGTTCTCCATGAGCAGGACCCCTCGCCTCGATAGAATAGGAAGCACTCCCCAGCAGCGCACTCATCGGAAGGCAGTTATGTAAAAGGAAGAATAAGTCATCCTTCCCGAAATAAAAGCCACCTTTGTAACGCCTCAAAAATACTCTAGAATTTTTATAATAATTTTATTATATATTCCAGGTAGGAATTGAGTCAAACTTGGGTTTTTCCGGGAAATTTGATAAATTGTAGAATGTAAATTGAAATAATGAGCATATGATTGAATATTATATCTTTAAATAGAAAATTGATTGAACCCGAGAGGAAATAAACCCAGTGAAAAGGGCAAATGTGAAAAATTGTAAAATAAGGACCTAAAAATTGAATGATAGCTTAAAAGCTAATGTGAAATAAATGATAAATGATAAGGAAAGTGAAATAAAAGAGTTAGAATGCCAAAAAATGAAAATTGGATATATTGGGTGGCCAAACAAGGTCTTATGAGGAATAAGTGATTAAGACCAAAAAGGGGAAAAATGAGAATTGAGAATAGGGTGGGGAAGGCCAAACATGGCCTTACACTTAAGTGGGGTTCTTAAAGACCAAAAGAGGTCTTTGGGAGCTCATTTGTGAGCCATCCCATTTTTGGGGAAGAAGATAGGAGAAAAAGGGAGAAGGAGCTAGGGTTTCCAAAAGATCAAGCTTTAGTGTGATCCTTTCCCCACTTCTTGCTCCTAAGAGATCAAACAACTTGGAAGAGAAGATTTGAAGAGATTTAGGTAATAAATCAAACCTAATCTCTCATTCTTTTTGATTTGGAGTTGGGTGAAAAGCCTAACCCAGATAAAAGGGTTTTCATTGATTCTAAACCACTTTTGGAGTTGTTTTGAGTGGATTCCATGGTGGATTTTTGATATGGGACGAATTTGAGAAGATTGGTGGAAGAAAAAATGAGTGAAAATGCAAAATCCCGTATTTTTGGGCAAAAACCCATAGGGTGTACGGTGCAGGTGAGTAGTGCGGTGCCCAGGGATGCGATGGGCAATCGATGTTGGTGCCGCTCAAGCCCAGATGCCGTGCGTCTGGGCGGCGTGATGCCGAATGCAGGTGCTGTCATAAGCGGGTTTGCTTATTTTGCACCGTTAAGTCCACGTATTCGTATCTTAGATGTTTAGGGACCTAAGGAAATGAATAATGGGGGTTGAATAAGGATAGAACTAAGTGAAAAGCGTGTCGTCTGCTCGCTAGCGCAGGCGAGTTCGTCTTGGGTGGACTTAGTGTCTTAACCCAGATTTGTTAACAAAAATAAATTTGTAATTCAACTAAGGAGATTGTTTAACAATTGTTTATCCACTAAGAGTGGCGTGAATGTTATTGACTAGGGGCGGGTGATGATCACTTAACCTAGGACCGAGATCGAAGGAAGGCTAGATTCGACGACTTTGGTTTGTTCTCACGACTCTATTCTTAATTCAAGTATTTACGGTAGTTTACCAAGTAACTATGAAATGAGTACATGAATGAGTATATGAAATAAGTACATAGATTAAGTATATCTTTGAAAGATATCTGAAGTGAATATGGAATTGAAATGTGATATTTGGCTTAGAGATGAATGTGAATGATGATAAATATGGGATTCATCAAGCGGAATTTATCCAGTATAATTTGAATGATATATCAGATGAGCATGACGGGATGCATAATCGGCATCGAGTCACGAAGGCGCAAATTGTCAATGTCACTTGGCGGGATGCACCAATCGGCATCGTCATGATGGCGTATGGCATTGAAGAAATGTTCCCACTTGGCGGGATGCACGATCGGCATCGAATCATGATGATATGACATTTAAATGATACCACATGTCGGGTGCACCAAGCGACGCATTTGTCATGATGGAAGACGGGTGTTAAATGTGTAAGTACATTCTTAGAATGATAATAAGGCGGGATTCATCAAGCGGAATCCGTCGAAATGTGAATTGAATAGTCAAGGTGAAATAACCAACATTGGCGAGCAAGTAGGATTTTATGTATATATACTTAAATCTCATAAATTGAATTGTGAAATGAATTGTTGCATTGAAAATGCATGTTATGATATGGTAAATGATTTGTATATTGAAAGCATGCGGAAATGAATAGCATGAGTATATGTTGATATATTAGGCATGGTTTAATGTTAAATGCATGTCGAGTTAAATTGAATATTAGAATATAACTATATAGAACCACTAAGCATGAAAATGCTTAGCGTGTAGTTTTATCTATGCGCAGTGCTCCCAGTAAGCAAAGAAAAAGAAGAAGGCGAATCGCGTATATGAGTCATAGAGTACGATTGTATAAGTATATACTTTCAGAAGTAATTTGCCATATCATCTCTTTTGAACAAGTGGTATTTGGCAAGGTTAAACTTTGAACCTTGATTTTTGTATATCATTTTTGAAAAGGCATGAATGCCTTCTTTGTAAATATTTTGTTAAATGTTTATGGGCCCTATCGAATTACGTTGAATTTGTAAAGTTGTGGGCTTGCCTGAAGGCAAACGCTTATGACAAATGACATAATAAAATGTTTTGATAAGATAAATGGCAGTAAGTAAAAGCCAGACTCAGGTTCGGATCCACCATTCAGGTTGGGCCGGGGATTCGGGTCGCGACACTTTTGAAAAAGAAAATTTAATAACACGTGAAAATAAAAAGAAATAAATGGGCGTCCCCGGGGTTTCGGTTCGGACTCTTCATTCGGGTCAGACCGGGCTCGAGGGTCGCTACAACCTTCCCTTATCTTTATAGGAAGAAATCGTCCACTCTCCAGGAAAGATGAATCCTCTTTCTCCCTCCATAAAAGAAAAGAAAATCACAGCAAATGAGGGACGAGATTCTCAATCAAGATAACTGCTGCTCTAAGCCCTAAGTCTTCCAGAAAAAGACTAACTTTGCCCTCAGAGGGGCGACGGAACACCACCATTATATTTCTTATTTGGCTGCGAGGTTGCGACCAGGCCAGTGAATCTCCAGCTGATCCGCGACTACGAAGTCGGAGACTACAATTGGCGCCGTCAGTAGGAAACGCCGAGCAAGAAATCTCAGAGACGATACGCGAGAGCTTGGGTACACCTGCTCCCAGGTGACCTCCTAATCTCTGAAGCCTTAGCCATTCTCGAACATCCAGGGCTAGTTGGGAGTGCGTGTCAATGACCAGTAAACCCACCCATCGAGGACCCCGAGTTCCTCCGTGGCGCCTGAGAGATGGAGCGAAGCGGAGGGCGAGGCCCGACATATGGCAGTGCGAGCGGGCGAACGAGTTTGCAATAGGAAAGCGGCCCGCCTCTGGGCCAGCAAGTTCGGGCGGGGAACCCCCGAGTTAGTAAGCCCATGGCGTGAGCCCTAGCCGAGGCGAATGAGAAAAAGAGCCCTCCTACGAGCCATGGTGATCATCGGTGATGGCCAGGCTCTCTTCGGATAGCTCTCATTCCCATCGCTCACCACCCCAGGGCAATACGGGCGAAAGGTCGAGAAGAGACCTCCTCGCCCGGTCAGTAGGGCCATGAAGCCAGCGACGCTAATACTAAGAGAGGGCCGGCGAGGGGATGGACCCACGTTTCATAATTGGCCCCGAACATATTGCCACCGGTTCGGAGGTACTCATTTCTACATGCACGGTATCATGGGCACCCCGTCCTTGTCTGACCCTTTATCCCCACGTCGGACCTCGACATGTTCTCTCCCCTTTGGGGCGACATATTTTAGACTATGAACCTCCTCGGGGGTTCGTTGTACGCCGTCGCTATGTACGACGGCTCCTCCGATCCGTACGATCACATCTTGCCGCCCGGCTAAGCGATGATCCTCAGCAGGATGATAGACTTTTGTGCCAAGTTCTGGCCAGCCTCAAGGCCGGCTTTGGCCTGGTTCCACAAGCACTTCCTAGAGGGTGGCGATAAGCTCGTTCGAGTTGTGGGTGATGTTAGATCTCCTAGTATGTGCTCAGTTAGGCGAGAAAGGGAATGTCGGCTCCGCTCCAGTATCCTTAAAGAGGCAGACCATCCAGGTTCACCGCAGAGGTTGGGACAAGTTGTCCAGTAGATTGATATTTACAGTATGGATGTAGTCTCTGCCTGGAGCTTTGATTGTACCACAGTTTCTTCTAGTCTTTATCCTAGTCAGCTTACTGACTATGGAAGAATTATATCGACGGGCAGATAAGTTCTCCACGCTGGAAGACAACATTCGGGCTGCCTCGTAGACTGTAATGATAACCACCTAGAGTGGCAAGCCGGCCATGAGCTAATTCGAATAGAGCAGCCCGAGCGAGGGTCAGCGCCACGGCGTGCGGTCTGAAGCACGAAAAGAGCCTAGGTTCCTCGCTCTCCAACATAGCCTACGACCAGCTCCTCCCCCTCATTCGGGACCTCCCAAATTTCAAGTGGCCCCCTGAGGGTGAAGCGTTTCTCAGCGTAATCGATCCTAAGTTCGCGACTATCACTTAGAGACCATGGCCACGAAACGACCATTACCAAAGCTTGGTTCCTAGTAGAAAAAGCGATTAGGTGACCTCAGAGGTATTTAAGATGATCATGGGGTAGTGGCCCCGCAGCGACACGGTCATTCGCGTCTGAGCATGCCTCGGGGCCTTGGCAAGCCATCAACTTTATACTAAGGGATAGGACGTAGCGATGTCAGTCAGCGAGAGAAAAATGCCCGTGCGAACCTCGGTCAAAGCCAAGGTGAACAACGCCGAGCCGAAATCATCACGGCGGTTAGCACATTGGCGATACATATCCTTCCCCCTTATACACCTACTGGGTTGTACCCTCGCTACGATGCGCCCCATACTTACTATCGGTATTAACAATTTTTGATGTACACGGGATCCTGTCGATCGGTGGTGCGGGTGATCACCTCGACCTTAAGCAAATGAGAGTCCGGCTCGATCGTCTACCGGTTTATTGGGGTTTTGTCAGGAGTTTAATGGGGTACCACATTGTGGAGTTAGGGGACATTGCCTTTCCGTCGAAATTTGGTCTAGTAATTCAACAAATCTTGTTCTCGATGGTGAAGATTTAGACCTCTGATGCATCTGATCGAACTTTGGCTGCATGTAAAGTGGTATATCCATACCACCAATAATGTCGAAATCTTTGGCTGGCATCAGATAGATGACCTTGAGAGTGATTAACGACAATGCCTATGGCTCTCAGTGCAAGATCTGAATAGGAGAATGCTCTAGTGAACCACCCCTTGAGACTGACCTGTTAATAGCAATCATAGTCATGCGATCAGCCTTGGGGAATGAGCCCGCTGGCGGTCGAGTCATGGAAACTACACTGTGGTAGGACGGATGCATACATGTTAGTACCCTCTGTCAGAGAGGAGGCTGAATTATGCCGGTGATCTGATTCATGCGTGTATTGGCAGCGCTCATGTGCCGGATGATGGAATCGGCCCGCGCCGCCTGCGCACGAGACCTAAGCGTGGCCCGTACGCGAGCCGATTGACGAGAGTGAGGCGCTTTCACCGGATCGCCACTTGGTCGCTCAGGCCGGGTCGATAATCTTATAATGGATTTATAAGGAGGCGGTTAAAAATACCGAATGGCTGGCTAGCGTGGTGGTTGTTTCAAAGAAGGGAACAAATGGAAATATGTGTGGATTCTGGACCTCAACGGCCTTTGTCAGACAACTTACTCTACCAGCATAGATCGAATTGTGGGCGTTCGGCCGGGGCCGCAGTATGCTATCTTTCTGGGCGCCTTCTTGGGGATACGGATCCCCATGCACCCCGGATCACGGAAAAAACACCTTCATCACTCCCATGGACTCGCGTATAATGTGATCTTGCCCGGATTAAAGAATGCGGGGCCCCCAGTAGAGTTGGTGCGAAGATGTTTCGTAGTTACTCGGTAACCTGATAAATCTATATTGTGATATGCTAGTAAAATCAATGACGCCGGATCCTACGACACATCTCCAGCGGACATTCGACCTCCTCGAGAGAATATGATATGGCTGAACCCCTTAAAAATGTGCCTTGGTCGATCTTGAAGCCGGAGTTCATGGCTATGGTAACTTCGAGGGGATAAAGGCTAATCCTGCGCAACTTAAGGCCATCTTGCAATCACCGCCCCGCTCCAAGAAAGGGATCCAAAGAATCGACCGGCCGTCACGCTCCGGGCGTTTATTTCCGGGTTCACGCACTGAAACCCTTCACTACTCCGAGGAGCCAACCGCCAATGGAATGAGGAATGCGACCGGCATTCGTAGCAACCGCTAATACCGACAGAGCCCCCGATTCTGCGGAGCCCTAGTCGACAACACACTATACTCTACCCAGCGTACCGATATAGCAGGTCACCTATTTAAAGAATGTGGGGATGTGAAGTTGAGGCCGGTGTTTTTTGTCAGCAAATCCTTAACCGACGCGAAGACCAGATATTCCCACCTCGAGCGAAATAGCCTTGCCCTCCGACAATGCCTAGGCTTCGCCCATACTTCCGTGTGCTCATCCCGCATGCAGGTTAATCGATCTTCCACTCCGGGGCACGATTCATAAACCGGATATGTCCGGGGAAGGATACACCCGTCAAGCAATGGAATTGCCGAGTATGGTATACGCGCATGCTTCGAGATTCTCGTGAGAAGCGGTAAGTCTTAGCCGACTTCCTCGCAGAAATCCCACAGCCTGATACTTGCCCGGATAAAAAGGGGTGGTGGACCCTCTACATAGATGGGCCTGCACAATCAGAGCCGGGGCATCGAATCAATTAACCTCCCCAATCGGGGGAAAGGATTGAACAGCAAAGAAGGTCACTTCAAAGGCCACACTAACGACCGAGTACGAGGCCACGATAAATTTGACCGAGCTAGCACTCGCTATGGGCGCTGATAGTCTTTCGATCCAGAGCGATTCACACTGGCCGTCGCATTGCTAATGCACTGAGTCCGTGGACCCCCGAATGACCTAAGTATGCTTCCTTAGTCAAACAAATTAGACGTGCCTCCTACCTGAAGCCGGGAAATATGCCCCCAGATCGTAATGAGGGTCGATGCCTCGCCGCCATAACCGCCCATTACCATAACCGAAACCGCATTTCCTCCCCATCTACCATCGTACCTGACTCCCCATACTACGCGCCCAAGTAAACCAAGTAAAGGAAGTCCCCCCAACTTGGATGGACCCCATATGACTACAGCCACCTGGGAACTACGAATGACGTAGACAAGGCTCACAAAGTTCTAGTTCGCCATTAGATTCTCCATGATCGGGACGAAAAATCAGACAAACGATCCCTAGCGGCCGCACTGATGTGTCTAACCCCTAACAAGGCCAATATGTATTAGCCGACCGCATGAAGGCATATGAATCAACGGGCGTAACTCTAGCCCACCGGGCCCACACTCAGGGGTATTATTGGCCAACTATAAAATCGAACGCTGCCGATTACGTCAAGAGATGTGACCCTTGCCAACGAATGTCCCCTATCTTGAAATCATCGGTGCAAGACTTGGTCTCCATCTCTAGCCATGGCCATTTGTTTAATGAGGGATTGACATAGTCGGTCTGCTTCCCACTGCACCGGCTCAAAAGAAACTATTATTGGTCGCCACCGATTATTTCAGTAAATGGATAGAAGCTGACGCTTTCTTGTCAATCAAAGATAGATATGTTACTCCTACTTATTTTGGAAAAGACATTTGTCGCTTGGCATCCCAAGATCAATCGTGGTTCGATACGAAGTCGCACATGTGTACCGAGTCTACGGACTTTTGCCAGAATTGAAGATTAAAATTTATCACTCCCAGATCCTCAGCGCAATGGCTACAGAACCTCTCCAGCAAAACTCGGCTGACGCTTTGAAAAAGTGGTTAGACTCCGCTTAAAGGGAATGGTAGAAGAAGTCCTATGCTCAGCCTACAGACCACGCCCGAAGCCAATCGAATCTCCCCTCAAGCCAGACTCTCGTACCTATAGGATGGAAGCCGTCATCCCCACCAAATCGCTCCCACCATCCGAATGGATACCCCGAGTCAGAAATGCAGACCACAATCAAGGAGTTGGGAGATGAGGATGATGCGGAAGCCACTTTAACTGCGATAACTTCCTACCACACGGCCGCAAACTCCTATAACAGACAGGTTAAGCCTCAAGTGTTTCGGCCGGGCAATCTGGTCTTGAGGAAAGTTTTTAAAAATATTGCAGACTCCCATCAGAGGTACCTAACCCAACTCGAAGGACTTTATGTCGTGATGCGAGCCAAGAAACCGGTCCCACGCCATCGATAAAATGGATGGAACCCCAGACGGAATGTGGAACGCCATGCATTTGAGAATGTATTATCAATAAAGCATATCATTATCTTTGACTCTGCACTCGCATATTTTCTATACAACAAATTCAAAGTCCGATGGCGCAATAAATCAATTTTATCCATCGCATAGATAACTTCTTTTGGTCGTCAAATTCAAAACCGGATGGCGCAGAACCGACCATCCGGCCCGCATATAACTTTAGCCGTCAGTTCAAAAGTCCATGGCGCAAGAAATCGACCTATCCGCCCCGCATAGATAACTCCTAACCGTCAAATTCAAAAGTCCGATGGCGCAAAGAATCGACCATCTCGCTCGGGCGAGATAACCTCTAGCCGTCAACCAAAGTCCGGATGGCACAAGAACTCCAATTTCCATCTCGATCTCGCACAGTCATTTCCAGCTGGTCAAACATAAAAGTCCGGACGACGCAGTACAATGACTTGTCCGACCCAGCATAAATCACTTCTAGCTGGTCAAATACAAAAACCATGATGGGACAGTCAAATGACCAATCCGACCCAACATAAATCACTTCCCACCGGGACGAATGCGTGTTCTGATGACCTGTAGAGCGACCTATCCGACCATTAACACAGAACAAGCCACCCATCTGCTCAATACCATATGATTTTAAATGCACGACTCAATGGAGCACTTAACAAAATCAAAGCAACCCTGACGGCGTAACATTAAAACATTCTGGCATTACTGGCAACAAACAACAAAAGAAGAAAAGGAAGTAAATTGTCGGTACAACACCAACAACAAGATAAGTCTCCGGCCTCATAAAAGCATTAAACCCCACTGACTATGACATCCTCAACCCCGCTGTCCGACGAGGCTGGGGGACCCATCGGGAGAATCGCTTCCTCTCCCAAGCAGTGAATGCTATTTCATGTATTAATTCTCCTTGCTAATCCGTAGCCGGATCCGTGGCCGGAGCACTTGATCAGATGCTTTGGGGTAGCTGGTTAGCAAAGAACTCGGGAGTTAACTGGATCAAGGATCCCAGATTCCATCCGGAGATCTGGTGTTTACCTCGCATATGTTTCAGGCGTGTAAAAGAAACAACCATAGCCATAATTGAACAACACGTCGCCACTGGAATCGAACTCGACCTCCATCGCCTCTCTATCGCAAACGCTTTCCCCAAGGCGCCGTCATCTTTGCAGTCCCTTAGTTCCACCAAGGCAAGTCTCTCATCCGGGGCCAACGGCCGTTTCTTCTCTTCGCTCTACAAGCTTCCCCTGCTGCGGCCAACGCCTCCTGAGCAACTCCACGATCGGACTCCGCCTTCAAGCGAGCATTTTCCGCAACTGCTAAGGCACGTTGTACCCAAGCAAGCTCAGACTCCACCTGTGTTCGGGTATTAACGGCCCCTTCGATATGCAACTTGGCCATCGTCGCCTCATGACGCGCTGCATCCCTCTCGGGCCTTCCGCCTCGGCGGTCTCTTCACAGATTCCTTAGTCTCAAGCTCTGCTCTTTTAATGATGCGCTCTGCGTCTCGGCTTCGGCCATCCCAGGTGGATCATATAATGCGATCGTTGACATCCATAATCGAACTCGAGCCCAGTGATCGCGGCGTTATTAATTCAGGGAGCCAAAGCGGCTGACGACTGCGAAGCTTGGATTAGGCGTCTGAAATCAAGCGTTAATATCCACAGCCGAAACTTCTTTATCGCCACAGTTCGGTCATTGAACATGGTGCGATTGCGGACTTGTATCCAGTCATCGATGATCGCGCGTGTCTTCCTTTGGTCCTCTTTAGGCGCTCATAGAGTGATCTGTGGGACCAGCCTGCCCCGGCGACCACTTGACATCAGGAAGCATGTGCAAATCTGAGGTGTTCATCAGATTGGTGCGGCCTCTACGGTGGAAGGCTCCGACGACGCATAATGAACTTTGCCTCGTGCCCCGAGGGCGCAGAATGCCTCCCGACTCGGAGGCTCGGCACTTAGCGGTGGAGCATAAGAGTTGGTTATGATCGTTTTCTAGGCGATGGGGGCCTTGGTGGCTGGATGCATGAACCAGTTTGGTCGACCCTCATCGGAAGGGTGAGTGCACGAAGAACACTGAGCCGAGATTCGACCTCCTTTGACTACGATTCGGGCCACCCCCGCCAGAGCTCTGTTTGATTTGTTGCTCAAGCTTTCGGGAGAACGGGGGATGTGATGGCTTGCATCTCGATCCTCCCTCGGCCGATGTAGTCTCGTGAATGCAGGCGGGATCGGACTCACTTATTGGAACTCACACAAGCTTCCTTTTTGAAGGCGGCGTAATCAGCGGCCAATCATCCTTTATCCATTCCTCCCTCCTCCAGATCCACGGAAATCTCAGTTCCTGGCCAACAGAGGAGATGAAATCTTCCCCCTTGGACCGGGAGGCGTTAGGTCTGGCCCCTTGCCCTCCTTTTCAGTCGTAATCACTCGGGGCCAGATGGGCTCTTGCCAGATGGCGACCACTCGGGACGGCTTCATACAGTTCTCCGTGGGAACGGGTTGGAGTAGAACTAAGTCCTCAGCTGGGGAGGTCAGTGAGCCTTATGCGCTCGAGCACCACGTGCCGGAAGCCGGTCGCGCCGACCTCTGGGGGCTGACCGGAGGTGGTATTTTTCGAGAGCCAAGCGTCGTGGGTCGTGATGTGGTCTCCCGCTTCCCGCGACGTCGAGAATGACGGTCGAGGGAATGGCTAGGAGGAGGTGGGAATGGGTTATGCCTCCACAGTGGATATATTGTCACGGGTTAGGAGAACCTTGTATTCTTGAAATCTGCTCGGATATCTTGATAATCAGCAGTTTCTTGAGCTTGACTTCCCCACCCGGAGTTCAGCGGGTTTGCCTCTGAGCCTTACCTACGAAGCTGACGAGGTTAGTCCATCGTCACATGCTAATGTCGGAAAAAGATTCGGGCGGGTGCAGCTTAGATCACACACGGAAAAGATTGAGGTAGGTTGATATCGAGACGGAAGGCAGGGGAGCAGGGGACTGGATCGGGGTCCCCTTACTAACAACACTCCTTTCGCCTCAGTCTTAGGTGAGTCGGGAGCAGATCTTAGCAATCAGGGATTTAGAACTTGTGGACATTGGTAGCCACAGACTCTCGAGAAAATAAATTATACCTGTTTCAGCCCAGGTAGAGGAGATTCGGTTGATATAGGTGGTTCAATACGCGACCTAATCGAGGAATCCTCGAATGGCGTTGGGGTGGATAAAATGAGGCGCGGGTGAAATCTGGCGCTTGACCCAAGTGGCATCGGGAAGCATTAACAGCTGGCTGCAGAGATGCTCCCGGGTAAAAAACACACCATTATGGTGGACTCGTCCGTCCTCTCCATTAACCGAAGGTCGATGCTATCGAGCACCTCGTAATAAGCCATTAATTCCTCCATTGTCAGGGACGAGATGATGCTGCTTGCAGAAGGCGTCGCCAGAAGGCGCCCTCCGAGGCGACCACTTGTGGAAGTTTCTTCCTGACCCCTCGCCATTCTACAAGCAGATCAAAGGAGAGGGAGAAAGCGAATATTAGACTCACAGCCATATACCCCGGTGGTACGAAGAGCGTACCTGAGCGGCGAAGCCTTGGCGAGAATAAATGTTAAACCACGTTCCCTCCCTTCCAGGCATTTTACGGTAGAAGCCCAGATTCGCTCGAAATTTGCATTCTTGGGAGCGATGATGGTTGCACATGGAATGAAGTGCGCGAGTACTGCCAACTGATGGATCGCGAGAAACGAGCGCAAAGGTTAGACTAGCTGTTCGCATCAGTTGGTCACGAAAGCAGATAAACTGAAGTAACACGGAAAGGAAAAAAGTACGACTTAATGATGCCTATCTATATATATCGCGCTAGGGCTACTGATCGCATTTAATGCGTGATGGTGATCGGCATTTCGGGTTCTCGACCATCCACTGACGATTCGCTACCAAGTCTGATGAACTAAAGTGGAGCGAGCGAGGGCCTTTCTCGAGCGAATAAAGCCCAGGCGTTAATAGGTTTTTATAACATCGACCGGCCTCGATTAGACGAGTGTACGCAAAAATTGCGATAAGGCATTAAAATTTGTTAAAAACTACAATTTTATTAAATGCGAAAAAGGTGTTCGGCGTACATAAGCGATGCTTGTTTCGAAGCAATCCATATTCTGACCACGACAAGTAACATTCATAACACACGAAATCTGAAGAAAACGAGCGAGGCATCAGTCGTGAAACGAAAGAATCGTATGAAGAAGGGAAGACGGAATGGAAATTTGAAAGGGTGGGCTGCGGAAACCCAAAGAAGAGCGAAGATGGAGATGGGGGTACATGGAGGAACAAGAGAGGAAAATGAGAGGATGAGGCTGGTGAGAGGTTGAAGCGATCCCTGCGGGAGTCGTGAGGGTGTCGCCGGAACAGATTCGAGTTCTAGAACCGAGGCACCGGGACAGATCAGGCTCTCTTTCGAAGAACCATACAATCCATGGTCGACCATGATTAGGCGCGCTCAAATGGCCGAACCGATATGCATCAGCCGTCACGATCCTGGTATGTGACGTTCGATTATCATACCACGACGAAGAGCATGGATAACCGGTGGAATGACAATCTGGCCTTTTATAGGCGCCTCACAAATCTCGGGATCAACTCGAATGACGATAATAACATCTAATCTGATTTCAAAAAAATTACCAAAATTTATGTTGAAAATTAAGCGGCATTGATGATGGTATTCCACATAATACAGCGGTGAAGCATTTATTTTTTTCGGCCAGGGGATGATCTTGCCAGGCGGGAAAAGAGCGTGCCAAAATATATGGCTGACTGATTCTAGCGTATTGTAAAAACCCAATGAGACTAAACTAAAAGCCGTGGCAAGCAAAGAAACCCAATGAGGCCCAGCTAAAACCAGCCAGTGAAACGCTGATTGATCCTCTGCCGAGTACCAAAGGCCAAACTGCCAGAATCGGCGAGAATCTTGCGGTCGTCACTCGCCGGGTGCGGCGCCTCTTATCGGGATACCTTTTTACGAGGTGTTTATTTCCCGTCGTATTTCAGCAGCAAGCGTCGTAATTTCTTGTGATATAGCGTAAGTTCTCATGAGCCGGCCCATCGCGCTGATAGAGATAGGAAATCGCTCCTACAGTAAGCGGCTGTCGGAAGGCAGTTCTGTAAAGGAAAGAACGAGTCATCGCTTCCCCTATCTTTATGGGAAGAAATCGTCAATTTCTCGAGGGAAATATGGATCGTCTTTCTCCATATACGTAAAGAAAGCGAATCATGTGAATGAGGCAGTTACCGATCGGGGATAGCTGGCTGGCTGGCCCCCGAAGTCTTTTCAGGAAAATTAAGCTTTCTGTGTCGGAGGCGACGGAATCTGTGTCGTTTTCTTGTTCTTATTTATTTTGCAAGTCAGAATGATCGCATTAATACCCGGCGATTCATTTGGCTCTGTAATTCAAGAAACTATAAACCGCATGAACCCAAATAAAAAGGAAAAAAAATAAAGTAAACTTAAAAACCTAAATCAGGGTTGGAATTGAATGGTAGTTCCCACATGACTGGGGGTTTAGGTACCGAAAGCAATTTTTCTAAAAAATCGAATTGGACCGATGGATACAGCCCAACCGCAAAGATTCGTTTGTACAAATGGACAGTATGTGATGGTTGGATGGGACAGACATTATCAATTTTTGTCTCAAGAGTGGCCCACACTCTTGGCCGCCATCGCCTATACCGCTTCCCTTGCCCTGGGGTAATGGCTAGTCGAGGGACGTGGACTCATTGTTTTTCATTCTGTCTGAAAGCTACCCAATCTAAAAGCAGAACCACATGCACCCCCGCTCCAACTACCAAACGTAGGAAATATGCTCGGTCACACCATAATGTCCGCAATTATTTTCAAAATTAGAAAATCATATAAATATTTATTACCCATCTTTTTCCTGGTCCCCCACCATTTATAAGGAAAATTTTTGGTGAGACCATGATGTCCGATATTATTTTAAAAATAAAAGTTAAATGATATAAATATCTATTATATATAAATATCTATTATATATATATATATATATATATATATATATATATATATATATATATATATTTTTTTTTAACCTATCTAAAATATTATTTTTAGTAAAATTATGGTAACTTTTTTTTATATTAATGATGTCATGTAGCAAATATATATATATATATATATATATATATATATATATATATATATATATATATATATATATAAGTTAAATAAATAAGATAAATTAAAATAAGTACCAAAATATATAAATAAAATCTGCAATCATAACTGAAATAGTCAAGCTAAATTCAAACATAAAACTTCAATAAAAAAAATCTAATAAAAACTTTATAACTAATCCGAAAAAGGGAAAAAAAATGCCTAATTATACCACCTAAAACATAGCCCATATACAAATAAAAAAAAAACACATCCCATGAAAACTTACATAGTTTAATTTTTGATTTCAAAAATTTAAATTTTTTCATACCGAATTTTTTTTTTTTTATTTCGCCCCCTCAAGCCCTCAAGCGCCACTCTCTAAAAGGTTTTAATATTTTCACATTAAAACCCCACCAACCCACATGCGCTTGTTCCCAAAGCAATGATATCTGTGGGGCTTAATTCTTTGTGAAAATATAGTTTTAAGTTTAGGAAGAATAAAAAGAAAAAAAAAAAACCAGTAGACTTTGAATTACGAGTAGCAAGAATGGATCAGCCCTCCATGGGTACTAACATTATGTTCTATTTTTTTCAAAATAAAAAAAATCTATATGTTTCTCAAAATTATTTATAATATTAAATAAAAATAATAAAATATTTTCTAAAATCTTTAAGATAGTTAGAATTAAATAAACTAAATAAACCAAATTTATTTCATTTTGAATATATTTAAATTTAAATATTGTATATTTTTAATACAAATTAAAATATCAATATATTTGTATTTATATTTGAATCTTGATATGTCAAAAATAAAAATAAAAAATATTGATTTTTATTTATGTATATAATAATAATTATTTTTATTATTTTATATTTTAATAATATATAAATTATATATTTATTAAGTTATCAATTTGACCACGATTCGACCTTCATAAAACTACTAAACCATAAACCAATCATTTTTTCCATTCTTTTTTATTCTTCTTCAGATCTCAAGATATGATAGAAATTGATGCCTAGCACGAAGCACAAGTCTTTCGTTGAAGGAATATGTACGCCTGCAACGAGGCAGGCTTATGGTTCGGTAGATGAAATAATGGAGTTTGCATTAGGACAACAACATAGTTTTTAAATCAAATCGGTGACCCTCTTATTATTTCCTATTCTTCATTTCTTATTAATCTTTAAAACTGTTTCATCTTCTTCCTAATTTTTTTTGCCCAAACGATTTTTTTTTTTTTTTGTATTAGGTTGCATGTACTTTGGATTATTGATTGTTGGCTGTGTTGTCTTGATTTCTTTGATATGGTTTATTGATATTTGATACAATTATGTATTAAAGCAATGAAAGTATCAATTAGGGTTACGGCTTATGACTATTGGAACAGGGCTAGAGTTTGTTAAACGGGAATAGAACACATGGCTCTCCGATTGGGATATATGTAACCCGTCCCAAATCCGTTGCATTTCCATCTAGGTCAGGTATACACACTTTTCCATTTCTACTTCAAAATAAGTTTTTATGCCCAAAAATGTTTAAAAACTTATCAAACTAAAAAGTTATTTTGAAACGGTTACGATCACGTTTTTTAATTTTCACTTACCAGTTACCACTCCCACCTACCTAATGGAACTAATGAGTGCATTTCCATTTCACCCAACCCCCCATATAATACAACTTAGTGCATATTCCACGAGTACCATATGCGATTCGAATACGACAAAGACAACTGTGTCAATGATGCCTAAATAAATTCCTCACGGGAAAAATGGGTTATGAGCTGTCAACTTCAATTAAATTTTTTATAACCCATCAACAATATGTCAATTTCAAAAAATATTATAAGATATTGATTTTTTTTTTTTTTTTTTTTTTTGACAAAGATACCTTTTGAACATTCATTTCATATTCAATTCTATATCCACTAACTAAACAGACTGAAAGTTCACTGCTCGTACTCAAATTCACTAAGATCATATATATTAACTTCACTAATATCGTTTCTGCTCACCATAATACCATGCTCATTGTGTCACATACCAAATTCACAAGGTCATATCTCAACTTCTCTAAGATTATACCTATGTGCTGACTATTTTTTCTTTGACAAAAATATCATTTTATACATCTACCTTACATGCCAATTAAGCTAATGATAAAAACAAAAAACAAAAAGAATGTAAAATCTATCATAGCCCTAAGCCCTCTTTGTCCTCCTCCTCTCTACACATCTCTCGTTCTTAAACTCTGTTCGCAACAGATTAAATATGGGGATTTAATAGAACGGAACATTTAATAACACAAGTAAATAGACCAATTGTAAACGCGCAAGATCATTCCCTGATTTCGCTTGATAACTAGATAAACCATCATTCATGATTTCGTTTCGGCCAAATCTGAATGCTGCTCATCATTCATCCACCAAATTTCTATGGTAAAAGAAGTTTACGATAAGTCTTACGTTGATTTTTTGCTCAAATTTCTGCCTGGACATGATAATTAATAGTGCTATGTTATATATCTCTTATCGAATTGTGGGAACTAATTTTATAGGTTAGATATCAATATTTGTTATGTATGATTCATAAGAGAATAAATATATATAAAAAAATTTATTTATTTTTCATATTTTTTTTATTCAAATTTTGAATCATTATTAGAACAATCTAATAATACAGATTTATCTTAATGAATTTATGTACGATCTAGCCAAGCCTTTGGTATATAATCTTAGCTGAATTTGATAAGACAATCTTTGAGTTTAACCCTATGACGATATTGCAGTTCTTTAAGAATTTAAGTATTGTATGCTCGCGATCTAGTCAATTCCAGGATTAAACCTTTGATATGAATTTAGTGAACTTTAGGTACAATTTTAGTGAAGTTAAGGTATAAACTTGTTTTATGATTTGTTTTCGACTTAATTTAAACCAACAAATTTTTGAAGATTAATCATAGTTGCTTTTTTAAAATCTCCTTTCACGACTTCTACCACAAATTTTAAAAAAACTGAATGTAAAAGCTCGAAAATATTCGACTTTTTCTATTTCAGCTCATTTTCCACAAAAAAAAAAAAATTTTTCAATCATCGCTTCAACAAGCAAGAATCAAGAATATACACTACTGCGACGATAAACTATAAATGTTTGATTTTAATTTGCCCCATCCTCGACCGCATTGCTTATTTTTTTTCAATTCTCAAACTTGTCTCATTTAAAAAATTAAACAGTACGGACGAAGATGCTGAAAATTTCGCACTACCGCTTACATTTTATTTTTGTTTTTAATTTTTATATTTGCTTTTTTTATTATATTGTACTAATATTTTTCATAAAATAAAAAATATTATGAATTTTTATAAATTATTTATTAAAAAATTATAATAATAATAATTATTATTTATAATAATTACAAAATAAAATAATAAAAAAATTATTTTTAAAATATAATCTACGGCACTTATTATTATTATTTTAGATATTACTGGCTCATATTACTTCATTCTGGTCATGATGTCCCGAAACAATTTATTTCTTTTCGGGCCTGACTTTATTTTAAAACGAACTTAAATTTCAAACCATTTCGACTTTCGAGATTCGTGAAAATCTCGTCCCTGAATCACTCCAGAATCCTTATCATCCGTAAAATCTGAAAATCTCCGCTTGGCCTTGGGACCGACGTAAATTTTCTCGGCCACTAGATTTCATGGCATCGAATTTAATAAATAAGAACTGCTTCATTACCGGCATCTGTGAGAATTTTCTAAGATTCCTAAATCCTTACGACAATTTATTATTTTTATTAACATTTTCATAATTTGAAATTTCTAATTTTCTGCTTTTGATGTAGTAACAATATTCGAACCCGTCCCGACCTGGTAAAATAAACTCAAACCCGTTAAAACCCGATTAAAATTAAATTAAACATAAGGTCATTAAGAAATGAGGCGATTTATAACCCAAAATAATACGCCCTATCATTATCCCTATTTCACTACCTAACGTTAAAAACAAACAACTTAATACTTATCAAGCATAAGACTATTCAAGATAGTTCTCAAAAAAGTTTTATTCAACATTAAGAAAAATAAACACCACCTAGCTGGGATCAAATACGAAATCTGATAAAATAAAATGATATCTTGCCAAAAAAAAAAATAGTCATCACATAATATATTATCCTATAATATTTTTTGAAATTGACATATTATTATTGGATTAATAAACCTTAATTCTTAAAGTCATATTATTTTTAAATTTACAGCCCATAACCTACTTTTCCCTTTTCCAATAAATTTCAGATTTCTCTGGATTGGTTATCCACAACTTTGGATTGGTTTATGCAGTGCACAACTGTGTCAATGATGCCCACATAACTTCCTAATCCAATAAATTTCAGATTTCTCTGTATTGGTTATCCACAACTTTGGATTGGTTTATGCAGTGCACATCTGTGTCAATGATGACCACATAACTTCCTAATCCAATAAATTTCAGATTTCTCCGGGTTGGTCATCACACAACTTTGGATTGGTTTATGCAATATTTTAAAAATCATATTGGTGAGTGAAGCAAAAAAATTACCCACGTTTACGATTTATTGATCGAACTAATAATCCAACCATAATCGAATCGATAACATAATAAATATATAATTTATATATTATTAAAATAAAAAATAGAATATATAAAAATAAATCATAATTATATGATATTTATATTATATAATTGATATTATTAAATATAAGTATAAATATAGTAATATTTCAATTTTTATAAAATAAAATATGTTTAATATTTAATATTAATATATATCTAAATGAAATGAAATTAACTATTTAATTTTAACTATTTTATAACATAAATGCATATATATATATTATTCGTTAAAAAACATTACAACGTATACCATTGGTGGTTTTAATTCTAAGAGCTCTTGCCTACCTAACAGTCGGTAAGAAAAAAAAAGAAAAATTTATATTTTTCTAACGAATGGTAAATAAGTAATTTCTTTTATGAAGTCTTAATATAAATAGAAAATAATAATAATAAAAACCTTATTTTAATTTGTCTCTGCATAGGATTGTCTGATCATATAATTCTTATATCTTAGGGCTGAAGAAGGTCATAAAAGGTGAGTCTTTTATTTCCGAATCTTTTTTGAATAAAATGATATTGCGTTAATAATTAGTTATAGGATTGTCTGATCATATAATTCTTATACCTTAGGGCTGAAGAAGGTCAGTTAAAGGTGTGAGTCTTTTTATTTCCAAATCTTTGAATAAATTCGATATCAAGCATAATTAGCTATGTATGATTGCTCTTTCCAAAAGCTGAGATTTTTTGAAATCATAGAATATTTCAAAAAGACCTAAAATATTTAATCTAAGACTAAAAAGAGATTCGAAAGATAAAAGTCATTTCCTAGAAAATTCTAAATTTCTTTTTATTATATATCATAGATATTTTTTAGGGTTTGATTACTAGATTATTTTTCTTGAAAAAACAAGAAAAAAAAAGGAAAGGATAGTAACCATAACTTGAAATTGGAAATCAAAAGAATAAAAAAAATATAATAAAAATAAAAAATAAAATAAAAAAGAGGAAAGGGAGAGTGGAGGATTGTACATTAATTAGAATAGTATATATATATATATATATATATATATAAAGGGAAAATGAGAGTGAGGACTGTAGGTACTACGGGCCTTCGGGGCCCAAGACCTTTAGTCACCGTCCAACCTAGGTCCCAAAGGGATTGGGCCCAAAAGTCAATTTACCAGAACTCCTGGCCGATCCTCCGCCCCGGTACTCCAAGGACTGTGCCTGCAAGCCACTACTAAGAACGCCTCTACGATCCTCCGTCGAGGCACCTGTGTGTATCTCATATCCCTGATGACTTTAACTCAACGCTACTTTCCTTGGCTTAAGAACTCCACAAAATGAAGTAGTCAACTGGCTCTTCACATTACAAGTGTGGGTTCTCCCATGAACTGATCCCGTCGCCTCTCTACCGTATCGTGAGTTCCTCTCTTAGCAAGAGGTTTTATCTGGAAGACACATGCAGTGCTAGTTAATAAGTCATCCTTCCCGAAATAAAGAGCCACCTTCCCTAACAACATCAGGGGAAGAAATCGTCACTTCCAAAAAGACTCCGATCTTCTTCCTCCTCCATAAAAGCAGGTTGTGCTCACACTAAATGAGTGACGAGATTCCTAATCGAGATAATGGGGCTGCTCCAAACTCCTAAGTCTTTCGTAAAAGACTAACTTTGCTATCGGAGGGGCGACTGATCACCAATCACTGCCTTCGTGTTCGTTTACGCGACGCAGCCTAACCGGTGAATGCCCCGACGATCCACCGACTCAGAATCAGGAGACCACACCGACGCCGCCCGTGGGAAACACCGAGCAAGAAATCTCAGAGGCGGTACACGAGAGCTTGGGTACACCCGCTCCCAAGTGACCTCCCGATCTCCAAAGCTTTGGCTATTCCCAAACATCCCATCGGACCGTCAGAGTTTACCGCCATGACTATCATTCCAGCGAACCTAGCCCCTGAAGACCAATTCCTCCTCTGGCGCCAAGAGATGGAAGTAAAACAAGAGGAGGAAGTCTGCAGAATGGCCGACCGTACCACCAGCTTAACCACTAAGGGAGGAAAATGAGCTACTACGAACCCGGATGGAAAACTACGCTAAGCAATTGCGTGAGCCGGCCCATTCTGAAATGCATCCCGTCCCCAACAAAGGCAAAGAGGTTGCTGCACCGGACAACATCGATCTACCGGCGGATGACGAGCTATCTTCTGGTAGTTCCCCGCTCCCCCACCGATCACCATCCGAACACTGCGAAAGCCCAATCTAGAAAAAGGGCACCTCGCCGATCCAGCCAGTCCATCAGTGTCGCAAGGCGCCGGGTGCGGAAAGAACCCAGCAGGGACCAACGACCCCCAACGCCAGCCTCATCAAGATAGCCCGACCGGCCAAGGGCTTCCCGCCAAGCACTCATCCATAAAATCTACCCTTCGACGCCCCGCCTCCGCAATCGATTTTCATCCGCGTCCGGTCCATGACATGCTCTCCACTCCCCTGGGACAGCATATCCTGGATTGCGATCCTCCCCGAGGCTTCTCCATACCACCCTTCGCCATGAACGACGGTTCTTCTGACCTATACGATCATATGCTACATTTCAACCAGGCAATGATCCTCAACGCCGGGGACGATCGACTCCCATGAAGTGTGTTCCCTGGCCAAATTTCAAGGCCCCGGCGCTTTAGCCTCGGGTTTCACAAGCTCCTGGGGGATCAATAAACACATTCGGACGAACTCAGGCCGTATTCGCCTCGCATTTGTGCTCTATCGTACAAAAAGGAAGATCGCCTCCCTCCAATCCATCCTTTAAACGGGAAGACGAGTCCATCCGGACTTCACGCTGTGAGCCGGCAAGCGATTCAAAGAAATTGATGTCTACAAGATGCGCTCAGAACTTCGTAGCGCTTGGCCGACTCACCCCGTCTTCCAGCTTTATCCCCGACCGCTTAAGAACTATGGAGGAATTGTACCGACGGGCGGATAAATTCTCTACGCTGGAAGATAACATCCGGGCCGCCTCGCAAACCATCATGATAACCGCCTAGAGTGGCAAGCCGGCCGCTAAGGGCCTATCCTAATAGAAAAGCAGCCAAGGCAAAGGCTTAAGCTACCGACGGAAATCGAGAAGAGAAAGATCCCCCCTACCATCAAGCCTCAACATCGCTTATGACCTAGCCCCGCCCATTATCCCTGACTCCCGACTTTAAATGGCCCCCCACCTATGAGAGCAGTTCTGACCAAATAAGAACAGATCCCCTCGCAATGCGACATCACAAGGACCATACACGACCAATAATCGGCAGCCTCAATTGTGGAGTGCCGATTCGCTCACACCAGCGCAGATTTCATCGAGCTAACCCGTGAGGTACGCTCCACCAACCGACAAGGTTGTTGCAGATACCGAACATGCTTCAGGACCCCCAACCGACCATCAACTTTATATTGGGGGGATCGGCTGACAGCCAATATCAATCCAAGAAACAGCGGAGGAGAATGCTCCGAGCGGCTTCGGTTAGAACTCGAGTAAACACCGTCAACAACCGGGGGGAAATCACAGCAGTTCTGCTGGTTGACAGCCCTATATCCTTTCCTCCTATTAACCCTACGCGGGTCATCACACCACACTACGACGCACTCGTACTAACTGTATGTATTAACAGCTTGATGTGCAATGTGGTCCTCACTGATCCAGCAAGGCGACCGATTTATTCCATCTCCCAAATCTTTAAGCGTATGAGAGTCCTTACCGACATCTCCATTCCGCCGGGCATGGCTTTGTCAGTTTCACCCAGCTACACACCGGGCTGGCCGGACATCACCTTTCTCAAGGCGCCTGCAACTCGGGGCCAAGTACTATTCTCCGTGGTAGAAGACTCGGGGCCATAATGCCATTCACGAGCCCCGGCTACACGCCTATGAAAGCAGCATTCATCCACATACCACCAAACAATCAAGAACCCGACAGTCCGACAAGCTGATTTTTGGTGGAAAGCTCGGCTAGCCGCCGACAATGCTATCAACTCACTATAGAACGCTGAGCCAAGCGAGTGTCTAAAGAACACCCCGAGGATCAACCCGCACAGCAATCACACCATCCGCCTCCCGCCCCACCTCTGGAGGATAGAGAGCCACAATGACCCTTAGAAGACACGTCCTCGACTCCGCCGGATGATGCATCTACGTCAGCACCCTCCTATCCGAGGAGGAGAAGGTCCAACTATGTCGTGTGCTGCAGTGAACGTCGATGTGTTCGCTTGGACTCATGCCGATATGACAGGAATAAGCCCCACACACGCCTCACACAGATTAAATGTCGCCCTATCCGCCAAACCGGTCAGGCAAAAAGTGAGGCGCTTTCATCCGGACCGCCACTTTGTAATCCAAACCGAGGTCGATAACATTCTGCAGAATGGATTTATCGAGCGCTATACCGGACACAACGTGGTGGTTTGCCCCAAAAAAGTAAACAAACCCAGAGGATGCGATTACACGGACTTCAACGACGCCATTCAAAAGATAGCTTCCCGCCTGTATAGACGATTGTGGATAGTTCCCTACGGGGGCACGGTATGCTATCATTCTGACACTTTCTCAGATACCACTGATCCCCATGCACTCCTGATGCTGTAAAAACTTCTTTCATCACTCCCATGGACTCTACTGCTACAACGTGATGCCTCGACCAAAGAACGCAGGGGCAACCTATCGAGGTCGGGTGACGTAAAATGTTTCACCGTTGCCTCGGTGCCACAATGGAAGTCTATACTGGCGATAAGGCCGTAAAACTAAGCAAATACTCGATCACGCCGCGCATCTACAATGCATATTCGATCTCCTCATAGTACGATACGAACCCGCTTAAATGCGCCTTCGGGGTGAGCGCCGGCCGATTCCTTGGCTTTATGGTCACCTAAAGGGGAATAGAGGCTAATCTTGCACAGCTTAAGGCCATCTTGCAATCATTGGCTCCCACCTCCAAGAAAGGGATCCAGCAACTGACCGGCCGGTTGGCCGCTCTTGGGCTTTTCATTTCCCTGTTCACGAAACGTTTGAAACCCTTCTTCACTACCCTAAGGGGAGCCAACCGGGCCGAATGGAATGAGAAATGCGACCAGGCATTTGTAGCGATCAAGCAATACCTGACAGAGCCCCCGATCCTTGTGAGCCCGGAAGGCGGCGACACACTCTATCTCTACCTAGCAGCCTCTTATATAGCAGTAAGTGGCGCCTTGTTTAAAGAATGGGACGCGGTCAGGCCTCTGGGTGGTTTTGTCAAAAATCCTTAACCGACTTAAAACCAGTACACCCACTCAACCAGTCGCCTTGCCCTACCACCGCCTGCAAACGGTCGCCCATACTTCCGTGCTCATCCAGCCAGGGTTCTAACTGATCAGTCCGACACCATTCATAAACCAGGATTTTTTTCGAAAAGGACGCTCCGCCGAGTAATGGAATTAAGTGAGAATGGGATCCAGTACAAGCCGAGGCTTTCAAAGAAGGGGCAAGTCTTAGCTGACTTCCTTGCAACTCAAAGACGATACTTCTGTCCCACAAAAAGGGCTAGTGAACCTTATGCTTGACGGGCCTCCGTGACAATCGTGAGCCAGACGGCCCCACTAACTTCTAATCTAGGAAAGGATTGAACAGCAACCGCTTGTGCTACGCTCCAAAATGAGTCGGAATGGCCATGATATTGGTCTTGAACTTGCGCCACCGTGGTGCCGATGTAAACTTTTTGATTCAAGCGACTCACAAACGAATCAGGACAAGTCAACACCGAATTCGAATCCAGGGAACCCCGAATGGCAAAATATGCTTCTCTAGTCAAACAGAAATTAAGCACCTTCTTGGCTTGGAAACTTGAACATGTCCCCAGGGACTGTAATGAAAGGGTCGATGCCTTAGCCGTCGTTGCCGCTTCTTTGCCAATAAAGGAGACAATATATCTCCCCATCTACTATCACCAACCTCCATATTACATACTCGCGCTTCGATAGAGGAAGTTCCCCCGCCCGACGGATCCCATACGCTTACATATCCATGGGAGAACCACCCACCGACAGAGGCGGTGGCTCACAAAATCTCGGGATTTAGCCTGGCCGGGTTCTCCCGGGTAGACGGCAGCTATATAAACGGTCCCGCGCTATACCGAAATGTCCGACCCGAGCAAGGGCGCAGATGTGTCAATGAGTTACACGAAGGTATATGCGGAAATCAACCCTGTGTAAGAACACTAGCTCACCGCTCACACGCAGAGGTATTACCGTCAACTATGAAGCCGATGTCGCCGACACGCTCAAAAAATGTGGATCTTTGCCAAATAACATGTCCCCATCTCAAATCATCTGCAAGATTCGTCTCCATCTCCACCGCAAGCCATTCGCCTAGTGGGGGATTGATATCGTGGGAACGCTTCCACTCGCACCTGCCCAAAAGAAATTATTGTTGGTCATCACCGATTATTTCAGTAAATGGATAGAAGATGATGTCTTCGCGTCAATCAAGGACAGAGATGTTACCTTGGCTCATCCGGAAAACATCGGTCGGGCTCTGCCTCTAAGATCCCAAGATCAACTATATCCGAGTATCGGGTCGCGCTGACAATTGCCCATCGAGACCTTTGCCAAGAATTGAAGATAAGAAACCTCAGACGCACCCCCCACTCCCCAAAGTAATGGGCCAAGCCGAAGCCTCCAACAAACCCCGCTGACCGCCCTCAAAAGCTGGGCTGACTCGCTTAAAGGAAACATGGGAGGTACTACTCCGGGTGCCTGGTCTATGAGATCCAGCCCAAAGACAACCTAAGATCTCTCCTTTTCGCAGACCACTTACTGGATGGAAGCAGCATCCCCGTTTGAAATCGGGTCTACCTACCATCCGAACAACTACGCCCGAATCAAAAAATGCAGGATCGCTGGTCGAGAATTGTATTACAAGTGACAAGTCAAGTGAAACTAAGAAGAATTTGAGTGGCATCCTACCAACACCGTCATAAATTCTATACAACGAGTGAGGCCTTGTGTGTTCCAACCGGGCGATCTAGTTGAGGAAAGTTTTTGAGAATACTACGGACCCCACGGCAGGAAAGTTCCAACCCAACTGGGAGGGACCGTATGTAATCACACGGCCCGGGGAGTTTAGGTCCTATGCATGGCAAAACGTATGGAACTCCAGATCTTAATGTGGAATGCCACGCACTTGAAAAGGAATTATCAATAAAAGAAGGTCTTTATTATCTACTTCCGGCATGTCTTCACATATCTATACGCAGGGTCAAATTACAAGTCCAAAGCGCTAGCCACCGACCCGGCCGGCCCAAAGATAGACTACATCTAGCCGGGGTCAAATTACAACCGGTGGCGCAGCTTCATCGACTCCCGCCCGCCAGCATAAATCACATCTTAGCCGGGTCAAATTACAAGTCCGGGGCGGCGCAGCTCATCGACTTCCGCCCAAATTTCCAAAGATGATCACATCTAGCCGGGTCAAATTACAAGTCCGGCCGACTTCACTAATCCGCCCTACCAAAGATAAATCACATCTAGCTGGTTAAATTACAAGTTAGAGTGGCGTTAGCTTCAATCGCCCCGGCCTACTAAAGATGTATCACATCTAGTCGGGTCAAATTACAAGTCCGGCATACAGGAAACCGACCGCCCTACTAACATATATAACATCTAAATTCCCACAATTGCAATGAGTGGTACAAATTTCATCGACTCATTCTACCAAAGATGGCACATCTAGCCGGTCAAATTATTAGTCCGGGGTGGCGCAAACAATTAACTCATTCTACCAAAGATGCATCACATATCTAACCGGGTCAAATTACGAGTCCGGTGGCGAGTCAACCCGCCTATCCGTGACAACCCAATAACCCACCCATCCGGCTCAAGGCTCTGGTGATTTCTACCGCATGCAATTGAATGAAGCACTCAACAAAAATCAAAACAAACCCAGATGGCATAACGACAGTTATCCAAGATAAATCCGCAAAACTTGAAGAAATAAAAGAAGAAGTAAATTGTTCGTACATCCAATCTAACGTTATAAAAGTGTTCAAACCTTAGTTGCTATTAAGATCTCAACCCCGCCATCGTGACATGGGCCTGGGACCTATCTGAGAACCGCTTCTTCTCCACACGGCCATACTCTCCTGCTCATCCTTGCTACCCGCAGCTGTGATCTGTGGGATGGAGCGATTGACGTGACACTGGGGCAGTGATCGGGTAAAGAAAACTCCGTGAGTGGACTGGAAGGGATCCCCGTGATTTCATCCGGATCTCGTGGGCTTGCTCCCGCAAATGTCGTACGTAAAAACGCAACAACCATAGCCGTAATTGAATAGCGCGTCACCACTGGAATCGAACTCTACCCATTGCTTTCCGTTTGCAAAGAGCCCCTCTCCTGAATGCCACAACTCATCCTCATAGTCCCGAGCTCCATGACCAAGGCAAGTCTCTCATTTTCCAAACAGTTATTCTCCTCTTCTGCCTTCTTACAAGCCTCCCCCGCTACGGCCAACACCTCATGAGAAATTCCACGCCGTGACCGCCGGGCGAGCATCTTCCGCAAGAGCTCAAGGCACGTCGATCTCGGTGTCGTGACTCTATCTCGTGCTCGTATTAACCCGCCCCTTCGGCTGGGTTAACTCGCATCGTCGCCTCATGGCACGTCGCTGCCTCTCTCACTGGCCTCATGGCCCTTTCAACAAACTCCTTAGCCTCCAGCTCTAAGCGACGACACGCCAACTCAGCCTTCTTTAACGAGGCGCTCTGCATCTCACGTTCGACCATCCCCACCTGAACATATAATCTTAGCCACTCGGCGTCCCTTAGCCGGAGCTCAAACTCGTGATGCTGGAGCGCCATGTTCCGAACAGCAGCAACGGCCTGCAAAGGAACCCGTTAGCAACTAAGAAAACAAGTAATGGCACTAATACCATCCGATGGAACTCCCTATCTTACCAGCCTCTACGACTGGGGACGGTCAAGGCTTAGAATCAGATCCCTGTCAGCCGATAATCCGCAGAAAATCCTCCTTCTCGGTAGAGGCGTGGAGGGTCATCAGATAACTCTCGCAAGACCCACCCCCGAGCGACTACCTAAGACCGGTGATATACGCTGGCACAATCGCTTGAACCGGGACGGGTCGAGGACGCGCCATGATGGAACTGGCCCCAAATGACGCAAAGATATCCTTCACCTCCTCCACCCCAAGGGTCGACACCTCCACCCTTGGGGGCTCCGGCCCGCGTGGAGGGAGGTAGCCGTTTAAGATTCCACCCGGTCCGGCCGAGGGCCCTGGCAATCCTAACCGCATGTACTTCGACTCGCTCGGGCCGCTTCCTACCGATTCCAGTTGAGGATTACTTAGAGTGCACTGAGCCGGATCATCCTCGCTCGATTCTCGACGGCGCCCCGACTCGTTCGTCTGTGAGGGGCCCCACCGTGGGAGCAGGGATGCAGATCGCTTCGATCCCCCGAACTTTCATCACGCATGGGCCGACCACTCCAGAGTCGGCAAGCTTGGTCCCGCAGCTAGTATGTGGCAGATCCGACTCCACCGCTAGAAATCACCTGTTGCTCTTCATGGGAAGCGTAGATGAATGTAGAAGCTCTAGTCATTCTCTCCCCGCCGCTCCTCCTCCTCCAACCCGAGGACCTTCGGGCTATCTGGTGAGGAACCCAAGGCACAAGTCCCTCCCCGGACCCCTGCTATGTCCCTCGTGTGCCCTTCCTCTTGATCCTTACTACTCTGGGAGAGGGTCCGGCCACTTGCACAGGCAAGAGGAGCCTCTCGGGATGACCACTCCTAGTTCCCGACGTGGTCGGGGGGCAGGGCGTGGAACGAATCGAACTCCCGTCTAAGAAGTAGATGCCCCGGACGCGCTTCCAACACCTTACACCCGACTCGATGCCTCGACCGTCAGGTCCTTAGAGGAGCTGACATCGCGAGAAACCAAACAACGCAGGTCGGTAACAACAAAGTGCTCCCCTTCAACAACGTCCGGCGGCAAGGGACGAGGAATGACCGGAGGCCATAGTGGAGCCTAAGCATGCCCTCACGGCAGATGTTCGCACCGCCAGAACCTCGTAGTGGCGCCCCGCCTCGAAAACCCAAAGAGTCTCGCGGATCTTCTCAAAACTCGATTTCCCACCCGCTTACCAACCTCTCGCTCAAGCTTTCCTACATGAATGACCATACGCCATTATAATACAACAAACGTTGGGTATAGTCGACTCTCTAGATCCTACTAACTACACACCTGAAGGACTGAGATCGGGTTAACTTTAAAATCCAAGAGCTCAAGGGAACCCGGGGTCTCATCCCGGGGACCCCTCACTAGCAACGCCCTTTTCGCCTCCGTCTTAGGCGAGTCAGGAAGCCCGTTGACAATCTAGAGTCAAGGGCTCAAAACCGACATGGACATCCGGCCACCCGGCCCTACGCTCAGGAAGTAGATAATGAAAATCTCCACCAACAAGAGATCAAGTTGGTACAGATGGTTCAAAGACGCAACGCCATTAGGATAATGACCGCGCTGGATGGACGAGGGCCGAGGGCGCCTCGGGTAAAATGCAAAACTCCGTTAACTATGGTTGGCACGGAAAGCGCAGCCCGTTGCTGATGCTCGCAAAAACACACCATTGTGTCTCCACCCAACGCTGACTGTCCGCCCCTCTCCATCAACCGAAGGTCGATGCTATCAGGCACCTTGCAATACATCTTGGGCCTTCCATCGTCGTGAGGCAAATGACACTTCGCAAGGCGTCGCTCGGGCGCCTCCGGGGTGACCACTTGTGGAAGTTTCTTCCCGACCCCTCACCATTCTACAAGCAGATCAAGAGGAGAAGAGGAAACGAATGTTAGACTCTAACCCTCGGCTTAGTTGGTACGACGGCTCACACCCAAGCCCAGGCATTAGCTGCCCTGCAAGCAACAGTCTTAAAGCACTTCCTTCCGTGCCTGACCGTCAGAAACCAGCCACCCACTAAGGACAGACGTTACTAAGGTTACTTGTGGAATGAAGTGTGCGAATGCCTGCAACGATGGCTCACGAACGAACGCAAGGTTGGACTAGCCTATTCGTAGTGGTTGGTCGCCGAGAGGAAAGCAAATAAACCAAAATAACACGGAAAGGAAAAAGGTATGGCATAATGATGCCTATCTACATATATCGTTGCCTAGGGTCTGCAGTCGCATTTAATGCAAATGATGATCGACATCCATCTCGGATCTCACCGTCATGACAACCACATCGGCACAAGAATCTAGGTGGGCAAAGCCCAGAGGCCTTTCTCTCGGGCGATTAAACCAGCCCGTTAACAAGTTTTATGATCGATTGGCCTCACTTAGGTAGAGTGTCCACACACAGTTGTAATAAGATGCTAAGCTATTAAAAAACCACAATTTTATTAATTGCACCGAGTTAGAAGCCAATACATAAGCGATGCTTATGATAAGCAATCATAATACAATACGACACACTAGCATTCATAACACTCCCGAAATACCACCATAAAAGCAGCCAGAGTAGCGAAGTCTGCTGCGAGAAGAAGGAAAGACCAGGAGGCGAGGCTGAAAGAGAGCATTAGAAGCGAAAAAAGAGAGTAAAGGAGAGGATGAGGTGGGAGGTTAAGTGATCCTGTGAAATTCATGAGGAGGTGTCACCGAGCGCGTTCAAGTTAAATGCAAAAGACCCAGGGACATTTCCGACTCCGCTCAGGCCGCATCTGACCTGGTCAGAGCCCGATTAGAAGGCACGCCCAGTGGCTGAGGCGTGATCATCCTTCACCCATGATCGGGGACTTTCGCGTGGTTATCGCTCTCCAGAAGACGGACAAACCAGTGACTCTAGCAGTCTCACCCGCTCTTTTTTATAGCTGCTTCTGATCTGGGTTGACTCAGCATTGATAGCATCTAATGCGAGTTTCAAGGACACAAAATTTAAGTTGAAAATTAAGCGGCGTGTGGTAGGCCCATTTCCTATAATATGACGATTAAACCTTTTCCGTCGGGGATGATCTTCCTCAGCGGGGAAAAGGGAGTGATATCATTCTATGGAGCCGGACCGGCACCCTTAGCGGCCGGCCCGTGAAACCTAAAAGGATTAGGCTGAAAGTAGTGATGACGTGACCGATCCTCATGGGTACCCCCAGGAGCTGGGCACAAAGCCAACCGGCAGGGGCGGCCGATCTCTCCGCCGGGTACTGGGTATCTCATATCCCGGATGGCTTTTAACTCAAATGCTTACTTTCCCGGTCGGCAACTCCACGACGAGTAGCTTGACTAGCTCTTCCACATTCTGAGAGTGTGGGTTCTCCCGGCCCAGACGAGATCTCGTCGCCTCTGTCTGATACAGGAAAGCTCTCTTAGCAACGGTTCTGTAGGAGGCAATTACACAGGGAGGCCAGTCATTACATTTGAGAATAAGAATCACCTTCCACCAGGGCATGGGAAGGAAATCGTCACACTCTCGAAAAACGGATCTTCTTTCCTCTCAAAAAGTAAAAAGCCAAGTCACGAATGAGAGTGAGTTCCCTAATGAGATAGCGCTCGAACTCTAAGTTTCCCGAGGAAAAGACTAGCACCGCCGGAGGGCGTGAATCTGCGTGTCTTTTTGTGTTTGTTTGCGATTAATGGCTGGAGAATACCACGGCCGATCCAGCTTTGGCTACGACAATTCGAGGGAGACCCGGGGACCATTATACTTGATTGAATATAAATGAATTTGAAAAAAAAAAAAAAAAAAAGTTGCTCTTTTGTGATAGGGGGGGGGGTGGGTGGGCCGTGGGGGCGCCTAGGTATAGAAACTCTAGGTATTAGTGAATTTGGATAAATAAAGAAATAATTTTATATATCAGAAAAATTAGAATGTAAAATAATTATATGAGAGATAAGTTCTTAGAAAATAATTAATAAATAAAATAATCTTAAAAAAAATGGCTTGTTTGTTAATAAATTCTTTTATTATTTGTTTTAGGTGAATATGTTGTTAATTGATTTTCGGGGTTAGCGTTTAGGATCTCGAATTTATTTTGAAGTAAGGGAAAATTAATGCAGTTTTTTTTAATGTATTTTTACTCCGTGCAGATTAAAAGAAAATGTGCCAGTTCTATTTTTTACTTTAAATATGGATCAAATATGTTTATGATATATTTAGACTTTATGTTTTGTTGTGATATAAATTATGAAAATTTTATGTTTTGTAAATGAAATTATTGAAATTATGTTTTTTACTATGGTAGTTCGATTATGTCAAAGGGAATAGTAGTTGACACTATTCGGCTATTGTCAACGGGAATAATTGTTGATTTTTATATTTCTTGATGGGGAATATAATTGATTTGAACTCAAACCTAAAATTTGAGTTTAAAAAAGTTATTAATGTAGTAGTGTTTAATTTAAGTTGCAAAGCCCAGAAAGAAATAATTTGAGGCTATCCACACGTTTAGAAGTCCCCATATGATTTGGACCTTTGTCGATATTTGTGACCAAAATAAAAGTTTTGATTTGACTATTGAATGAATTTGATATAAAAGCGTAATCTGAAATAAAAGGATTTTGTTTAAATATTTGAATGTATCGACAAAAAAAAAAAAAATTTGAAAATGACTAATGATAATATTTCTTATTTTTGTTAGTGATTTAAAAATGTTTGATGATCCATAACTGCGTTAACTTACTTTATTAAGCTTCAAGCTCACCCTCGTTGTCAACCATCTTTTTAGGCATTCCTAGTTCGGGCGAGGATTGACGAACAGGTTGATGATCGTATTTTAGGATTTGACTTTGAGTTAGCTTTGGACTTGTTTAACGAATGGATTTAATTTTATTTAAACTATTTAGTTTATGTGTTTATTTTGGAAGAACATGAATTTTATGTTAGATTAATTTATTAATCATGGACTAAGAATAATCATATTACAATTTTAATTGTGTAATTGTGCATGTTAATTATAGGTCATTTATGAGATGATTTAATATTAACTAGTTATGGGTTCATGGTTCTATCTTCTTCCTTGTTGTGCTAAGCCTATTGGACCAAAGCCTAATTGTTCCCTTATACTCTATAAATATGAGTAAATAAAGACCTATAATTTTATAAGGATTTGGTAGAACATATTTTACAAAGAAGGAAAGATTAATCTTCAATCCTAGCATTTCTTTGATTTTTTTTCTTGTGGATTTGGGAGACTAATGATAGTCAACAATTCTGGATCCATACCAGATATGTTATTTACTCAGTACAAATTGATATGTTATTTATCCACTACAAATTGATATGCTTCATTATTTCAATAAAGTTACTATTTTGTTGTATATTTTCTGAATTCTTTGATTATTGATCAATGATTTTTGGGATCAATAAATATTTTTGATTTTACAAATAATTTATCAATTAGTAACATAGCCACTTTAATTGATATTAAACCTATTAAATTTGTTTTTGGGTTTTTTTTGGGTTTTGTTCATATTTTTTCCCCTCTATCTATAGTTCCTGCGTTTTTGTAATTTTTTGTTGTCCCTGCATTTAGTCTATGAACAGATTCCGAGCATCATATTTGAGCATCATTCCAAATATGCAAGCTCCACTTGCCGGTGGATCATGTTTTTTTTCATAACATAATAAAATTTTAAAACATCAACTCATTAACACGTTTACCCATAAATCATAATAATGTTTGATTTTTGAAGAAAAAAAAAAAAACTACAAAAGGCACAAGTGGGATCATTGACGGCAATATATTAAGATTTTAATATATATATATATATATATATATATATATATATATATATATATATATATATATATATATATATTAAATATTTTAATAAATATATTAAGATTACTAAGTAATATATATATATATATATTAAAGATTTTAATAGATATATTAAAGATTGCATAAGTAAATTACATATATATTAAAGATTTTAATATATATATATTAAAGATATATATTAAAGATTGCACAAGGCACACGTTTCCCCATACATATTGATTGCAATACAGAAGGCACAAGTGGCGTATATATTAAAGTTTTTTTTTCCCATGTGATAAAGATTGTTTCTATATCATTAATCAATGAAATATACATATATATGGGGAAACGTGCATGAGAAGTTGTGTTTTCTGCCAGATCAAGTTATCTTTTTAATTATTTTTTTGTTTCGTTAATTATTGAGATGCTGATATAAAGAATATAAAATTAGAAACAACTACAATCGTATCCCATAAAGCATTAAAATTTGTTTTTTAGACATAATTGAATTTGAACCCAATTTTACAATAATTTAATTTAATTTTTTATATATTGCTTTTACAATTTCTGTTTATGCAATTTGAGATTATTTATAGCATCATGTTGTGAATAAAATTATTCTTTTACATTTGGGTAAATTTAAGAATTATTGAATGCTTAAGAACTTGTTTCTCGTGAGTATAAGCATGTCGGATATTTTTTGAATTGATGTTCTGTTGTAATTTCTCCGTGCTTGCATCATTTGTTAAGAATCCATACGGATAGTAAAGTTATTAAATATCGATGACTTTATTATTTGATAGGATCTTGGATTTGAGTAAAGAGATTCCTTCAATTATCATGAGCCGTATGATTTCTGGCCTATCGGTGGGGAAATTTATGCGTTGTTGATTGTATTTGTTAATTGAATTATTCTTTCCGTGTATGAGTCTTTTCTTTATAGACTCCGCATTTGACGGCTACTTTTGTGGATCATTTGGTAAAAGAATTTGAAAGAGCGAGTGAATTTGCATGTCGTATTTTGCGTGTATTTTTGACGTGCTATGTCTTGTTTATTCTTCAACTTTGGGTTTTTCTACATTATTTCTTGAATCCCATGGCTGAATGGAGCCAATTATAAGAATGGGGAAAATGAGTTATCTGATTATCATTGGGTGAATGTTTGTTTTGAATCCAATATCATTGATGTGCCATCTGATATTTGGTGATTAGATAGTGGTGTTACCATTCACGCTTACAATTCTATGTAAGCGGTGATAAGTAAAAAAAGTCCAACTAGTTTGGAGCAATATTTGTTCATGGGAGACGGTACAAGAGTCAAAGTTGATTTTCCGGGAGTTGTTAGATTATAGCTCAGTATATGAAACTTTTTGGAATTGTGGGATGTGGTGTACATACCCTCAATCAAGAGAAATTTGATATCAATACCTATTTTGGATAGAGTTCGATATAGTTTTTTTTTTAACTAGAAAAGTTAATTTATATTGAGACTCTTTATTGATTGGCAATGAAACACTTTGTGAGGATCTTTACATATTAGGGTTGTATAGTTTGCTTTCTTTTTCTCCTAATGTTAATATTGTTAGTAGCACAAAGCATTTGAAATTAAATGAAAAGTCTTCTATTATTTGGCACAAGCATTGGGTCATATTTCCAAACAGATAATATCTATTTTGAGGATGATACTGGTACAAGCCAAGGGCTAAGAGAAATTGTGTTCAAAGAACATCAGTTTTTATTCCTGTTCCTATTGCTTCCGCTCCGATTTTTAGCCCTGTTGTTGACCAGCATCCAATAGCCACTATTAATGATGAACCAATTGAGGATGTAGAGCTAGTAGCCCTAGATGTAGACCTAGTAGCCCTAGATGTAGACCTAGTAGCCCCAGATGTAATCATGGATATACCCTTAAGGAGATCAGAGAGGGCACGTAAGCCTGCCATTTCAAATGACTACATTGTCTACTTGTAGGAGCATGAGTACGATGTGAGTGATGTATCAAATTTGACTACCTACAAAGAAGTCATTGTTAGTTCTCAATCCAACTTCTAGATCGATGCAATGAAAGATGAGATGACCTCCATGTAACAGAATAAAGTGTGGAGCTTGGTAGATTTGTCAGATGACTGGAGACCTATTGAGTGCAAATGAGTATTCAAGACCAAGCACGATGCCAAGGGACATGTAGAGAGATACAAAGCAAGATTAGTGGCTAAGGGTTACAATCAACAAAAAAGTATTGATTTTAAGGAAACCTTCTATCCTATGTCCACTAAAGACTCTCTATGCATTATTATGACTATAATGACTAATTTTGATTTGGAATTGCATCAGATGGATGTGCGGACAACTTTCTTGAATGGGGAGCTGTTGATGATGTTTTACATAATATAAACTGTGGCTTTGAAGAAGTTGGTAAGGAACACATGGTTTGTAAACTCTAGAAATCCATTTATGGTTTAAAGCAAACTTCTAAGCAGTGGTATCTCAAGTTTGATGAAATTGTCACCGCTAATGGTTTTAAGGAGAACATTGTCAATCAATGCATATATATGAAGGTTAGTGGGAACAAATACATATTCTTGGTTTTATATGTTGATGATATTTTGCTGCGCGACCAATCTTGACTTGTTGGATTTGAGACAAGCGGTTGTGTTGGCATTTTGATATGAAGGATCTTGGAGAAGCATCTTATGTGTAGCAGGCATCGGATGCTTCTGATGGAGCCCTGAAGTGACATTATGAAGTTATCTCGACATACGTATATTGAGCGATGAAAGGTTTAATATGCAATCATGTTCTTACATTGGAGCTTACCAATTGTAAAAAATTGACGAGATTTTAAAATGGCAATGTCCTTAGAATGACATTGAGAGAGATCAAATGAAAGCATTCCTTTATTCTTCAGTTGTGGGCAGCCTAATGCATGCTCAAATATGCACACGCCCTGATATTGCTTTTGTTGTTGGCGTGTTGGGTAGGTACTTGAATGATCCTGGTCAAAGCCACTGGAAAATGGCTAAGAAAGTTTTGAGGTATCTTTAGGGTACCAAGGATCTCATGTTGACATATTGGCATACTAACACTCTTGAAGTGGTTGGTTTTAGTTATTCCAATTATACAGGCTGTGTGGATGATAAAGAGTCAACTTCTGGTTATATCTTTATGATGGCTAAAGGAGCTGTTTTGTGGAAAAGTGTCAAATAGACACTTACAACTTCTTCTACTATGGCGGAAAAGTATGTGGCGTGTTATGAGGCTACTTGTCATGCAATATAGTTGCGGAACTTCATTTTATCTTTGTAGATCAATCACTCCATTTCTAGACCGTTAAAATTGTTCTATGATAATTCCGCAGTTGTATCTTTCTCTAGGAACATTTGGAGCACTTCTCGCTCCAAGCACATTGATGTGAAGTTCCTTTTTGTGAAAGAAAAAGTTGTAGAGTCCCTAATTTAGTGGAGCACACGCCTACGACCAGCATATTGACAGACCCACTAACCAAAGACTTACCTATTTGTGTATTTCAAGAACACGTCACCTATATGAGATTGTAAGGAGCTTAGAATCTTTGTTCTAGTGAGAGTTTTGCCTTTTCATGTATTTTGTAAGGAAAACTCATGTTTTTTCATTATTACATGCACATTTTGATGTTTGTCATTATCTTATGATTTTGACCAAATGAATGACAGAATGATGTTTTCTCTTTTTATTGAATCAATACTCTAGTCATTAAAATGCTTCTAGATTAGTAGAGTCTGATTATGTACGATTTATTCATCCTCTAGGTGTATTAATTTTATATGATTAGTTATGACTATGTAAGTTTATTGTTGAAGCATTTAAGTTATAATTTTGATTAGTAGCGCCTGATTATGTACGATTTATGCATCCTCTCAGTGTGTTAATTGTATATGATTGGTTATGTTTATGCAAATCTATTGAGAAAGAATTTGAGTTATGATTATGCCGTCAAAGTGGGAGAATGTTAGATTAATTTATTAATTATGGACTAAGCATAATCATATGACAATTTTAATTGTGTAATTATGCATGTTAATTATGGGATGATTTAATATTAACTAGCTATGGGTCCATGACTCTATCTTCTTCTTTGTTTTGGTAAGCCCATTTGACTAAAGCCTAATTGTTCCTTTGTACTTTATATATATATATGAGTAAATAGAGCTTTGAAATTTTACAAGGGTTTGGTAAAACACACTTTGAGGAAAAATAAAAATCCATGTTCAATCTTAACTTTTCTTTAATTTCGTCCCTTATAGATTTGAAAGACTAATGACAGTTGATAGGGTTTGAAATGACTCATGAGGCCCTTCCTTGAGCGAAGGAGAAGAGTAGCGCCCATTGAAGCACTCGAGGCCTTTGGCACCCGGCCAGAATAGAGGCGTCAGCATACGACCCGAAAGTGAGTTATAGATGTCGAAAACACATTTGCAAATCAAACTAAATCCATTGATAAAGGGGAAATAGAATAATCCCCGATTACACATATTATCTGCCAAAACCAACTACATCACATATGAGAAAATAAGATAATTCACGATATAACTGACTCACCTGCGGATCAAAGTAGGATCCACAATAAGGAAAATAAGATAATTCACGTCTCTTGACTCACCACAACGGATCAGGCGGATCCCGCGGTGAGGAAGAGGATAATTCTAAATAAAGTGCTGCATAATCCATCGGAGTATCGATAAAGAAAGCAAAGAAATATAAGATCGATGGGAAAGAATCACTGTCAGCAATCCCTTGGAGAAAACATATCTTATAAATACTAAGCCACCCCATCCGGTGAAAGATGCATGACACATTCGCCCTCTAAGCGATCTCTCTTTTCTTTCGGAAAGCGGCTTAGGCATCGGGCGCCGCAGTGAAGCCACTGAGTGCACGCTGTTTTGCGAGAGAGAGCAACGCCCGGTGCACATGGAATCGGCCAATGGCGATCTATCTCCGGCCCAGATGATCAGGCCTTGGGCCAATCCTGGCGGCCACAGTTTCCCGCCAATGACGACCCGAGCACGCTCGGCCAGTCGGTTGAAAAAACAGCATCATCGATTGGCCATGCGTAGGAAAAACGGTTCCTTGATAAATAAAAGCGATTTCGATTCTTGATAGTATCGGCTTCGAACACAAGCAAAAGTAGCGTCAATCCACCAAGGATGCGGGGATCCGTAAGCGCCTTGGACAACGGACCTCGGCGTTAGAAGCAATGCAAGCGAGCATGAGCGAGGTGGGCGCTCGCCTCACCCGACGGCGATAGGAGAGTTCGAGCAACTCACGAGGGCGGATCTGGCGCCAGCGGGAGGCGCGACAAGCTCGAAGGTCACAGCTTTCCTCCTCATGAAGAGACAGCACAATCTAAGGCGTCGAGGTGTTGAAATAGAAGCAAGAGTCTCTCGCTAAGCTGTGGCATGGACCACAATTGGCCCCCGGAGAGGAGTGGCAAACGGCAACACTTAAGGCATGTCGGGAACGAAGAACTACGCCACCAACAAGGAGCAGAGAGCACCTATGGAGCAGAGGTTCAAGAGCCTGCGCTGAAGATCTCGCCGTGTGAAGGAGGTGGTAAGAGGACACGCCCCGACACTCCGCGGACACCTCGTGCAACAGATCGAGTCACTGCTTCACGAGGTGCTCACCTCCTTCCAAACAAGTTCGAATGCCACAAGTGGAAGTATCTCGATGGTGTCGTAGATCTTACCGATCATCTCAACACTTACAAAAACCAAATGGAGTTGGCATGGGTATCAAGACCCTATGCGATGCAAAGCTTTCGCTATCACATTAAAAGGCCTAACCTTGGCCTGGTTTAACAGGCTTCTGCCCTCATCAATCTCCTCATTCAAAGAGCTATCCATTGTGTTCGTCTCTCACTTCATTGGGGCCAGGACGTATAGAAAGCCAAGCTACCATCTATTGACCGTCAAGCAGAGCTCGCAGGAGAGTCTGAGGTCCTATGTTCAAAGGTTCAACGTAGTCTCGGGCTGCAGATATACCAGATTAAAAAGTCCGCTATCACCGCATTCAATGTTTGATTAGATACAATAAAGACTCCGACAAGTTTTCCATCTCTAAAAATCCCCAAGCAAGCATGGTCAGGTGCTCGCAGCGTAGAAGCACACAATCCGCGTAAGAAGCCCTCATATCCAAGAAAGGGAAAGAAAAAAGCGGGACAAACAAGCAACGAGGACGGAGCCCCAAAAGACAAAGTGACTTGGAGAGGTCTCCAAAGAAAGATGGAGAACGGTCCTCGAAAAGGCGTGGAAACCTCAGAGATCGACTGGGCCCACTGCAACTCGAAAGACGACAACGTTATTCATCTCGGGGTTCACCCCCTTAACGACCTCAAAGACGTTGTGTCCCGCTAAGTACGAAAAAGAATGGGGCCCCGAGGTATTAACCCAAAGATCGACCGCCACAAGAGACAACACCGATATCATGGAGTTTCATTGTGGATTACGGGCACGCATCGACAGATTGCATACAAATTTCAAGAAGGAAATAGAGTATCTAATACGACGTGCATTCTCGACTACCATAGCTCCCCCGAAAATCACCAAATCGCTCAACCAAGCTTCTTTAGCTCAGCCACCACCACCACCTCGACACACAACAACCTCAAGACTACCAACCTTTGGGGTGGGAAATCCACGTGGATTCGTGAGGATTTGCTATAGGAGGGAATCCATCTCAGCCAGGAAAGCCCATCTACGTAGCATCAAAATGCAGAGATAGCGGAAGTACAAGCTTGTCCAAACCGCCCGGCTCGACATATCCATAACGCTTCCGACTGCACCGAGGATGCTAGCACCCCTATGACGACTGGTAATTCGAAGGGGGCCAGGCTAACAAAACTAGCCCATCTGGTCCTGGGCTGACAAACGAAAGTTCAAATGACATCATCTTCGCTCTGCCTTCGATAAGACGGGCATCTAAGGAGAGAATGGAACCCGCAAGACCCATCCGCGAGGATTCTCTCGGAGAAAAGCATTACCTGGGCTCAATACAGCTAGTACTCACCTTGGGAGATCCCCCATGCCAGGCAACGACGACAACAAGATTCCTCGCCACAGCCAGACGCCCCATCCGCTTATAATATATCATAGCGCACTCTCTCAATGCAATAAAAGCCATTCCCTCCGCTTACCACATGATGATCAAGTTTCCACCGTGTTTTGAGCAGTGAATGGTTCAAGAGACCAACGAGGGCCAAGGAATGCTACCAACATCCATGAAGCAAAATGGCCGATAACATATCTTCGGATGAGCTCGAAGACGTGCGATTTGCAGGTGTTCACCCGACTTGAGCCCTCGGGGGAAGAGCTGAACCCAGACCGTTGATGACGACCTCAACACTGGGCTTACATCGGCTCCTATCTAGCGGAAGACCTCAAAAGCCCTCTCACCCATTTTTCGAGACAGTAACAAAGACGCCTTTCGTGAAGCATGGACATGGGAGGAATCACCCTACAGCATCATCATAGCTGAACGTTAGCCCATCTTTCAAGCCAAGAAACAAAAGAGGAGGAGCTTGCGCTGCATGCATAAAAAGCGATCAACGAGGAGGCTCTGCAAACTCCTCCCAAGCGAGCAACGAGAGGTGGAATATCCTAATGGTCGCCAACGCCGCACTTTGTCAAAAAAAGAAAACTGGGCAAGTGGTGACTCGCATCGACTTCACCGACATCAATGAGCGCGGCCTGTGATAGTTTCTCTTTGCCGCTGAATCGAATTCCTCATCGTGAAACGCCACAAATGGGCCATGAACTCCTCGCGATGGATGCCTCCGGCTACAAACCGCATCAGCGATGGACCCGTATGACCAAGAAAAGACCTGCCTGGTCACGCCGGACAGTGGAACCCATTGTTATCATGTGATGCCACCAAGAACGAGGAGCTACCTACCGTAGGCCTGAACAGATGTTCCGTGCGCATAGGAAACGACTCATGGAGGTGTACATAGATGACATGTCGGGGTAAATCCACCACTGCCGAGCTCCACATAGCTCATCTGTCCGAGGCATTCCAGATCCTGAGGAAGTACAACATGAAACTGAATCCAACCAAGTGTGCCTTCGGAGTATCAACCAGAAAATTCCTAGGTTTCATAGTCAACCACCGAGGAATTGGAGGCAATCTAGACAAAATAAAAGCTGTGCTCGACATGCCGCCGCCATCAGGTATAAAAGAAGTCCAAATACCGACAGATCGATTGATGCTTTGCCGTATCTGCATCCGTGGCAAGTGATAAATGTCACTTTCTTCCAAGTTTTGAAGAAGGCCTTTCAACGGATACGGCGCGGCAGCCATTCCTCAACATTGAAAACATTGAGCTCCCTCATTCCGGTGTTCTATCGAGGGAGCCCTCATCATACTTAGCTGCATCACTTTCTCGATCACTGGCCCTGCCAGAGACAAAAACCGGAAAGGCAAGACTCCAAATTTACTATTGTAGTCGTGCTCGAGATGAGCGGATAGAGGTACCTAAGGATGGAAAATTCAATTCGCATTAGTAACCGTGAGCCTCTAAGTCACTTACTTCCGTGCTCATACCATAAAGTTCTAACAAAATATCCGACGGGGGCAAGTGTTACATAAACTGCAGACCTCGTGAAGGCCGATGAAGTGAGCCATAGAGGTGAGCGAGTTCGACATCATATATGCTCGAACCTAAATAAAAGGCAGGTTTTAGCAGATTCATCATGGAATTCACCTCTCACGGAGCTCCGTCAAGAACACTCCAAGACCGACCGACCCACCCATCTAGAAACTTTCGTGAGACTCGGGCCAAGGCCAAACGCACAAGGAAGCCGAGCCGCTTAACCGACCCCTAGAAGGAATAAACACTGAGTATGCGCCGCATTCTGATTCCAAGCCTCCAACAACGAGGCCGACATGAGCAGTCATAGCAGGCCTCAACCTCGCCCATTCACTAGAAATTGACCAGCTTGAGGTCAACAACGACTCTTAGCTGGTAGTAAGACAAATAGAAGACACCTACGAAGCTAAAAGCGGAAGAATGATTCTATCCCACAAAAAGGTACGGGATTTACTGAAAAAGTTCGTGCTGGTCCAAGTCAGACATATCCCTAGAGCAGAGAACTCCCGAGCTGATGCCTTGGCAAACCAAATGACAAATTTCACAGAAGACTCCTCAACAGTCAACACCGCCGAATACCTCGCAGCCTTCAGATCTGTGACGTGAAGCCATTTCAAATCGGGTCCGAGCCGAAATATGGACCCTATTCGATTACATAATGTACGGACATTTACCCGACGCACTAAAGAAGCATTTAAAATCGTGATCAGCCACCCAGACCACTAATCATAAGGAAGCCTTTACGTTGAGGTTTCTTCACACCCATCCTGGGCGTATCAAGGGAAAAACACCGACACGTATAAGGGAAGTACACGGCTGCATGCGAAATCATATCGAGTCGCATTAGCAGTGGGAAGGTCTTAAGGTGGATACCATCGTCGACGATACTCAGAGATGCGACCGACCTAGTCAGAGATGCAAGATTTGTCAGGAGCATGCCAAGATCTCACGCCTCCCATCTCGAGCCTCGATATCAATTACAAGCCCCGCCTTTCCAATGCTGGGCCTGACATACCGGGACCTCTCGTCCTCGGGAAGGGCCAAACAACACTATCGTTGTAGTAGATTACTTACCGCGGGGCCGCAGGCCGAACCTTTCGCCACAATCACGCAACGTAAGATACTTAATCTTGTGTGGCGAGCCATAATACGTGTGCCTGTATCCCAAGAGCCCTGGTATTAGACAATGGAAAGCAATTTGACACCGCCAAGTTCAGGGATTTTTGTGCCGAGCTCGGAATTAAGAATTATTACTTGTCCCCAGTACATCCGCAATCTAATGGTCAGGCAGAAGTCACCATCAGAACCCTTAAGGTCGCATTGAAGACCAAATTGAAATTAAGAATTATTACTCGTCCCCAGCACATCCGCAATCTAAAGGTCAGGCAGAAGTCACCATCAGAACCCTTAAGGCCGCATTGAAGACAAAATTGGAAGATCTTAAAGGCAAATGGGTAGAATACCTCCCCGAGGTGTTATGAGCCTACAAGACTAATAAAGGCAAGTCAAGAACCCAGAAACCCCATTCGCCTCTAGCCTTCGCACCGGCAAAGCAGCTCGTCGGTCGCAAAGTCCCCAAGGATCGAGTCATTACAAAATGAACACAATGACGAGGCTCTTCGCCTAAATTTGGACCTCTTAGATGAAAAGCGTGAGCAGGTCCTAAGGCGCACTGATTACCAAAGGAAGACAGCGAGGTATTATAACCAAAAAGTCAAACTCAGGAGCTACATGTCAGGTGACCTAGTCTTGAAGAAGCTCCTGCCAGCAAGGAAGAATCCAGCGCATGGAAAACTAGGCCCCAACTGGGAAGGCCCCTATACATATCCCGCGTCATCAGACCAAGCAATTACGAGCCCGCATTTATGAGGAAAATTCTAGCATCACGCCAGCTGAACGCTAACACCTTAAGCGCTTTTATCAAGGAGACTTCGTTTGTAATCTTAAATGAAGCATTATCAATTTTCATGACGATTTGAAGGCATCGGTTATTTTATTAGACGCTCTCAAATAGTTCACATATTATGCTCGTGTACCATATACAACATAATGTGAAAGTTCATGGTCAAAAGGGAAAATTTCTTTATTCCAATCAAATTACACTCAATTACAATCGCAGTGTCATCCAAGACACTCGAAGTACACAAAGCATACAGCCTCAAAAAAAAAAAAAAAAAAAAAAAAGGGAGAATGAGATGTGGAAGAAAAGAAGAAAGGAAGAAAGAGAGAATGAAAGAGAAGAAGAACGAGAAGAAAGGAGAGGAAAAGAAAGAAGAACAGAAAATAGAGAAAGCGACACAAGAAATGTACCGCCTTCTCTGATGATTCCCTTGGAAGCACGGTTGCAGCAACATAACTCACATAAAGGGAGACTAGGGAAAAACACAACTCCCATAAGCAGAGGTCCAACAAAACTCGAATCCAGACTCCAGCGGATCCCCGCTGAAGACGACTGCTTCGACGCTTCATTCGCAAGCAGATCTCAGCGCATAAGACCGTAGCAGAGAATAATTCAAGTATAAACCCCATAGCAATGAAGCCATTTATAAGAAGGCCAAAGCACTGAAATTACACCAGTTCTTCCAATTTCTCCAGAACTAAAGATTAAAGACACTAAGGCCTTTTCAAAAAATCAGGTCGAACGGCTGCACGCAATACCGCTTGACAGTTCGACCACTCCAAGACAGCTATGCGTACCAAGAAATGGGGACGCTCAAAGCTAAAATTTCACAAGGCCTCGGGCCACCGAGCCCGCAGCTCACCACAAGTCTCGACCACTTCCCGTACCGTGCCATGTAGCCTAAGAGTCGATCACCCGAAGCCTTTCACCCCACATGGCCCTGCCCGGTTCAGCAAGAGGCCTCGCCGACGAGCCTCGACTACTTCCACACAGCCATGCACCCTGGGAGCCGATCACCAGTTTTCTCACCCCACAAGGCCTTAGCGCCCGGAGCCCAAGAGCTCGCCACAGTCTGGACACTGGGCACGTGCCAAGTGCAACGGAAGAGTCGATCGTACTCAGCTTTTCAAATTCCTCACAAGGCCTCAACGCCCGGAGCCCGCACTCGGGCCAAGAGCTCCTACACTGTGCCACGCACTTTATACGATCGCCCTCAGTTAGCCCCACAAGGGCCTCAACGCCCTGAGCCCGCAGCCCGCTTGACGCAGTTCGACCACTTCCGCACAGCCATGCACCCTAAGAGTCAGCCTTCACCAGTTTATCACCGCAAGGCCTTAGCGCCAAAGACCACGCCTCGCTTGACGAGTTCGACTACTTTGCACATGCCATGCAGCCTTAGAGTCATATCAACTCAAAGAGTTCAAATTTCCATAAGGCCTCGGGCGCTGGGGCCTGACACCACTTCAGAACTCAATCGCTCAACTCTAGCCATAGCCTGTGAGCCGCTTCAGACAGACGCTTCAACTCGTGCAATGTAGAAGCAAGAAATTAATTCATTTATACAGAACAAATAATGGAAATGCATAAGTAGAGACAAAGTGATAAAAAGAACATTTACATGTAAAGGCATACGCCCGGTCCCAGCCCAAAGAAAAATAAATAAGACAAAAACCGACATCGAAGATGCACCACATGAGGCACGAAGGAGGAGCAGAGGGTGAAGAAGGAGCGGGGCCTCACTGGTGTCCGCCTCTGTAATAGCCGCCAGAGAGGGATCTCCCCGCCTCCCGTCGGCTAGTGGATGTCAAAGCTGAAGTTCAGGCCTGGTAGGCATTAGCAAATTTTCCTCCGAAAGGCAAGCCACCTGTAGCCCATCGAGTAATGTGCCTCATCCCCAATCTTCCTATAACTTCGTGTCACTGAAAGCAACCAGAGTTATTTGTTGATAAAGGTCCCCACGCAAATTCCTAATCCCTCATCCCAGCGTCACCGAGTCATAGCTGAGGCCCCACGACGAGCCCCATTCGTAGCTGCCAGTTTTATCGCAAGTACTCATCTCACCGCACGTAGCTCTTTCCTGCACTCGTGAGCTCGCCTCCCGGGATGTGAGAAGCCCATCCCTAACTCAACCGCTCATACCGGGTAGACTGGCAGCTCGTCCCTAGCCCCAGCAAGTCACTCAGGCAGCCCGCAGCTCATCCCGAACCGCCCGAAGCTCGCTTCGCCTCTCGCCGCTTCGCCCCATCTTCTACCCCCAGCCGAGCACGTGCGACGTAGCGCTTCAAATCGATTTAAGTCACCGCCTCATCATATCGCCGCACCCGACTTCGTTGTACCAGCCCGCCGTATGTAAGGAAGCCACCGCCTTGTAAACCCGGGCAGCTTTGGCATGACCTTCGTTTAGTTTGGCCTTTTTGGCCAAACCCTTCAAATGAGTAGCCACCTGCCACATCCAACGTAGAATCAATATCCAACGCAAGATCAACACTCAACTTAGAATGGAACTGCATTACCTACAAGATATAGAACTTACAGCACTCGAGGATGAGCCAAAGCCTCATCAACGGGCAGCACGCTCGACCTCTTAAGATCAGAATCCTTAAGAATGGACGAGACCGCACCTGCCGCGAGTTCGGCATTGAGAAGCAAGGAGTCGCCATCTCCGCTAGTTTCGGAGTCCTTTCTCTTCAATTCTTCTGCCTTCGGAGAAGGTGGCCTAACACTCTTCGCAAGCGGATTCCAGATAGTGATGGGCATGACCGCCAATGGCCGCCAACGCCACCCGAGGGACCCGCTTCGCAGCGCAATCTAACCGTGGCCGCGAACTCAAGACTTTAGGAGCCCCGCCGTTTACGCTTGCTTCGACTTTCTGACACGGGTAGACTCGAGAAGAGGAAATACTTCAATTTCGAACCTTGACCAAAGTCGCCGATCTTTCAATCCGAGTCCAAGGTTTTCCGCTTCACACTTGGCTTCCGAGACGCTCCAACCGAGCCAAAAAGCTCTCTTGGTGGGTCTGGCAATGGAGGGCCCGAAGGAGACTTTCATGGTGGAAGGAGGTGAAGGCCTCAAAGCAGTAGAGCGGGATGACCTCGAGCTCGAAGGGCCAGGAATATCTGACTTGATCAGCTCCGCGTAGGGGTGAGGAGGACACTCAGCCAATGCCAGAGCTATGACGTTATCTTCGGCGCTGAGATCGATTCGAGCGCCTGAGAGGCATGTAGATAGTGCACTAGGAAAGCCACCTAATGACCCCATAAAGATTATAACAAAACAAAGCCGAATACTCGCATTCTCTGGGTGGTCCAAGCAACCGGAACGCGCCTGTGGTGTCGGTTCTCGCTAAGAGGGTCACATTCCAATCAGCGTCAACAAAGAAGTAGCGGCCTTCCAAAGCCCGTGTGGGAAGAGGGAAGATCGGAAATCACTGCAGGAGCTGTAATGCCCGGAAAATGAGAGGAAGCCCTCGCCGCTTCTTCGCTGGGCTAAAAGGTAAAGGAACAAAGCTATACCGGGAACACCAAGTCCCCCCGGGTCCCTAAAAGAAACCAATAAGCCAACCAAGACATTCCTAACCACTGGGCGAGTTGAGAAGGACAGACATCAAGTGCCGTGAAACCCTTTTATGAAGGGGACAGAGAAAAACGAAGACCATTATCGAAGGCCACTTCCAAAGCAAGACACCCATCTTAGGCACAAAAACCACATAGATAATAAAACGTCGTGACCACACTCGAACGCCAAAAGCGAGGTCGGTAACGCCCGCAAAGGTGGCCCCATACAGGGACCGAATCTTGATATGGCCCCACAATTAAAGCATGCCGAACGGAGGATTTCGTGTATTCTCGACCCCCAGATATTTAATCGGTGTCTACTCTCCCCTTACCTCATTCCAAGAAAAGAGGCGCCCCTCGGGGCATCTCAAGTTCAACTCAAATTAACGGCTCGCACGCCACTAATCCGCCGTAACTCGGCAAAATGTACCGGAGATGAGTCACCTCCACACGTGAAGAAGAAGAACAACCCGCACTCCATGATGAAAGCAAGTAATGAGAACAAAATCCTGGCCAACTTAACTCCTAGCGCCTCGTCAGACGGCCGAAAAAGAGAACAAAGAGATAAAGACGCAGCTGGGCCCCGTGAATAAAATGGAAAAGCCATCTCGTGAAAAACAATTTAAAAGACTCTACACAAAAGGGTCGACGAAACTAAGTGAAAGTGAAGTAATGGTCCGCCGAGAGCAAAGAAGAGGTTTGATCAAAACACAAGACAAAGGAGGAAGCAAAGAAACAAGGAAACTGCTTTCATAGGATGAGTCACAAAACCAGCACTATCATTATCGTAAGACGTATGACGGTGATCGCTTTTGATCCAACCCGGGCCGAAAGCGTACACGTGAAATCGTGATCCGATACGAGAACGTTATAGCCCTCGGGCTTCACGCACACATTGGCCAAGGGTTTGGGCGATCGATGGTTTGAAAAATGGGCTCGTAGGGCCCACTCGCTAAAACTCCAAAGGAGAGGCGCGCCTATCAAGCACTCAGCTCTCATGCACCCCGTAATGAAGGCCCAATCCACACGTCCAAAGGCCTGCTATGTAATCGAAAGCCCATATTCTGCGAATCAAACTAAATCCCATTGATAAGGGAAATAGAATAATCTCCAATAACATATTATCCTGCAAATCCAACTAAATCTCACTAACAAGGAAAATAAGATAATTCACGATATACAAACACCTCGCTGACCGCTTCGATCCCACCAATAAGGAAAATAAGATAATTCACAATATAATACCACCCCCGCAGATCGTGCCTGGATCCCAATTAAATGAGGAAGAAGGATAATTCTAAATAAAGCTACATACACCAACCGATAATCGATAAAGCTAGTTAAATATCCCACAAACTTAATCCTAATCACCATCCAACCCGAAACATATATTATAAATACTAGCCACCCCATCTAAGTGAGTGTACGCAACACATTCTCGCCTCTGGGTTAGCTCTTCTTAAAGAAACCGACTTAGCATCTGAGCGCTAGTCAAAGCCCCGCCGCCTTTTTTCCTTGTTTTTGCAAAGAGGAGAGCAACGCCAAAGGCTCGCAGATCACCAAAGAAGAATCCTATCTCCGACCACGATCCGTAGCCTTCGCACTAATCCACAAAGAAATTCTCTGCTCGCCCCAACGACCCAACACGCTCCAAATTCCTACCCGGCTTGAAAAACAAGATCATCGTCAAATAATAATTCGATCTACGCTGCGATAAGTTATCTATCTAATATAAATTGATATGCTTCATTGTTTCAATAAAGTTATTATTTTATAATATATTTATTAAGTCATTTGATTATTGATCAATTGTTTATATGATCAATAAATATTTTTGATTTTACAAATAATTTAACATTTTATTTTGAACTGTTATATTAGTTCGTACTTGAGTGTTGATTTGAAAAAAATTTGTTAGTATGAATTTGAGATTTGAAGATTATAGAATATTACGTTTTTACTTTGAATATGTTTTTGATAAGTGGAATCAATTCAATCACAATAAATGAATGAAGTGTTTTTATCGTTTGGTGCTTATCTTACACTTTAAACAATCTCACATCGGTTGCCAATTAGAAAAATAAGACCTTTATATTAAGAATGCATGTGATCAGGTTGCATCGATCTTTGTGTTGCCCTGAAACCTATGACATAGGTTAATTGGATAGGTAAAATTCAAACAAAAGTTTAATCCGCTCGATTCCAGATAAATCGTCCTGACCAACTGTTCATCTGGTTTCGATCCGGTTTGATTGTCAACCGGTTTGGGATAGCGAACTGGACCGAAAACTTCACTGGTTCCGATCTAGTTTGATTTTTATTTTGCAAATCAAACCGGTTTGATTGTCTTGAAGCGGTTTGATTATCAAGATAAGGATTTTGGAAATAACCAAAATCAGTAATATAAAAGTACCATAGAATATAGTAACATTGTTTATTCTTAACAACTTTAATAACTAAAGTACCACTATAAATATTAAAATGCACAAACAAATTTGCTATTAGTGGTATTATTTCAACCCATAGATTAAACACATCGTGAAAAAGTAACAACATTTTTATTCTTTATTAAATATCAAGATAAAAATTGAAAATAACCCATCTTTGTAATTAAATAATTTAGTATCGTTCCCTTTTTTATGACATGTTTAATATATAATTGGAATAGTAATACCAATAGCAAATTTGCTTGTACATTTTAGTATTATATAATTAGTTATTAGTTGATGTTTTATAAAATTTATTAACAAATTGTGGAAATGTAATGTTATATCTAATATTATTTTATTTTATAAACACACATTATTATGTCAACAAAACACTTATATTATAATAGAATAATCGAGAGATACTTATTCTTTAAGAAATATGATTTGACACAAAACAAACGCAAGTAGCCTTAAACATTTTGTATTAATCATTTCAAAGTCACTTTAAGATTATTGAAAACTCAAAGAGAAATATGTTGTCCTTCATCTTCCTTTCATCCTTTCCTTAACTCATCCTATTGGTAAGTAGCACATAAAGGTCGTCTTTACTACCCCTACCCTTTTCTGTACTCACCATCAATGTTTTCACCTTCTATGTCTTCACATCGTCCCCAAATGATCAAGCCCACCCAACTGAACATACCTACAAGAACATCTCTTTTATTTATGATCAAGTCTCATTTATCATAGAGAGATCGAGTTTTCGCTAAAGAAACTCGCGTAAACGGAGAAAGAGATTCTTGGAGGGATACGAGTCATTCCCACGACTGAGATAGGCTTTCTGATTCTCAAGAAAGCTGTCGGATGGACGGTGGGATCGGGGAGTTGAACGTTTCTGGCATGTCCAAAGCGAATGTGCTGAAAATTCCATCGTATTTGGGTTTTCGAATTTTCAAGGAAGTTGTTAGACATTAAGAATAGAAAATTTGGTTGACAACGAGGATGAGACAGAAAATTCTCAGAAGGTGAAATTAAGATGGAGTTGGTTGAAATATAGGACCCATATAGGGCATTTTGGAAAGCTCATATTATATAATATTTGAAAGCAGACATTAGGAGAGTTTTCCTCAAAGAAAATATAAAATTACTACCCCCATCATGCATGTTAACGTCATAAAAAAAAAATACTGGCCTTTAATAATATAAAAAACGTGGAGCCATTCCACTATTCTAGCTTTGACATAATCACATGTTAGGAAGGTTGGAACGAGGATAATGATCTTGCACATTTTTAAAATGGAACAAAATGACAGAATTGTAGTCAATTACGTGGGACATGAAAATCATCCAACGGTCAGAAATTGAAGATCGAGAGTGCACAAAGATGGTAAATATTGAAAAGATGAAGGGCATTTATATGGCGCATTTATAAAATGGAACAAAATGACAGAATTGTAGTGAATTATGTGGGACATGAAAATGAAAATCATCCAAGGTCAGAAATCGAAGATTGAAAGTGCACAAAGACGGTAAATATTGAAAAGATGAAGGGTATGGCACGTTTATAAAATGGAACAAAATTACAGAGTTGTAGTGAATTATGTGAGGCATAAAAATCATCCAAGGACAGAAATCGAAGATTGAAAGTGGACAAAGATGGTAAATATTGAAAAGACGAAGGGTATGGCATGTTTATAAAATGGAACAAAATGACAGAGTTAGAAGAACTATGCGATATATAATCATCGCGGTCAACTGAAAATGAGATGCACAAAGACAGATATTTAAAAATGAAGGCCATATATATGCCACGTTTATAAAATGGAACAAAATGACAGAATTGTAGTGAATTATGTGGGACATGAAAATCATCCAACGGTCAGAAATCGAAGATTGAGAGTGCACAAAGATGGTAAATATTGAAAATATGAAGGGCATTTATGTGGCAAGCATTTTTAAAGCCATTAGTTTATGTGCAACTACATGCGGTGTCTCTCAGCAATCGTGTCACCGGCTGAGCATCTGAACGTCTGAGATATCCTGCAAAGTGCAAGCGAAAGAAGTTTTGGAAGGATGGAGCTGCTGGATCACCAAGAGTTCAGGAGGCAAGGCCATATGGTCATAGACATGATGGCCGATTATTATCGAGATGTTGAGAAATACCCGGTCCGGAGTCAGGTGGAGCCGGGTTATCTCCGGCGACGTCTGCCGGAGGATGCCCCCGACCAGCCGGAAGCAATTGAAACCATTCTCCAAGACGTGCAGAAACACATCGTTCCGGGTTTAACCCATTGGCAGAGCCCTAACTACTTCGCTTACTTTCCGTCCAGTGGTAGCATTGCTGGGTTTCTTGGAGAAATCCTGAGCACCGGCTTTAACGTGGTCGGGTTCAATTGGATGTCCTCGCCGGCGGCGACGGAGCTGGAGAGCATTGTTTATAGATCACCTGGGAAAATGTTGAATCTTTCCTGAGTCTTTTCTTTTTCGGCAACGGCGGGGTGTCTTTACACGGAACTACATGCGAAGCCATTTGTGCACTATAGTTGCTGCAGAGATAAAGGCTAGCCGGGTGGGGTAGAGAGAGGAGCATCTCCAAAGTTGGTGGTTTATTCACGACCAACCATTGTGCTCTCCAAAAAGCAGCTCAGATCGCTGGTATACACCCCAACAATGTCCGGGTCATCCCGACCACCAAGTCAACCGATTTTGCCTTATCACCACTCTCACTCAGGTCAGCCATTGTATCAGACGTAGAAGCGGGGATGATACCGATCTATCTTTGCGCCACCGTAGGAACCACCTCCTCCACCGCGGTTGACCCAGTTGCGGCCCTATGTGATGTAACAAAAGACTATGACATATGGGTCCACGTAGATGCTGCATATGCCGGAAGCGCCTGCATTTGTCCGGAGTTTCGGCATTTCATCAATGGCGTCGAAGGTGCCAATTCTTTCAGTTTAAATGCTCATAAATGGTTTTTCACTAATCTTGATTGCTGCTGCCTATGGACGAAGGATCCAACGGCCTTGATCAAAGCTCTATCAACCAATCCTGAGTATCTGAAAAATGCGGCTACTAATTCAAAGCGGGTGGTGGATTACAAAGATTGGCAAATTGCACTCAGCCGAAGATTCCGGGCCATGAAACTATGGCTTGTCCTCCGAAGCTATGGTATTTCCAAACTCAGAAGCTTCCTCAGAAGTCACGTAGAGATGGCCAAGCATTTCGAAAAGCTCGTAACCATGGACAAAAGGTTTGAGGTAGTCGTGCCAAGAAACTTCGCCACGGTCTGTTTTAGGGTTTCGCCATCCGCCATAAAACCTAAGGTTTATAATAATGGCAATGGTTACCAGTACCGCAATGGTTACCAGAACGGCAATGGTTACCAGAACGGCAATGGTTACCAGAATGGTCATGGCAATGGCAATAGCAATGGCAATGGATATCAGAATGGCAGCCATGAAAAGCAGCTTTTGTTAACAAATGATAATGAAACTGTGAATGATTTGAACAGCAAGTTATTAGAGTCCATAAATGCATCGGGCCGTATATTCATGACTCATGCAGTTGTTGGAGGAACTTACGCCATACGCTTCGCTGTCGGCGCATCACTGACCGAAGAGCGACACGTTGACACGGCATGGAAAGTTATACAGCAATATGCAGATGCCGTATTGTCCACATCCTAAACACCGTCCCCTGTTTTGGGCTGCGTTCTGAGTTAATAATAGTATTAATTGTATTTTCTATCTTCAGTCTCTCCCATTAATGTTTCAACTCCTTCCCTACGTCTTCATTAGCAAAGTGGCAAAATGTTTATGCCATAAATAAATTCCATTTCTTTGTTTGTATCAAATTCTATGTATGAGATTTAATATTTGTGATTATGCAATAAAAAATTCGTGGTATTTAATACTTTCTATTTAATTCTTGTTTTATATGTTGAAGTTACTTAGACAAAATTAACTTAATTGAAGACGGGTTTGGGTATACCCATACGTGCCATATCTTGTTGCGGGACCATTTGACTACACTGTACATGATTTGAAGGAGTTTCAGACCAAAAATATCAAAATTATAAATAAATCTAAGGAATAAAATATCGGTAATTACGAATATATCGGTACTTAAATTTTACGAATATATCGATAAATATTTTGATAAAAATATCGGTAAAACAAAAATTAACAAAAATATTTTGAAATTCATGGAATACTTTGTTGAGCCCATAAAAAAAGCATTAAATAAGTAAAAATATCTGACTTATTGAAGATAATATTCGTTATAATTTATCGAAATTACATTCTGATAGTATTTAAAACCAAAATGAGGCCGTGTAGCTGCATTCGTTATTTGATGAAGAGGATCTATCTTGATGAAGGCCGATATTCATATGAATGCTTGAAAATATTGGGATAAATCGCGAGAAAAAAATAATTTGAGAGTCGATGAACTTTGGATATGTATGGATAAGTTTGTAAAGAAATTGTATGATTTTAAAAAATTATTTATAGAATTTTTGGAGTCAAAATAGTCGTTGGATTGTCAATCGGCTTTGTCGATTTAATTAATTAGATTTCTTTAAGTCAAAATACTTAGATATATACCGATATTTCCGATATTTTACCGATATATCTCCTATATTTATCGATATTTTATCGATATTTTTTTTTAGAAATTTCATCACATGTATGCGTGAGATATAGTCTCAAAATTTCATCGAAATATCGAGAATTTCCGATTTTTCTCCGATTTTTTGGCCAACCGACTATCAGTTGACAATATCATTTCGGGCCCCGCAAATAACCGATATTTCAGTCGAAAAAACCGAAATTTTGTTTCTTGAATAAATCTAAGAAAAACATGGTTTAAAAAATAATCCCTACTTTGATGTAGTTTTCTCTATATAGGCTTTCCATGTATGATGAACATTAAAAAAAGTAAATGTGTCTTCTTAAAAAACACTTTCAATATAAATTCAAAATTTTCAAATTTATGAAAGTGTTTTTTCAAAAGATAATGTTAATCAAAATTCAAAATTTTTAAAATTAAGAAAGTATCTCTTTAAAAGATATTTTTAGAAGAAACTTTTCACTTTATAAAAAATACATTAGATTTAAGAATATTTTTCAATATTTAGTATTTAAGAGTTTTTCATATTTATTTGTGTTAAACGTGGAAAAATCCCCATGATTTGACGAATAGGGTGGGATCCTTCCGCTTACGGTGTACCGCATATACCATAATCTGTTGTTGTGGATTTGACGAAAAGCAACCATTTGGTTGTGAGTTACCGCTTCCGGTGTGCCGCATATAGATTTGTTGTGAGTTACCCCTTCCGGTATGCCGCATATACTATAATCATTTTATTCTGGTTGTTGTCCGAATAGCAACCATTTCGTTGTGAGTTACCGCTTCCGGTGTGCCGCTTATACCATAATCATTTGATTCTGGTTGTTGTGGATTTGTCGAATAGCAACCATTTCGTTGTCAGCTATGATTCTGAAGCACATGCACTAGCCAGTCATGGCTGAGGAAAAAAAAGGTGCATAACGTGCCCATGTCATATCTTTTGGTTTGGTTGTTGTGGATTTGACTAACAACCATTCATTGAGTTATGATTCTGAAGCAGGTGCACTAGCCAGTCATGGCTGAGAAAAAAAACTTGCATTACATGTCCATGTCATTATAAAAATATTATATATGTATCTAGTAATTATTTTTTATTTGTTATTTTTTTTTATATCTATTGGCTTTACATTATGCGGTTATAATACTCTGCCTTTATAGAGATTAGTACAATCTCTTCCCCTTTCCCTCTTGAGCCACCAGTTTGGGGCTTTTGTTATGCATTTATTTTATATTTATTCACTTTGCTTATTACATTATATTTTCCGATTTTGGATATTTGATTATTGTTATTCCATGTGCTTATTCCATTTCTTCACAATTTGACTATTTGAGCTAGACATGAGACATGAAGGGTTGTTATGCATTTTTTTAATTATCATTTCAATTCGTATAGGACTTTTTATGGAAAGACAGCCAGATGGCATGAAAAGCTTAGCTATAAAAAATTTCACCATTAGATCTAAACAAATTATGAGAGATAGTGGACAAGCATTTTCCGACCCATGTGTGGAGTAGAGTAGACCATAGAGCACATGCCCCTTGTGTGCGTGATCAGGGGATCCATTCAGACGACTTGACCTAAATCTTGACGAGAAGGGCGCTACTTGACGGCTCGACAACGTCATTTGGCGCTAAGGTGAGTTCGGGCACACGAGAAGATAAACCACCTCAGGAAGGAGAGAAAAAAAGCAAGCGAAGAAGATGCAACAAACCATAAGAACATGCGTTATGAGGAAATTTATGGTAGAAGAGTAATATGATAGTGATGGGGGGGGTGGAGGAAATGGAAATCAATGGAAAACTGGAAACTTTTGTTACGATCTACTTTGTGGAAAGCCAAGACCTTTCCATTAGCGCCATATGTGGGAAACAATCCTACCTTCCTTGCGACTAAGGTATCCAGACGCTATCCAAATGCTCGATTTAGACAATGACCTACCCTCACAGTCACGAGCCCTAGTTAAACTGACTCAGTTCTTTGGCGAAGGGCGGTGAAGGGGCGACATGACTCTCGTCGACGACGGTTGGCTTCTTTCCTAGCGGCTAACGCCTCTCCACGTGAAGGAAACACCACTATGCGAAATGCCTCTCCCACTTCCCTTGCCCGACCTCGCCCCACCACGCATCGCTTTGGGCGTCTGCAGCCCGGCGAGCCACATGATCGAGTCACGAGATGACTTCTCTCCGTCCATTACCACCCACGGCATGGGGGCTCTAATAAATGAATCGATCGCCCTCCTTTAGAGGAACTGAACTCGGCGTTGCGCGCACTAGACAACATGTTGTCTTCTCCAGTCATTCCTGTTATCCTGAACCAAGAGGCCCCACCTTATCTTTCGTTGCCAAAGTTTCAGATGTATGATGGACTGTAGAATCCTTTTGACTATCTGATGCATTATCGACAAATCATGACTCTTCAGACAGGAAATGACGCCCTACTATGCAAGGTGTTCTCATCTAATTTGGCGGGTTCCACCTTGTCATGGTTCCATTGTTTGGCCCCAAGCTTCCACGATAGCGCATCATACACATCATCGGTTGAGAAATTTGTCTCTAATACATGTGCTCGGTTGTGAAAGCAAAGTGTCACAGGTTGTTTCATTCAAAATAGGGAGGTCAGGAACTATCAAATTTCATAAGCGGTTCGAGGCCAGCCCTCGCTAATTGAATGTAGTGAGCATGGACTTTCTTACGACAGTGAAGCGGGCCTTCAATCGCAAAGCATGATTCTTCTACTCTGTCTTCCCACAACCCTCGGCTTCAATCGATGAACTATTCTAGAGGGGTAACCAGTATGCCATGCTCGAGGACGACATCGTCGCAACGACAAAAAGGATGGTTGCCAGCACCTCTAGCCCCCGTAGCAACATCATGGGCAAAGGAAAGAGACGGAGACAACGGACGTGATGGCGGTGCCCCAATGTGCACTTTAGGGCATCGGTGGACTGCCAGCCCAAAAGACCGACCCTCGGAAAACCCGAAGTCGGACAACGATAGTGAGTAAATAAGATTCACTATGTCGTTTGCGACTTCTAGCCGATCATCGGTCGCTTTGGGTTTTGGTGGCCATATAGGAGGTGACACGGAGGAGGGGATAGATCACCAGTTCTTTGAGTACCACATGAACATCGGGCATTGGGCGAACTCACATTTTAAACTGCAGTTACCCTCTTGAACTACCTAGTTGTGGGGCACCTCTAAGATGCGATGGAGAGCTCAACCACTGAATGGATCGCCACCTGACCGATCGTGATCGAGTCGTGCACGATACTTCTTTGCCTCGAAGCTTGCACATTGCACGGGGCAACTACATGCGGGGATCTTTGTGGTGGGAGTCAGCCACAGTTTTGCCCCAGGTAGCGCCTGAACCATTGATGGGCTCTTCACCTTCTCTGAATCCTCCTTGCAGCAAGTGGCTCAGCCTCATGATGAAGCCCTTTCCCGACCTTGGAGGTTGGGAGGCATTTGATGAAGCGCATACTAGTAGATCCGGGTAGCGTAACAGATCGTTTATACCTACCCTGTAAAGCCCCAAAAATACCTTAGAATTTTTATAATAATTTTATTATATATTCCAGGTATAAATTGACCAAACTTAGGTTTTCGGGAGAAAGCGATAGAATTGTTAAATTGAAAAGAGAAATGAATATGTGAGCATATGATTCGTATTATATGCTAAAATGAGAAATTGATTGAACAGATATGGCAAGTGTAAGGAAAAAAGGAAATAAAAAATGTAAAATGAGGACCTAAGGGTCATTTGAGAAAATGTTTATGTGTTTAAGTGCAAATAGAAGTGATATATGTGCTATAAGGTGGCAACTTAAATCCAAAAATGGGTTTTTGTTGTGCCAAACATGGCCTTGAGAGGGATAAGTGACTTAGACCATTTTTGGTCTTAGAAATCTCCCATTTTTGTGAAAAAAACGTTTTGAGAGAGAGGGAGAGGAGAAAAAGATAGGGTTTTGGAAGTAGTTGGAGATTGGGTGTGAGATCTCTGTGTTTGTCACCAAGAACTTGCAGAAGGAAGAAGGAAAAGGCGCTAGGGCTTCAAGTGCAAAGGGATTTAAAGGTAAGAACGAATACTAGATTTCTTTAAATGATGTTTAGGTTAGAAAAACCTAATCCGTCCATGGGTTTTGCTCATGGTTTGTTTAGGATGATATTAGAATGCTATTGGGGTGATTATGAAGAGTTTGTTTGGATTTTTTGAGGATTTTTGGGAGAAAATCGCAAAGGAAGCGCGAAAAATGCAGGCAAACGGGCTCTTCTGTACGCGGCGTAGGGAATTACCGCGGCATAGACTACTGTTGCGGCGTGGGATGCCTTGCCACGACGGTAGGGGCCAAAATGGCACCCCTCAGGTACGCCACGGCGTAGCAAAGCTTCGCGCGCGAAAACCTATGTGGCGTAGCGGTGCTACGCTTCTAGCGTGGATACATTGTACTATGAACAAATTTCGGATTTTTTTGTTTCCGAACACCTCATATTCATACACCGATAGTTTAAGGACCCTAATAAATGATTAATGGGGGTTCAAATAAGGATAAAACTAAATAAAAAACGTACCGTACTTCGTCACCTTGGCGATATTCGTTTAGTACGATTAATTGTTCAACCACTAAGAGTGGAGAAATTGTATTTGACTAGGTGCAGGTGAAGGCGACAACCTAACCTAGGATTGGTATCGAAAGAGACAAGGGATCGATAAATTAGTGCAATTACCACGTTTCTACTGTGACTCAATTCCCATTTCAAGTTCTATTTGTGAAATACATATATATTGATTTGAATTATTAGTATTCGAAATGTTTGTTAAATATCTGCATGTGTGCATGTATTTGAACTATAAGTGAATTTATTGCATGTAAATAAATTGATTTGAAATGTATTATTGAATGCCGACATGACGGGATTCACCAAATGAATTCGTCATGAAGGTAACCGTATTTGTTCAATATGAAATCACACTACTGCAATGACAAGCGGTAAGGATTCACCGATCGTCGTGAATATTGCTTCATAGTCATATGTGAGATTGTAATATTAGATGTGAAATCCACATTATCTTGAATGACAAGCAGGGACATGATTCACTAAGCTGAATCACATCGTGAATGTTGACCCTATAGTCATATGTGAGATTGTAATATTGAATGTGAAATCACATTGCTCTTTGAATGACAAACAAGGCGGGATTCACAGTGAATACATCGTGAATGTTGATTCACATAGTCATATGTGAAATCATAAGCTAGAAGCGAAAAATGATGTTAAAAGTGTATTTGTATAAGTATCTTTTACATTACACATAGACATTGTATAAAGGTATTTGATAAATGCATGATTAAGTATTAGTATGAAATGGAATAGAGAGCTGTATGGAGAACCACGCTAAGCATGAAAATGCTTGTATTGTTTTATCAATGCTTAAGTCTAGAAAGTGATAGACAATGATTGAAAGTCGGCCAAGGTGAGGCTCGAAGTTAATTACAAAGTTCATGGAGTATGCTCCGTCACATGCATCCTCACCATTTTTTAGCATGACATTGTTTTGTAAACAAAAGGAATTCAACTCTGAAATTAATTTTTTTGTACCTACATCTGAATACGATTTTGGATATTATGTTGTAAATAGCATAAAATGCCATTTTTGGTTAAATGCATGTTTTGTAAAGGAATTGCATTGAATTTGTAAATGTTTATGAGCTTACCCCAAATTGAAATCGCTTCCGCAAAGATTTGAGAACGAAAACGCTTATATAAGATAAATGGATTTGATTAATGGCTTCGGTCGGGCATCCCCGGGTTTCGGTTGGGATCCGCCAACTGGGTTGGGCCGGGCTTGGTCGCAACATACCCACCTTGATTCGACTCGACTATAAACCGGATAACTTGAGCAACCCAAGGAGGGTCTTGGTCGAGTTCAATGGTACATAGACCCACTTGCTTGGGGATACAAAGGGATGGGAGCCAAGTGCAATGACGCCTTTCGGGCCATTAAGGAGTATATTGCTTCCCCCTTGTCGTTTCCTAGCTAATTAAGGGGGAAGAGCTCTATCTGTATTTGGCCACCTCGACGACTGTTGTCATGAACCGTTGGTAAGGTTGGGTCTTGATAGTAAGAAAAGACGTCCAGCGCGGTATTCTTATGTAATGTAGAGTTGGCGATCATGGGCTAGTCCATTTATCCCTGGCGCGTAGTGGTCTTCGCCATTGATCACCACATCTTGAGCTGCATCTTGGATCAAACCCCCACACCTCAAAGTGCACGAAGAATGGGCTTTGCTTGAGTCAGTAGAGCGATAAAGTAAAGGGCTTGAGAGGCAAGATATTCCCTAATAAACGATGTGTTGTATATGAGGTCATTTCGGGCTCATTACTCGAGGTGTAGTATACCTCGGGGGAAATTTGAGTGTTGAATCGTGACCAAATTCCGCGAGGCGTGTGCTACGCCCGTCGGAGGAGTGATGGTGTGCCTGGAAATTATGACTCAAGGTTACTACTGGTCGACAATGAAGCAGGAATCCGAGGCATATGTGCTCAAGTGTGATGTATGACAAAGGTTTGACAACGTCATCCATATGCTAGCTGAAGCACTCCACTCCATGGCAAGTCTGTGACCTTTCTATGAGTGGGGGATTGACATTTGTCAGGACTCGCAGCAGAACACTATGCGGAAGTTCCATGCTGAGTAGTCATTTGGAGTTATTTCACCAAGTGGGGCGGACCGTGGGAAACTGTCGTGAGTCAGTGACCGCGGTAGTCGAGTTTATACAAGGAACATTGTCTGCCCAGTTCGAGGGTGCCACATTTGCTCGTCACCGGGCTGATGGATTACTATTCACGATAAAGCTTTCCGGCCGATTCTATCACAGTATAGGATCGAAATGTCTACTCATCGCCTCGGTATCCTCAATCCAATGGGCAGGCCAAGGTCACAAACAAAACTTTGCTCAGATACTTGAAAAAATGCTTGACAACAGCGAAAGAGAAATGAGCGGATGAATTGCCAATAGTGCTTTGGGCTTATCGTACGACTGGCGGCCCATCGAGAGACCACGCATGCCTGTGTTAAATGAAGAAGCTGGAATTCTGTCGGTGGGCTCGGACCGCCGAGGAGCAAGTGACCCTCACCCAGAGGCTTGTCTGGCGTTAGGATGAGCTCCGAAGAAAGAAGGAGAGAGCGACCATCTGATTGACCAGTACCAACCGGCCGCGTGGTAGGTGGAGTTTGTCAAGCCCAGAGCATTATGCAAAGGAGAGTTGGTCTTTCGACAAACCTTTGAGGAAGGGAAGCTAAAACCCAACTAGGAAGGACCCTACATCATCGCCGACGACGGTTGTAAGGGAGTATACAGGATATAATCGCCAAGAGGCGGGGTAGAACCTCAACCTTGGAACTCCCTTTATTTGAAAAAATATTTCTAATAATTAAATAAAAGTTTTTTTTGCGAAGTTGTACTCATCCACCTGAGCTTTGTATGGGCGATATACGTAGCCAGCGGATAGTGAGATGATCTCCACGAGATGGCTAGTAGGCGGGAAACGCCTCCACTGAGATGATGCTCCATTGGGGTGAGGCCTAGTAGGCGAAACCTCCACTGGATGTCTCCATGAAATGAGTCTTATAGGTGGGAAGCCTTATAGTAGGTGTAACTGTTTGCCTTTTTCTATATAGACTAAAGACCCCTCAAATTAACATAGTTACAAGAGCCTTACACTTCTCTTGCATCCATGTCACTTTGGATAAGTTTGCTTGATAAAATAATCTTCTCTTAATATTCATGATTTAAAAATAAGGGTCCGATCTATGACCACGACAAGTGCCTGAGGTCATACAGTAGTAAAATCACGAATGTAAGTCTAGGTATCGTTCCGCGGAAGTTAGCGTGAATTAAAGATCAGCCTTGACTCTACTAAAATTCCATACTATTTGGACTAAGAACTTCCCGAGTGAAAGTTTTATCTAAACAACAAAAATTAAAGATCCTATACTATTGAATATTATCAAACTAAGCTAAACAAAGTAAATGAATAAAAATAAATTGTATCTACAAGATGGATTGAATCGGTTTCTGTGAAAGCGAAAACTATCAATGAAATACAATGCCAAACGTCGATTCGACACGAGTACGTTACTCTGTTCTATGTATGGATGCAGTTTTTGTCAGTTTCCTAATTGTTGGGTGGATTTCTCATATTCTTGGTTAGATATCCTTGCTTCTCTCGAAGACAAGATCGAACCAGTTACTTGTATTCCATATTCTCTTCCAGAGATCACGGGTATTTTTCTCTCGATACTTCTGCCATTTCTTGTTATTGACGGACCTTTGTAACTTTTCCTTCTTAGGATTTTCGCAAAGCTTCTACCACTTAATTGGTGGCTCAACCTCCAGATCTATGGGTTCGTTCCTTTCCCTTGATTAAATCTAAGCTAACACAGGGTTAGGAACTTACCTTTAGATTAAGGTGAACTACTACGATTATTTATATTTATTAAATACACTCCGAGCGATTATGAAGCGAATGATTTATCAAAATGAACTCGGAGCTTCGGCCCGATTCGTCAATGGTAGTTTATCATGCCGAGAAAAGTACTCTCGAACTCTCTCGGGAATCTCGTCTACGTGTCGCTCGGAGGGCATCACGGATGTCAGGAGTAAGATACATTCTCTCAGGCGGGTGATGATCTTCTTGTTGGGAACTTATCAATTCAAAAGCGAGCTAATTAAACAAAACCAAACCCAAAGTAATAGTTCCTCCCACGTATTTGTGCGGAAGAGCGTAACTAAGTACCGTCGAATCCGACATAGGTGCGCCTTTGGTCTTGTGTTGCGAATTAAGGAATGGAGTCACCAGATCATGACCACTTTGTAATTGCAATAAAACTGAGAAGAAACGAATTCTAGAAATTTGTCTAGAATTCATAAATTTTCAGGCAGTAATACTAAGAAAATAACATAAATAAAATCCAGCTCTACTCGTCTCTGCACAGTTCGCAGATTCAAATCCAGAAAAGAAATAAACTAAAAATAAAGAAATAAAAATCTACTCTAAACTATACCTTTGAGTTCACTCTCCTTTCCCTTTTACGGTAGTGAGACGGAAGCTACTTTACTATTCTAATCTTTGTCTATTTATCTTGTAAAGAATTTGGAATGAATCCCCCAGCTCCAGGTGAATTTCAAAGAAAAGTGACTCAACTTTGTTCTATGTCGCGCCTCGAGTTGATGTTGCGACATGGATTCTTACTTTACTTTCGTGATTAGTCGCGACCTCATTATCTCTTTGCAACCATTTTCTTATGCTTGCTTTGATCAATGGTGCGACATCGTTTCTGTCAGCGACCTCATTTGTTGAGTGTTTCTTGATGTTGATGTCGTGACCTCACGGTGTTCAGCGACCTCTTTGTCTTTCTCTTCTTCCCACGAGTTGCGACAACAGTTTTAGGTTGCGACCACCTTTATGTTTATAAGATGGCTTCATGTTGTGACCTTGATTTCTTGGTCGCAGTTGTATTGGTGGTCTTCACCCTTCACAGGTTTCAATGTTATGTCGCGACCTCTGGTGATGTCGACACCTCTTTTGCTGCCCATTTCTTTTATTACAGGTGCGCAAGCCCTCGGTTCTTTGTTGCAGCAGTTTTCTCTTTCCCACCTTTATTCAGTCGCGACCTCGAAGTGTTGACCTCTTTTCTTTGTCTGCTTGGCTCTTCTCAGTGTGACCTAAATTGATGAAATTAGCAACATCGTTTGCGGTCTGTGATCATTAAATGAGTCATGACTTAGGTTTTCTTGTCAAGACTTGAGGTTCTGTTTTTCATGTCGCGACCTAAACGATGTATCGCGACCTCAATTAGAACCTTTCATTAGAAACCGGTTAGCGTCTTTACTTGCAAAGACCTCTCTTGTGGCTTTCATTGACGGATCCACGTCGCGACATCGGAGTGATGTCGCGAGCCTCGATTGTATTACGTTGGTGTCGCGACATCGGAGTGGTGTCGCGACATCGGTGGTGTCAGCGACATCGGGTGGTGTCGCGACATGGATTCTTTTGGATATTCCTTTGGTGACCACATTTCCTTTTGTCTCAACTTTCTTCCAAGTCGACTTCACTTATTTAAGTTTCCTTTCTTCCTCAAGCATGAAATTGGTGATGTTGTGACTTGGAAGCTATTGACAACTAAGCTTCCTACTCGCGTCGGTTTTGATTCACGACTTCAATTACCTTGTAAGATTTGGTCTCTTCTAGTTTCTACTGAAATTTTAGCTTTTGCGGTATTTTCCTGCAAAATGAGATTTGAGTAAAAGATCCACATTTCTGCAAATAAATCAACATTTAACTCGTAATATACTCATAAAAATGGATTAAAAATCTAATGAGTTTTTGGACTCATCAGTAACGCCCCATCCCCCGCCTAGGCAGATGATGGGAAGCCACACGGGACTGAGACTCCTTTACCTAATTTTATGATATTGTGGGCCCATTTCGAAATATAAATCCAAACTTGTACATATTGACATAACTTAAATACATGAATTCTTCCAAAAGATATAACTTGTAACACTACCACCATAGTGGTGTTTAAATGTTCTTGTACATATATTATTGAGTCCCATTTACTTGTGCCTGATTGCACTATCACCGAAAATATTATATTTACATTTGAAAACAAAGTAAAAAACTACCTTATGGTAGATTCCTATTCTTTGTGTTGGCCATACTGGTGAATGCGGAATGCCTCGGATGTCCCTCTTGTTCCCCACGGATGAAACACCCGTGATAAACATAAGCAACGGGAAAACGCCTGTACTATATATGACCACAACGAGTGGTCTCCAATTCTGATATACATATATAGAATTTTCATATCTCCGTGGGAGTCTTGAGGAGATAGAAATCTTGTCTGAGAGGATACCCATAGGTACCTACAAAGCGAAGCCCGATTACTTGTGATTTCGTATAATTATTTCCATATATCACATTATTCAGATTCTTATCATATAAATGTTTGCCTGTATAGACTGGAAATAATGAATGAGAGGGACACAACACAATAGGTACTTGAAGGTACGGTACAGTATCGAACAGAGGTGCGGAGGCACAAATAGAGACGTGTCTGCCCATATAACAGAAGTGCCGTAGCACTAGCAGGAGTGTCGTAGCACTGATTAGAGGTGCCTATTCATTTGCTATTTTGTCTTAGGTAGACATACCATTATATGCATCACTGAGCTTATTTTATTGTTCTTAACCACATTAGCAATTAATCCATTGGAAGATTGCTAGAATTAACGGAAGAGAGAAAACAAAACAGGATTTGAAGGTACGCCTAGGCGAAGCATTGCTACGCCTATGCGGATTAGAAAGTTCGAAAACTCAAGCCTTGGGTTCACCTAAGCGTGGGTTCCTATGCCAAGGCGGAGACTTATGCCTAAGCGAGTGCTCCTGCTGGCTTAGGCATGAAGTACGTCCAGTTACCCAAAAAATAGGCGATTTGCTTTTTAAATTGAAATTTTCCAATCAAAACCAAAGCAAAGCAAAATAACTCCCAAATCAAACTTAAGCTACCCTAAAATACATATAAGGGAAGAATTCGGACTTCTCATAACACAACCCTAAACAAAGAGGAATTTATGAGAATTTCCATACTAGGACTCCATACTTATAGTTTCCATACATATAGTTTCCATGCCTTGTAATCTTGAACTTGAACCCGAACTTCTCATTTCCAGTATTATAGTGGAACCAGACTAGATCCTTGAACAAATGGATAAACACAACCCCGAACTTCTTGCTTCTCTCTCCCAAGTACATAAATGCCCTAGCCAAAGCCAACAAAATGGGAACTCCCCTATCTAATAAGGCCATGTTTGGCTTTCAGGAATTTGGCCTTCAATTTTTCCCCTTTTTCATTTTAGTCAATCATCTTTCTTTCATTAACAAATCAACTTATCATTATTCCTACTTGAACATATAATCTTTTTAACTTATGTCTCTTAAGTCCTTAATTTTTCATTTTACCATTTTAACCTTTTTCCCACTTTACACTTAATTTCTAAAAAATACAAATTTTAACTTACATTGTACCCTAAACATGTAATAAACTACTAGGGTATAATTTGGGGTGTTACAGTAGGAGGGAAACCTAACCTCCTTGAGATGATCTGTAACACCCCAAATTATACCATAACAGTTTTATAACATGTTTTGGGTATAATAAACGTAAATGTATATTTATTCGGAATAAAATAAAGATAAAAACAAAAGTAGGAATATGCATAAGTTAAATTACAAATAATAAAGAAGATTTGAGGCTATTGTAAAAATATTATAAATTGATTTGCAAATATTATAAGAGTTGGAGGACCAAAGTAAAATAAAAAGGGGATAAGATCAAAATAAATATCTGATTTTGGTCTTGGAGAAAGGGAGAGCAAATACGGAGAAGAGAGAAGAAGAGAAGAAAGGAAGAAGAAGAAGAAGAAGATCACAGGTATGGATACGTTTTGGGTTGTATGGAAACTATGGGAGTATGGAATTACTGAATTTGAGTATGGGTATGGAACTATGAATATGTGTATGTAAACTAGGTGTGTACGGATACATGTCTTGGGTTGTATGGAACTATGATTTGGTATAGAAAAGTATGGAACCATGAATATGTGTATGTAAACTAGGTGTGTACGGACACATGTCTTGGGTTGTATGGAAGTCTAGTTTTGGTCTAGACAGTATGGATACATGTTTTAGAACCCTCTATCTTGTGTATGGTTTGGGTTTGGGAACTCCTAAACTCATTTCTTGTAGGGTTGAGTTAAGAAGAGCTTTACAGCTCCTAAATATGTGTTTGAAGAGAATTACAGTTGCAAGTTGAACCCAGAAAATTCCCTATTGTCGACCATATGCAGTAGCTGGATCTTAGAGCGGGTTTTTGGGTCAGAAATAAAGAGAATTTGGAAGTAAGTCCTTCTGTGAAATTTTAGCCACATCAATAAACTTGATGTTAGGCTTTTGAATTTCTCAATTCGGACTCCTGTAGACCAAATTATGGTCTTTTTACTCACGGAGCAGACAAATGGGTGAGGGTCGTCGACGGGGGTCGATCAAGCGGTGATAGATCAAGCGATTGCTCGTCAAGCGGTGCTCGTCAAGCGTTACGTCAAGCGATTGCTCGTCGCGATGCGGCTCGTCGGCTCGTCAAGGTTAGTGCGCGCGACCTCGACTTTGGAAGGTTGTCTCGCCGTTTGAGCTGGGTTGAGTGTTGCGGGCTACATGGAAAGCCCGTTAATTCGAGTACATTCATATGCACGAGGAGGATAGTAGATGTCCGAACCGGTGTTAGAAGCGAGCCGTCCGTAGCCGACTCATTTCGTCGATTAGGTCGACTCGTTAAGACTATTAGCTGCATTATGACCTACAACCCGGAAGGTCGCCTTCTTCGTCACGAACTCCGATTAGTGTTCTTGGGCTACATGGAAATCCCATTGAGTCAGAATTCATCAATAAACTGACTTGATAAGATTGGAGACTCATTTTAGTTCCAGAAAACACGGAAAACGATGGCGATCTGGGTAACCATAGTTATTTGTATTAGGAATGCCTATTAATTTCATAAATAACTCATAAGCATATATGGCAAGCATAGTTATTTATGCATATAATGAGATATGAAAAATATGATTGTATATATATATATATATCCCATATGAATCTTAGGAATGACAATATTGATCGGGAATATGAGATATATACTAAGCATAAAATACACATTGATTATGCGCTTGGGGCACGGTAGAGGGATAGTGGGCATGCCTATTAGGGAAGAAAGCAGTTCTTTGCATCATGCATATACGGATATTCCGACCACGTTTGGGTCGATGATAGATCAGTTGGATCGGGTGTGGCCCCAGAAAGGGTCACCACAGCGCCTCCGGGTACTCATGGATGGTCACTGTCTCATACAGTGATGATACCTTGAATTATCATATTATCGGGCACTCGCGGATAGTCCTTTGTCTCATACGATGATACCTTAGGGTATCATGTGCAGGAGCCACTCATGGATGGTCCTTTGTCTCATACGGTGATACCTTAGGGTATCATATTGCAGGGAGCACTCATGGATAGTCCTTTGTCTCATGGTGATGATACCTTCGGGTATCATATTACCGGGCATAGTACATTGTCTCACACAATGATAACTGACACCTTTAGGCCCTCATGGTTTTCTGTATCACTTCTAAGGTTTATGCGGACATGGAAACATAAAAGAAATGACAATTATATATGCAAAGGAAATGTAGAATATATAGAGAGAATATGAGAAGCATACTTCTTTAACTATGTGATGATAGTATACGATTCTGAGAACAAAGTAAAATTACATGATCACGTAGAAAAATTATATAGAAGATGATAAGAAATGATGCCCAGTTATGAAAAGGATATATATATGCGAAATGATAAGAATCGAGTAATGTTATATGTGTCATATGCATTTGTATAAAAGTGTGGTGACTCTTAATAGAAGTGCCCTTCCCACTAGTAGCAAAACTTAGCACGGTGTTCAATCAGTGTGGTCTGAAGAGGAAACGAGAGGGACCGGACAATCCACATCGTGGTCGAGGCCACCGGCTGATAGGTGCCTTGGAAGACCTTTAGGTCTATTTTGTATATGAAATTTTGTAACCAATGTAAATATTGTAGATGTGAACATTTCCATATTTGGAGCTTGTATTTATATTTTGTAATCATTTGCTCTGAAATGTAATACAAGTTAATTGTTTAACATTATATGAATATGTAAGTGTAAAGGTTATAAGTTTTTAAAAAAAAAAAAAAAGGAGAGTGACCCTCACTTGACATCCTATGCCGAGTTGGGGCGTCACATGATCTCCATGAGATAAGCCTTGTAAGCGGGAAGCCTTATGTTCTACACAAGATGTTATACTCGGAATAAAAAACCAGAGGACCAGGAATCACATGAATAGAAGCCATGCTCGAAAGTCATCGGGAAGTTCCAGGAAAAAGTATCAAACAACAACGCAAAAAAAGGGGTTCACAAATTATCCCATTTCCAAAAACAAAGAGTACTTGGGATAGACCCTTAGGATTAGTCATGGTACCTTAGCCGGGGGGGAGGAGGAGACTCCTCAAGGATTAGCACGAATGGGTCCACGATAGCCGCCTCGACTGCCTTGGAGGTACCTTCACTTGAGGGCATAAGGAGAACTCGGGCTTCTTTTTCCGAGGCGCTAGCTGTCTAAGTAAGCGCCTGCCTAGAGAAGGGGTTGGGCAGTTGAATCAAATCAGATGGTAAGGGTGACTTCGGAGGATTCCTTGGGGACTCGGCACCATCACCTTGTGCAACGGCCCCTTCGCTAGCCGCATATCCTGCCTAGTAGCCCAAATCGTATTGTTCGTCGTAGAGAAGGGGGGGGGGCAACTTGTCTTGGTAGTCGGCTTGCAGAGTGCGTGAAATTTCTCTACAGTGCAGAAGAAGTCCTTGGCCTCAAGCTGGACGGCGTGCTCCTAGAGTAGGCGCTCAATTTCGACCATATGGGCCTCAACTTCCACCTAATGGACACTACGCTACACGGCGTTGGCGTACTTTAGGTCAGCCACTTCAGCCTCCAGCTGAGGAATCTTCTTAATCTGATTCCCTAGCACTTTGAGCTCCTTGGAGGTCTCAGACAGCTTCTAACGTAGCTTGGTCACCTCCTTTTCCAAATCGGGAATTCTAGACTCGGCATGTGCTTTAGAGTACAGGAATCGAGCTTTGTTCTGCAGGTGAGAGAGTCGACTGAGTTGGTGCTGTCGAGCGTCGTAGTACTTGGCCATGTTGCACGATAATCCATAAGTAAAAGGAAAGAAATCCATAAGAAAAAGGGAAGAATAAGAAGAAAAGAAGGAACATATGCAAGGACAAGGAGTTATCGCAACAACCACTTTAAAAGGTGTAGAGTCCCTCAGAAGATCAAGAACCTTCTTTATCACTGGGGTCCCATACACCAAGCCCAAGGCGAGCGTGACCTCCTCCTTGGGGTCCTTCAAGAGCGGCTCCTCGAATAGAGTTGGATTATTCATCAAGAGGCCTCCCGTAGGGGGAGGGATGAGATGCCGGGCGAGGCTAGGGCGGGCCCAAGCGGCCTTCACTTTTGCCTTTTCGACATGCATTTGGATCACGGGAGGTCGGATCTCACGGCTTGCCTGCGATCAGTTATTCTTCTCTAAAATCTTCTTTATAAGGGGCCGTGGAGCTGACTAAGGCCGGTCTTGGGACGAGGAGTGTCGAGAGGGCTCTTTCGATCAAAGGGGTGCTCGAGAATCCTCTCTCACCCCAAGGACAGTCTGGTTATCTGTAGATGCAAAAGGTTGAGCTCGATGACTTGATTCGATCAGAGAGTCAGAAGAGGATTCCCTAGGCCTCTTTCTTCTCACTTGAGGGTTGCGAGGAAAAGGAGGCGGGAGTGGGAAGTTGTCGCCCACGACCATTTCTTCCGTTTGTTCTAACTCCTGAGCCTTGAAAGAGACCATAATTCGGGCAAGAAGGCGGTTCAGAACATGCTCCTTAGTGCTAGCATTCCTCGGGCCTTTGAAATGCAAACAAGGCATCGATCGACCGAAAAATCCTGTGCTCGAACACCTTTCGAGATTCGAGGGGTCAAGCAGGTATTCAAGTCACCATCCAGGGAAGGAAAGCTGAAAAGACTTTGGCTAAAGCACCAAACTGGGTTGCACTAAGATCGTCCACAAGTTTTCTCATTTGCTGGGTACCGGTCACGCTACGAGCGTATGGGAGTTAAAAAAAAAAAGCATGAGCAAAAGCAAAGCGAAAAGCAATCCAATGTTGCAGCAAGGGCTTCATTACCACCTCATGAGATCATATGACTCAAACTCTTCGTTATGGTCCTCATGATCTTCAAAGGTCAATGAATACATTACTGCCTCAGGCTCGTTTGCTGTTCGATGACGTCACCAAAGGAGTACTGGATGCCAACAACGAGATACTTTCTCCCAGTTGTGTCGCTGAGGGAGTGTATAACACACGTTTAAATAAGATCAGGTCGCTATTAGTTAAACACGCTACCTTGAGGAGAACCCTAATGATGTTCATGAACACTGTTTAGGTTCTCCTCGTGTCGTGATTAATGTTGGGCACGACCTCGGGCCTCGGGCCTGAGGAGGTGGTATACGTGTAATCCCTCAAGCGGCACAAGCTTGGGACATATTATCACGTGAACCCGAATGATATTCATGTGAACATAAACGGGGTGGATCCTGGTGAAGTGCATGACCAAGGACCGTATGAGCTCGAGGGAATCTGCAAATTTCCTTAATATGGATTTAATTAAATGGGGCCATGAAAACTGTTTGACTACGACAACATCGTTTTCTACCGAGCATAAAATAATATGCAATCCCTCAAAGCCGGGCAAAGTGGGGGTCATTGAGATGTCTACTGGGGCAAGGCCGGGTAGGCCCCAAAGCAACCTTCTTACCCCGTCGACACTAGGATCACGAGAGATCAAATCTCACCCGCCTCACTGCTATTCCTCTATATCTTTATGAGGTCTTGGCCCAACTAGCAAGCAAGTGTGGGGACAAGGAGGTATTGGAGGGCTCTTTCAATTGAAGGGGTGCCCGAGAATCCTCTCTTGCCTGAGGGACAGTCTGGCTATCTCTAGACGCAAAAGGTTGAGCCTGATGACTAGATTCGATTAGAGAGTTAGAAGAGGATTCCCTAGGCCTCTTTCGCCTCATTTGAGGGTTGCGAGGAGGAGGAGCGGGAGTGGGCAGTCGTCGCCCACGACCATTTCTTCCGCTTGTTCTAACTCCTGAGCCTTGACAGAGACCACAATTCGGGCAAGAAGGCGGTTCAGAACATGCTCCTTAGTGCTAGCGTTCCACGGGCCTTCGAAATGCAAACGAGGCATCGATGGGACAAAAAAATCCTAGGCTCAACGAACACCTCCTAGAGATTTGAGGGGGTCAGCATGTATATGTAGAGCTGGAAATTTGAGCCCGACCCGCTGGGCTAGCACGACCAACCTGAAATTAAAAATGCCGACTCTAATTTTGTCGTTCAAAACCTGCCAAATTTGGCCCTACTAATTGGTCCATTGGCCTAATAGTATCAAATCAGCCGCTCGATTCGCCTGTCCACACAAATTAAATAAAAACCAATTTTTTTACTTTACTCAATTACTATCCACTTATCCAAGTTATCCTTCCAAGCCCTAGTTTTTTTGTTGGGGTTTTTGTAAAAGTTACCGAGCCTTCTCCTTCTCGCCTACCATAGCCCATGTGCCCCAAAGAAAACCACCTCTCGCCCGACGACGATCCTCCAAGCATTTTTCTGTCTCTCCTTCATCCGATTCTCGATCCAAAGGATCCTCTTCCCTTATATTTGCTTTCATCTCAGATCGCTTCTAGGTAAAAATCATCACTTTTGCTTCAAATTTTTTTTCTTGTTTGATCTTTTTTTTTTTTTTTTATGAAACATGTACCCAATCTTATAAATGCTTTTATTTCTTTTTTGATAGCCGGAATGGGTAGTTTTCAGATTCGCTTCATCTTCAACTTCGCTGGACGAATGACTAACCCTAAAATTGAGTGTTATGCTTGGTTTGGTAGATTTCGCAAAGAAATTGATAGGGTGTTTTTTTTTAAGTGTTGTTGTGTTGCTTGTTGCCTATTGGTTGTTGGTATGTTCATGCATTGAAGTTCCAGAGATAATATATTTCCAGTTTTAGAAGAAATGATGAAAATAAAAGAAACCAAGCTAAAATAAAAACCGCTTGACATAAATTTGTTCTAATAAAAACCAGTTTTTTTCTTAATAAAACCAGCTTTTTTGATAATAAAACCAGCTTTTTTCATAATAAAAACCATTTTTTAAACCGTGACGTATCAAAACCATTTTTGTTCTTGACATCTTGTTCTCCCCTGTTCTTGTTTTTTCAAAATAAAAACCAAGTCCTTTCTAACACATGGAATTGGTGGATCATATTTTTGTTTAGCTTAGATTTAACGGTCACCTCACACTTGGCTTGATTCCCGTATATCCTTATTGGTTAAACCTACCAAATATTTTATCGGAACTTGTTGATTCTACCATCATGCATCCACTTCAATGGAAATAATTTTTCCACAATTTACAATAATCAAGTATATGATTCTCGTAGGCTAATTTATTCTTTCTCTAGAGCTATTCACCAAGCATGTGAATGCTTATTTATGATAGAATTTGTTCCAATACTGTCTGAAAAGAACACCTGATTATCAGGTAACATGCACTAGAGACTTTAGATGGAAATAGGAAAGCATGTATTTCCATGTCATAAATTAGTTGAATTGCATGGTTTTAACTTTGCTACATGCATTTTACACCTTACAGAGAAAGAGAATATGCATTTTCTTAAACTGGGACTACTCTTCATTCAAACTGCCTCCTAAATAATGCTTCAATATTTGGCCATTAACCTTAAACTCATTTCCTGCATTTGATTTCAGTGTAATTGCTCCAAAAGGTGTAACTTCAATAACTATGTAAGGACCACTCTAACTTGATTTGAGCTTTCCTGGAAATAATATGAGCCTTGAGTTATACAAGAGGACTGATTCTCCTATCTTGAATTCTCTCCTCAGTATCCTTTAGTCATGCCATTTTCGCCTTATCTTTCAGAGATTCTCAGATCATTACAGTTTCATTTCGCCTTTCTTTAATTCATTCAATTGGAGGAATCTCTTTCCTTTACAGCTTAGAAATCAAATTTCAGCTTTTTGATTGCCCACAGCTTTATGTTCAAGTTCTAGAGGTAGATGACATTGCTTACCAAATGTAATTCTATATGGGGACATTCCAATAAGAGATTTATAAGCAGTTCTGTATGCCCAGTGCATCATTCAACTTTGCTGACCAGTCTTTTCTACTTGCATTTATCAAGCTCCAAAGATGGTTTTTTTGATCTCTCTATTGGATATTTCAGCTTGCCCATTTGATTGAGGGTGATAAGCCATTCCCATAACATGTTTGACTCTATATCTGCTCATTAGTTTTGCAAACAGCTTGTTTGCAAAATGGCTTCCCTCATCACTTATGATAGTTCTAGGGCCTCCAAATCTAGTCAAAATATTTATTTGAATAAACTCTACAACTGTGTTAGCATCATTTTTGGGGCAAGCTATGACTTCTACCCATTTAGATACATAATCCACAGCTAGGAGAATGTATAAATTTCTAAATGAAAGTGGGAAATGCCCCATGAAGTATATCCCCCATACATAAAAAATATGCACCACCATGATTCCTTGTAGAGGCATCTCATTTCTTCTGTTCATGTTGCCCATTCTCTTACATCTGTCACAATGTTTATCCTATTCAGAACAATCACTGAATAGAGTTGGCCAATAAAAACCTGCCTGGAGAATTTTGTAGGTTGTTTTGTCTCTTGCAAAGTGTCCTCCATATGGTGATGCATGACATTTATCCAAAATTCCAACCTGTTCTACCTCTAGTACACATCTTCTGATTATCTGATATGCTCATCTTGTAAAAAGCAATGGATCATCCCATATATAAAACCTAGCATCACTTCAACTTCTTTCTCGCTAGTAGTCAATTGTGGCATAATTCTGCAAGCTTTAAGTTCACAATATTAGCATACTATGGTACTTGAATTGATACTTGGAAAAGCTTCTCATCAGGGAAATTTTCTTCTATCTCAGTCCCTCTTTCATCTTCAATAGGCTTTTCTAGTCTTGATAAGTGATAAGCTATCACATTATCTTTGTCTTTCTTGTCTTTGATCTCTAAATCAAATTCCTGTAGCAATAAAGCCCATCTGATTAGTCTTGGCTTTGCATCTTTCTTTGTCATCAGGTATTTGATTGCTGCATGATCAGTTTACATTATGACATGAAACCCCAATATATATGCCTAAACTGCTCTCAAGTAAAGACCATTGCGAGCATTTCTTTATCAATGGTTGAATAATTTTCTTGTGCTTCATTAAAAGTCTTACTAGCATAATATATAGCTCTGAAGGTCTTGTATGTTCTTTGTCTTAGCACAGCTCCCATTACATAATCATTGGCATCACATATGATCTCAAATTATTTGTTCCGGTCTAGTGTTGCCATGATAGGAACTCTGATCAATCTGGCCTTGATTTCTTCAAATACATAATTACACTTTTCATCAAATTCAATTTTTTCTTATTTTTCAAGTAGTCTGCATAATGGCCTTGATATTTTTGAGAAGTCTTTTATAAATCTTCTATAAAATCAAGCATGTCCCAAAAAACTTCTAATTCCTTTAATCAAGCAGAGCGGCATTAGGAGTTTCAATAACATAAACTTTAGCTTAGTTTACTTCAAGTCCAATTGCATAAATTTTGTGCCCTAAGACAATGCCTTCATTTACCATAAAGTGGCATTTTTCCCAATTTAGAGCCAAGTTTTTGTCTTAGCATCTTTGAATTACAGTCTCTAAATTCTCTAGGCAATTTTCAAAACTGGATCCATATATTGAGAAGTCATCCATGAAGATCTCCATACCCTCTTCCACAAAATCAAAAAAGATAGACATCATACACCTTTGAAAGGTGGCAGGAGCATTACACAATCCAAATGGAATTCTTCTAAAAGAAAAGGTGCCATAAGGACATGTAAAGGTAGTCTTCTCCTAGTCCTTAGGGGCTATGGCAATTTGGTTATATCTAGAATATCCATCAAGAAAACAGAAATGGGGGTGTCCTGCTAACCTGTCCAACATTTAATCAATGAAAGGTAAAGGATAACGATCCTTTATGGTAGCAGTATTCAATTTTCTATAGTCAATGCATACCCTCCATCTTGTCACAATTCTTATTGGAATAAATTCATTTTTCTCATTTCTGATTACAGTAAATCCACCTTTCTTGGGAACCACATGAACTAGGCTCACCCAAGGGTTGTTTGATATTGCATAGATGAATCCTGCATTCATCACTGGATTTAGTCTTTTATGATGTTCTATTGATGTTTTTGCATTTTCCTCTAAGAGGATTTTATGCATGCAAATAGAAGGAATGATTCCTTTCAAGTCTTCTACTGACCAAGCTATCGCTTACTTATACTTCCTAAGAATCTCTAGCAGTTTTTCTATTCTTTATGCACTATCAAGTCAGCTGATATGATCACTGGTTTTGATTTTTTAGCTTCTAGGAAGGCATACTTCAAATTTTTGGGCAATTTCTTCATAATTAACCCTTTAGAGCTTTTTTCTACTTCTTGTGCCTTCCCTTCACAACTACTTGATTTTTCTGCACCCCCTTCATTTAGACTGAGTACTGTTAAATTCAGAATTGGAATTCAGAAATTCAACATCAAGATCCTCAATATACTAGAAAATCTTCTCATTTTCATTCATTGAACTCTGAATCTTACAATCATAATTCAGTTCAAAACCGATGGGAACTATTGTTTCTACATTATTACAATTAACATTATCAAATTCAGGCTGTTTCAAGCTCTGATTCAAATTGAAGAGTAGTGTTTCATCTCCCACCCTTAGAGTGAGCTCTCCCCGACATTCATCGTTGTCGCCCAGTGGGCAAGGAAGGGCCTTTCCTAGCGGTGGGACTTGTTTATCTTCTTCAATGTCAATTACCACAAAGTCCATAGGGAAAATAAATTTTCCTACCTTGATAAGTACATCTTCAAGGATTCCCTCAGGTTAAGCCAAGGATCTATCAAGCATCTGTAGAGTCATAGATGTTGGAGTAAGCTCCCCCAAACCGAGTCTTTTCACTACTGACATTGGCATCAGATTGATGCTTGCTCCTGAGTCACATAATGCTTTCCCCATTTCAAAGTTCCTTATGGTCTAAGGAATGGTGAAGCTGCCTAAATCCTGCATCTTCAATGGCAAACTCCTTTGAATCATTGCATTGCAGGTTGCTGTTAGTCTCACCACTCCTTCTTCAACAAATCTCCTCTTATTGCTCAGTATATCTTTCATGAAAGTGGCATAATGAGGCATTTGAGCCAATGACTCGGTAAAAGGGATATTAATCTCTATCTTCTTGAACATATTCAAGAATTTTGAGAATTTCTTCTCCATCTTTACTTTATGCAGCCTCTGAGGGAATATAATAGAGGGCATATATGCTTGCTTTTCCTCTTTCTTTTTCAAGTTTCCCTTCTCAATCTGTTGCTCTGTCTGCACCTCAGCTTTTCTTCTCTCTTCAATCATTTATGAACTATCCAGCTTGGTTTTTTTTCTAGTTTCTACTTGCTTGTCTTTCTTAGTCGTCATCTTCTCATCTTATGTTCTTTTTTCTAATTCCTTGCCACTTCTTAGAGTAATTGCCATATAGTTTTTGGTATTCTTCTTGGTGTCACTAAGGAAGGAATCCCTAAACTGATTTTGCATAGCTAGGGCCAATCGTCGTACTTCGGTCTCCAGATTTTTCAGAGAAGCATTGGTATTGGCCTAAAACACATTTGTGTTTGCCTGAAATGCTGCTAGCTCAGCAAATTTCTGCTCATGTATATTCAACAGTCTTTTGTTCTCTCCCATGAAGCTCATCATCTTCTCCTCAAAAGACTGGGACCTCCTTTGGTCCTGATTTTCAGCCCTCTAGCTGCCTTGCTACTACTGCCCTTGTAAACCTTGTGGAGCATATTGCTGCTGAAAGTTCTGCATTGGTCTTGGACCATGTTGTACTCCACTTCCATAGGAAAAATTCTTATGGTTTCTCAATGCAGGCGTGTCGTGGGTAGGAAGGTTTTTGTTGGGCTTGAAATTTTAGCTTATGTTGTCACTCACAAAATGAGCCTCCTTCACTTGATAGGGACCCTCATGAGCAAGTCCCTCATCAGTGATGCATTTATTTTCACCTCCTTCCTCTATTCCCAATACATTGGCTGAATGGCTTCTCCTTTCATGATTGTTCATTTTGCTCATCAGTGCATCTAGCTTTGCTTCTATAGCTGACATCTTGTTCAACTCTATCATACCACCTCCTCTCAGTCTACTGTTGTTCCCTGAAGTCTCAGTTGGAGCTCTATAGTTGCTCTCGGCCAAATCCTCAATAAGCTAGTTAGCCTTCTCAGCACTCTTTCTCTTGAATGCTCCACAGAAGTCTACATCTATGATTCCTTTCGAAGAGTAATTCATTGCATGATATAAAATATCCATTTGGGTGATCTGGTCATTGCCATGCATTGGGCATCTCTTCAGCAATTTCTTATACCTCTCCCAAGCATTGTAGAGGCTTTCCTCTTCTCCTTGCTTGAAAGCTATTATCTCCCTTATTCTCTCAGATGTCAAGGTTGGTGGGCAAAATCTCTCCATAAAAGCTTCCACCAGCTCCTCCCAGTTGTCAACTGATCCATATGGCATTGACTCAAACCAACTAGCTGCTACATCCCTCAATGAGAATGGAAATAACTGTAGCTTGATGATGTTTGGATTGACCCCATTCAGCTTAAATGTATTTGCCATCCTCAGAAATCTTCTTAGATGCTCATTAGGATTCTCACTGGGATGCCTTGTAAATTGATGTTGCTGCACCATGGTGATCAGAGTAGGCTTCAACTCAAAATTATTGGCCTGAATGGTTGGTTGCCTTACAGCTAAGTATTCATTTTTTATGATTGGCCTCTAGAAATCTTCCATTGTTTTTTGTCTTTAAGGTCTTTTTGCTATTGTTTCTAGTTGGTACATTCTGATCAGTCCCTTCTTGCTCTGCCATAGCTACTTTTTCTACTACTCTAACCTTCTTCAGATTTTTCGAAGTTCTCTCAATTTCAGTGTCTACTGGTAGCAATTATGATTTTTGCCTTCTGTGCATATATTAAGTACCTGAAATAATGATAGACTAAGATCAAAGTGAGATCAGTAGGTAAATGAAATATTCTATGATAAGCTCGATAAAAAGATCAGTGGCTGAATAAGCCACTATAGTTAAAACTATTTTTGGTTTTTTTGATAAAAGATAAAAGAAAAATGTCTAAACTAGCAATTCTCTTTTTGACAAGAATATTGATCTTTAAATTTTACTTCAATCCCCAGCAAAGGCGCAAAAAACTTGATTGACTTGATTTTTACATAGACCCAGAAAGCAGCGTTTTACGATATCCTTTGCCAAAAAACTCTTTAATCTCAGCCAGTTTTGCTAAAAACTTGTTTAGCTACATTTGTAAATACTGTTTTCTGCTGAGTGTAAAATAATCTACAATTTAAAATTGATTTTGGTCTAAATCACTTCAAGTGCATAGGTAATATAAGTAATAAAGTGGATTTAAAGTCCAAAAATCATTCCCACGAGGATTGATTGAAAATCTAAAGATCAACTACCCCTGCTACTTAAGATAGTCCTATTAGAACAATTGTTTTGATAATTTGTAAGCTAACTGAATAAACTATAAGAAAATTAATTTTTGTTTAGTTTTCTCCATTTTAAAAGAAATTAAAAAAAAAAAAAAGAATCAAGATCTCTGGGAATTTTAAATGACCACGAGAAATGAACCAATGCTCTAATCATCAATTTGCAATAGGTAAAAAAACAAGTTAATTATGGGTTTGAAATCTGGACATGTCCAAGTATAGCCGTGGAAACCTCCTAACACTACACATTTCACTAATTAAATTATCATATTCCTAAGCCAGGTCAATGGGTTTAAGTAGCTACTTTTGATGTGACCCTTTTGCATATATGGTTGTTTTTCCTTTCTAGTACTTCCTGACCATTTTGGGAAGGCTAGGCTTGTCCCCATAGACGGGATAATACAAGCCTTTCAATTCAATTGACCTCCAATCCACAATTCATTAGAATGCTCTTTCTCTTTGATTAGAATCACTTGCTGGGATCAAGATTGATACGCGAGTGAGATGAAACCTCTAAAGGTGAAATATGATATCTCGACAAATTGTCTTTAGCACAGGGTAGGAAACAATTATGGCGAAGCATCAAAATTACACTTAGAGTACATTAGTTCATTGAATATCAATGAGATATACCCTCAAATGACTGCTCTTTTCTCTTAGGTAGTCCATCTTTGTGTCACTCAGAGGGATCCTGGAAACCAGAACAAGGACACGACTCCTTCTGGGTATAAATCACTGGTATTCAGAACAACTCCATAAACGAGCCATATCAATTAGATCTACCTAATTTTCATACCCACAACTTCAGTAAATTGCTACAAATTGATATTCAAACATCAAATTCCTTCTCAGAGGAAGCTTAGCCTTTCAAATTTGGATCACAAATCATAATGACTAGTTGATCAAACAAATTCATTGAAGTTGCAATCAAAACTGAAATCAAATGAATTCTAGAATATTTCTAGATTTCACTAAAATTCAAACACAATTGAAAACTAAATAAACATTAATTTGAGCTCCATGATTCACATAAGATCAATTACTCCGATTCAAATAAAAATAATAATAAAAAATAAAATATATATACAGGAAATTCAGTCCTCCTCAAGAGCTCAAGGTTTTCTAGAAGTTGAGCTAAAAGTTGGGCACATTACCCTAGGCGCTTTCTATTTATAAGCCCTAAAATGCTAGGCTAGAATTTTAGGTTGAATTCGTGGATTTCCATGCAGGCGCAATAAGTGTCTTTGTCACGACATTGCATCTTAACTTGTGTCTCCAGGCTTTATTATAGCTTTGTTGCAACATTTATGTCATGTCTTCAATGTCTACCTTTTGTCAAGTCTGTCGCAACATAGTTTATGAATGTCGCGACATAAGTGCAGTTTCTTAGGTCTTCATCCTTGTTGTGAGTTTGTCGCAACATTCCTGCCTTGTATCCAACTTGAGTCATTTTCGTGACAAAGTTTTGAAATGTCACGACATAATTTCCATATCTTGCAGTGTTAGCCTCTGAACTGTATGTTGCGATATAGTTGTGAAATGTCACAACATATTTCATGCCTTGATCATTTCATTCTTTGAAATGTTTGTTGCAACATCAAATCTTTGTTGTGACAAACTCAATCATGACTTGCCTTCATTATCTTCCAGCTTCTATCACGACTAAGTTCGCTTATGTCGCGATAGAATTTCTTCCTTCTTCAATTTTCTATGTCGCGATAATCAATTTCTATGTCGCGACATTGTTTCAGTGTGTCTTCATTGATTTCTCTCTTCATTTGTTGCGACAAAGTTTTAAACGTCGTGATAAAGTTTTTCTGCCATTTGCCCTATTCTTTGTCGCAACATAATTATAAAATGTCGTGACATTCTTCTGGCCTTCCATCCTCAGTTTTGTTGCAATATTCATTTCCATGTCATGACAGAATTTTGGTGCTTCTTTAGCAACTTTTCTCATGCAATGTTGTGACAATACATCTATTTTCAGACTTCCATTGTGTTGTGACATTCATTTATGTGTTGCAACATTTTTCTTGTACTTCTTCTCATATTGTGTCGCAACATAATTGTGAAATGTCGCGACAATCTTTCGACTATCATCTTGCACTTTGCTTGGTCTTTGTTGCGACAAACTTCTACAAGTTGCCTTTGGGTTTTGTTGTGACATTGTAAATTATGTCGCGATATTTTCCATTTTCCCGCTTTAGCAATTTTTTTTGCTGCTTTTTCCTACCCTTTTCGCTTCTTTTGCATTAAACCACAAAATATAAATCTGGGTGAAGATTCCATAATTCATCATTGAAATAGACCTTAAAATATCAAATAAGCATGAAAAATGGGCTTAAAAATGGATGAGTTTTGGACTCATCAACATTTGCTCGAGGGTCCCTAATAGGCTTGAGCTAGGTGAGAACACCGTCAGTGTCTGTGCGTGAGATCACTTCCCCAGACAAGGGCGAAGAGGGGGGTGATTCTTCCCCCACACGATCGCTCGTGAGATGTTTTCCATGGGCTATCCTGTGAGTTCCTTTGTGCCATCACTGAAACGATGCCTGAGGGACAAGCAAGGGGACAAAAAAAAAAAAAAAGACATGTTCCTCTGAAACTTACAATGAAGGGTGTTGCGTCTGGAAAATCTACAGGTCGATAAGCACCGAAGAAGAAGAGAAGTGGAGAGGCCAGAACAAAGACGAATCAAAGTGAGGAAGAAAGCAAGAGAACCCCCGGCAAACAGAAGGCGAGATTATATACCTACAAATCCGATGGCGTGGGTAGAAATCCCAAGAGAAAACGTTTGATGCACTGGACGTGTGTGGAGACATGCAGCGGGGAGGCGAATCTGGTCTTTGCTTGGCTTGTGAGCATCGGGACTCTTTGTAATAAGCGTGGCAGTTGCTTGGGTGTTGGAGACAAATGATTTGGCATCGGGTGGCGTCTTGAGGAAAAGCAAAATTTTACTCCATTCGAGCCACAGGGGATGGAATGGGCGCTAGAGGCTGGTGGAGTGGGTGATGAACCATAGAGCACGTGCCTTACGTGTGTGCGCGTAAGCCGAGGATCAGTCGAGATGACCGATCTAGATCTAGCCGCGTAGAGAAGGGCCCGACATAGCTACCTACTCGGCCAATGTTGGGCAATTGTGAGGTGGCTCGGGCGCGCGAGAAGATCGCTCCTGCTCAGAGCGGGAGAGAAAAATGACGAAGAAGGCATGCAGGCCCAGTAGGAACATGCGTTATGAGGAAATTTATGGTAGAAGAGTAATTTGATAGTGAATGTATAACGTAAGGGAGTAAAAAGCCAATAAATATCCCGGTTAAGTATTGTGCATGTAACATTTCCCCCCTCCCAAATGGGTATAAAAGGGGGGAAAGGGAGATCGATGAAAAACTGAAAACTTTTGTTATGATCTATTTTGTGGAAAGTCAAGACCAATGTGCAGATGATATGCTAAAATAATAAATGAGGTGTTTGGTTACACACATCATCTGCCATTAAGTGGCTGCTGAAAATGTAGAAGCTACTAGCATTTATAACCGGATCAAATCAATGATGTCTCCTATATGGTTTTAATTTAATGCATAGTGAATGCCAGAAAGGCACCTAATGGTCCAACCATGCAACCCTCGGTCAGGTCATCACGTGGAAATGATTATGCAAAGGAACAGTTACACCTAAAATTCAAAATCATTGGAAAACTAAGGGTATGGCCATTATTGGTTTAGTTGATAATGATAGTTAATGTTGACAGCTAATTATAAATTATTGTTTGGTAAAATAGTTGATAGTTAATTGAAAGTAAATTTACCCATATAAATATGATAAAGAGATATAAAAATAATACACACAAATAAAACCATGCAAATACACAAGCAAAACACAAATGGGATTCTCCAATTTTGTTGCAAAAAATAACGATCAGATCACGCTACATGGAAGTGAAAAGAAAAAAAATTTGCTATCTAATACAAAGACTGTTCATTTTTTGTTTGATTTCGGTTCGCATATTTTAATCATAAAAATATTAATAAAGCTAAGAAGAGTATAATAAAAACTCCCAACCCTTTTTAAAAATAATTGTAGATCTATTATTATATATTTTTTTTAATATAATGTTATAGATTAATAATCAGGTCATGAAACTAAGCATAGTTTATTAAATACATAGTTTATAATAAATAAAATTAATTTTAATATTTTAGTTTTTCATATTTTATTTCTTTATTTTTGTTTTTATGTCAATATATTCATATATCATGTCGTAAAAATTTTATTTTGTAGTAGAATTTATTTTGAGTTATGATTTTATAATATTAAAATTTTAAAATTAATATCAAATTAAAAATATAATTATCACAAATAAATTAAGACATATTTTTTATTTAAAATATTTATATGTATACAAATAAATTAAGAAAAAAAAATTAAGGATGAAATTTTAATTTAAAAAAAATTAACTTCGTGATAAAAGTATTCAATAAAAATATTATCTCAAAATTATAAAATAATTAGGTAAAGTTTATAAAAATAAAAGTTTGTTTGATAATTTATAGGATAAAAAAAAGCTCTAATTTGTAGCTTTTTCCAATCAACTAATGATTAGCCATAATAAGCTACCAGAAGCTGATTAGGTATCTTTACCAAGCACCCTACAAGAGTTGATTAGGGTGAATCAATTATCAACTCCTAATTGCCCCTCTAATTGCCCCTATGTTTGGTTTTTATTTTTGAAAAATGTTTTGTGTTGGCAAAAAGCAGCGAAACGAGGAAAACGTGGAGCAACGTTGGGATTGGTTTCTTTTGTCGTAAACACAAAGAACACAAAAAAAAAAAAAACTACCAAGTTCGAGGAAAATAATAATTTTGAAACGTAAAATTGTGTTCTTTATTGTCTTTAAAAACAGTTTTCAAAAAACAATAGCAAAGCGTCTTGTAAAGACTATTTAATTTTGTTTTCGAAAAAATGTTAAACGTTTTTTTAGAAATTTCATTGATTAGCTCTTGAGGCATTCGTCTCAACGCCATAAACCCGGCGTCTTCAAAATATTTAGAGGATGACCATGACATCAGGTTGATAGTAAGAATAAGCTGACTCAAGACTACGCAGTGGTAATCCCCAAGATGTCACAGAATCATAAGATTCAGATGCGATGAAGCGTATTGTGAACAAAGTTTGATATGAAACTGCAATACAGTTGAAGCAATTTACATTAATACAAATCGTGCATGTAGAAAGCTAACTAACAAATCAATTGTGTATGACGCAATACACATTCTATGAGTTGACGATAAAACAAAAAAAAAAAAACAAAAGGAAAATCATTGAAAACCGGTCAGTGGAAGAAAGCAACATTTATTGAGAGAGATAGTCCAAATATGAGTAGATGAATGATTGGAGTGGTGATTTCAGGTCAATGAAGGCAAAAAAACCCACCCTCATTTCTAAAGGGATGAAAAGAAATAACAGAAGGAGCTACGGTTTCCAGATGAGATGAGAGATCACTCACGTATAAAAATTCTTGAGAACAGTTTTTAAAAACACAAAGAACAATAAAACACCATTTTGGTGTTCTTTGAAAGATGTTCTTGTTTTTTTTTAATTTAGTAAATTTTTTTGTGTATTTTATGAAAAAAAAAACCTAAAAATCAAACATGTTTTCTATGTTTTCTTTGTTCTCCTTATTTGTTAGAACAAAAAACAGTTTTCAAAAACCGTTAATAGGCGAACCCTAATATTCAAAATCATTTGCAATTTCTTTATTTTTTTTCTCTCTCTTATTTTTGTCATTAATTTTTAAAGAAAGTACCATGAAAAATATTATAGTATTTTCCTTCGTATTTTCTTTTATATATATTCTACTTCATTTAAACTTAAGAAAATAATTTTCTGGAATATTTTTATCTTTCCTAACATTTTCAGAAAAACTAAACGCAACCATAAATTTAAAAATAATAATAATTCTACTTTAGTTTCTTTCATCTTTTTATAATGAAACCAAACATGAAAAAAGTTGTTATTCTAGGTTATGTTTGGTTTATATAAAATGAAAAAATAAATAGAGAAAAAAAGAAAAAATAAACTCAACAAATAATTTTTAGGGGAAATGACGTAAACATGCCCTAAGGGGAAATGTTTTAAAAATTGCCCACCTACTTTTGGGAGTTTAAAGTTAAAATAATTCATTTAAAAAAAATTACATATGCAGATTTCTTTTCAAAATATTCACAAAACTAATATTTTTATTTTATAAAATCGTATTTATCAATTGCAGTTTTGAAAATAAACCTTAAAACTGCATTCATAAATTATGGTTTTAAAGTAAATTTAAAACTGCATTTGCCAACTACGGTTTTAAGATTAAGGTCTTGTTTGGTTTTGTTTGGTTGAGCTGATTCAGGAAGCTATCAGGAGCTAATAGTTGATTTATCCTCAATCAATATTTACAAGGTGTTTGGTAAAGATACATAATCAGCTCATGATAACCAAGGATAAAAATATATGTTTCGATAGATATATCGGAGATATATTTGTGGATTTTTTTTTTTAAATATCAATAAATCCGAAATTATTCAAAATTAATATACTTGTATTTATTTTATACATTAACATTAATTTATCCTAGTAATTGATTTATCTTAAAAATTGATATTTTTAATCTTTATATTAAGACTTCATCAAAATTATATACATATACATATATATATATATATATATATATATAGTATTTTCAAAAATTAAAAATATTAATGTGAAAAAAAAAGTGATAGTAATTTTTTTTAAGAAAAGCATTAATAGATAAAATTAAATATTTAATATTGAAATTCTAATTTAAATAAGTTAAATTCATGGAATAATGTAAAATAATTTTTAAATTTAATAAATTTAAGTTAGATGTAAATGATATAAAAAATACTTTTTAAAAAAATTTCATTAAAATAATTAGAATTACTATTAAAACAACTTTTATACCAAATTAATTAAATGGCTAGTTGGCCTAGGGAAATGTCTCGAAATATCATCGATATTTATAAAAAATTGTCAAAATATCCTTTAATCGATAATCGGTAGAGCTTATCGTATTGGGTTTGTCCGATACCTATATCCCTAAATTTCAAACATTGGTGATAATTGATTAGGGGTAAAAAGCTTTTGATTAGAAAAAGTTAAAATCATAGTTTTCTTATGAAAAGCTCCTAAAAAATATTACTTTTTCCATTTATATCATTTTTCCTTATTTATCTAATCTTTTAAGAAATTGGTTATATATATATATTTTAAATAAAATTGGTTATATCTCTTAAGAAATTGGTTATATGGAAAAATATCCACGAGAAAAATTAATTTCACAATTTTTTTATAATTAGTATTACCTATTTGGTAATTATTTTGAATAATGTTTTTATTCTTAACAATAAAAATATAAAAATCTTGTTTGAGAATAGAAAAATTATTTTATATTTTATACTTTTACTAATAAAAAAGATGTTTTTAGACTAATTTTTAACTTTTTTTATTTTTTTATTTATGTCAAAAATGATTATCTAAGCATATAAAATTATTAAGTATTAAAAAAAATAGTTAAAGCAATAGACATACAAATTATGTTTTTAAAATAAAAATTATGTTTGTAAAATATAAATAAATATATTTTTAAAATTTTAAAGTCTCAAACAAACTTTTATTCTAATAAACTATTTATGTTACCTAATTCTTTTATAATTTTGAGATAATATTTTCATTCAATAATTTTATCATTAAGTTTATATTTGAAATTTTATCCTTAATTATTTTATATACAGATAAATATTTTAAATAAAAATTTGTTCTGATTTATTTGTGATAATTATATAGATTCAAATTTTATTTTTAATTTGAAGATAATTTTTTAATTTTAATTTTAGTTATTTAATATAATAAAATCATAACTCAAAATAACTCTACTTCAAAATGATATTTTATGACATGATAATAAACAGGGCCGGACGCAAATAAGGACGATGGGGGGGCAAATGTCCCCCCTCAATTTTTTTTTTCAATATTTTTTATTTATTTATAAGGGAAATCCAGCGGGGGAGGCAAATATGCTCCCCTTCAAATCTAAACAATCCTATACTATTAAGTTAAAATGTCCCTGACACCCATTTATAGTTTTGAATTTTTAAGTTTTAAAGTAATTTTATCTATATTTGATTTTCTTCACGACTATATTTGATTCCCAAAAATTTTGAAAGAGAAATCAAAGATAAGAAAATAAGAAAGAAAAACATCAAGGAAAATAAAATAAAATAAAATTCCATAAAATATTTTTATTTGCTACCTCAAATCAATTTTATTTGTTTAAAACTCATCAATATAGATTAAATAATTTTAAAATATTTAAATTTTTAAGTAATTTTATTTATATATGGTTTTCTTTAAAAAAAAATTATAGTACAATCAAACATAAGAAAATTATTTTCCTTACAATTTTTTTCTTTGCTTAATATTTTCCGAGAACCAAATATAAATAGTTTTCATGAAGACTTGAACCCGGTTCTTCCCCAACCCTTCAATTACTAAGTGAGGCCTTATTGACACTTAAATTTTTTTATTAGACAATTAAATATGAGAAGATAATTTTCATGCTTGTGTTTTTTTCTTTTAACGTGCTCGAGAAGCAGCCATGGCTTATTTTGCTTGATCGCGCGATTATAAATATTTGTATGCCTTAAAAGGACAAATAAAGAAATTTTTATGAAAGTATTATTGTAGGTCGTTGAAACCACAGGTATAAAAAGAAAATAATAATAAAAATGCGATTTTGATAAATCGGATCTTTCGTTTCTCTACAAATGAGCTCTATGATCGCCAAAACTCCTTAATCAGGAGTTTGAACAGACTCAATGTGAGTTTTCTTATAGATTGCACTCTAGATTTAAGAAAATAACATAATTAAAAAACATAAAATTATTTTGTTCTTTTTTTGATTAGTTTTCTTGTTCGTAAGAATTCCTAGAAAACCTAGGACGTTAGATCTTGAGTTAAAGAAGACGAAAGGTAAAATCTTGATCTTCTTTGTTATCATACGGATTATAACTTTGTAGTGCTGAACAACATGTTTGGGTTAACCTTGAAAGGTTTGACTTTTATTAAGTTCAAAGAAAAAAAAAATCAATATATGATGATCTTTCGGTTTAGGAAGATGAAGATTTTATTTGAAAAAAATATAGAGAGAGGAAGGTGGTAAGCACCTTAGAAATAAAAAACAAAAGAAAAAAAAAGAAGAGAAAAAGGTGGTAGGGGATCAATGTAGGCTATGAAATTGAAAAGAAAAATAAAAATAAAAAACAAAAGAAAAAAAATGAGAGAGAAAGGTGGTAGGGGACCACCGTAGGTTATGGAGAGATGGACAAGAGAAGATTTGTGTTTTTGTATGACATGTGACTTTGAAAAGTTAAAGGTGAGAATAGTTAGACAAATAATAATAATAATAAAGATGTAGGCTTGATGACCATCTCTAGGCTTGGTACAGTGAATGTGACTTATGGAATAAAAAAAAAACTAAAAAGGAAATTTTTTTTATTATGACTTGAGCTTTTGAAAAGTCAAAAGAATATTTAATCATATTTAGGTAGGCATGGTAAAAAGACAAAACAGACCATATACTTGAAAACCTAGGTATAGAATGCCTAGAAAATTTTAATTATGATAAATAATTAAAAATGATAACAATATTAATAACAATAATAGTAGTAATAATAGAAAAATAGAAAGAAAAAAAAAAGGGTTCGTATTTTAATGGTTTCTGTTTATTATTCGTTTTAGGTGGAATAGACTCTTAATTGGATATTTCAGAGTTATTCAAGACTTCCAAGTTTGAATTGAGGTAAGGGAAAATTAATGCAGTTTTTTTTAAAATGTATTTCTACACAAAAAAAATTCAAAATGTGGATCAAATATATTTTGCATGGAAAGTATGTAAAACTTTATGTTTTGTTAGGATATAAATTATGCAGATATTATGTTTTGTGAATGAATTTGTTAGAAATTATGTTTTTTTTTTACTCTGGTAGTTCGGCCCTATCAATGGGAATAATTATTGACTTTTACATTCCTTGGTGAGGGATGTAATTGATTTGAACCCAACCTCTAGGGGTTTTGATTAGAGGTTACCAGTATTAGTAGTGTTTGGTTCCGTCTACCTTAAAAAGAACAATTTGAGGCTAGCCACCCTTTTGAAAGTCTGTGAGTTAGGCGCGAATTCGATATTTATGACCCGGTATAAAAGTTTTGATTTGAATGTTTGAATGAATTTGATATGAAGGTGTTTGGATCGAAGTAAATCTTTTTGTTTAAATATTTGAATGTATTGACAAAAAAATTTATGAAAATGATGATGATAATATCTCTTATTTTCTTTAGTGATTTTGAAAATGTTTGATGCATGAGCTGCGTTAATACGCTATTAGGCTTACGACTCATTACGTTTGTTGACTATTTTTTTAGGTGATCCTAGTTCTGGTGATGAGTGATTGGCTAGGATGGGAATTCGTCTTTATTAGGATTTTTTATTTTGAATTTCATCATGGACCTTGTTTAGTTGGTGAACTTTTGTCCATTTGGATTATTTGATTTTAGAGTTGTTAGAAGTATTTGGACAATTGTTTTTAGACTTTATGTTAGTTCGTACTTTAAGGTTGAGAATTAGAAAGCATTTATTAGTATGAAATTTTGGAATTGGTAATATTAGAATGTTTCACTTTTACTCTGAACAGGTATGTAGTAATTGGATTTAAACCAATTACAATGATGAATGATTGTGTCCCTTTGGATTTGAGGTGTGAAATAACAATCATTCCTCTGGACCGAGTTTCAGGGTGTGACAATTTTGACATATAAATAAAAAGAAATAAAAACAATTAATTTTATTTATCATAAATTATATATTCAATAAACTTTGCTGGCCTGATTATTAATCTCTGTAATATTATAATAAAAACAATAGATATATGATTATTTAAAAAAATAATAATTTGTTGGATATGTGATTAAAGTTTTTATTGTACTTTAGTTTTTATTAATTGTTTTGGTTTGATGAAAATATAGTGGAACCAAAATCTAACAAAAAATGAACAAAGTTTGAGGTTATATATAGAAAAGAAAGATCCTTTTGATCTTTATAGGATATAGTCTTACATTATTTTTCTACAATAAAATTCGAGAATCCCACTTGGGTTTTTGCTTATGCATTTGCATGGTTTTGAGTGGATTTTGGCCGTTCTTAAAGCACATTTTTAATAAAATGCTCTGCTAACTGCTGGTCATTCGCAAAAAATAATAATAGTATCGATCTGAAGCTATCAACATTATCTATGTTTATTATTTTTATATCTCTATATCATATCTATATAGGTAAATTTACATGATCATTTCTGGGTTGTCGCTATTTTGCAACGGTAATTTATAATCGGTGCAGAGCACAAGCATCGGCCAACTAGCTATAAGTATAGCTATTTGCTGAACCAAATTTGATCTAATTTTTAAAACCGTAGTTGATGAATACAGTTTTAAGGTTAATTTTTAACATCGCATTTGGTGACTATAGCTTAAAAAGAAAAAAAAACTAGTTTGATAAATATTTAAAAAAAAGTCTATATATGTCATTTAAAAAAAAAATATTTACTTTGAGAGTTTAGGGCTAAATTGACCTTTTATAGAAACAAAATAGCCAAAATGTGTTACTTTTTAAAGTATTATTCAAAATAGCCAAAATGACCTTTTTAAAGTACTACTTTTTAAGGCTAAATTGACCTTTTACAGAAACAAAATAGGTGAAATGTGTTACTTTTTAAATTATTATTCAAGATAGCCCTTACCACACATTACAGCACCTTCTCTCTCTTATGAGTCATCACCCCTATTAGGGGTGGATGGGCAAAAAACCTTAAAAAACCGATCGATTGAAAAATCAAACTTAAATCGAATTGAAAAATAGGTTAGTCGAATCAAGCAATTCGGTTTTGATTTTTGTTTTACTCAAATCTCGGTTTCAATTTAGGTTTCGGTTTACAAAATATAAAAATCATGGTTTTGGTTAACCAACCGAATATATATATATATATATATATATATATATATATATATATATATATATATATATATATATATATATATATATATATATATATATAATAAATTTTCCCTCTTATATGAGTTATGGTTTCCCACTTTTGTCCGTCGTTTTATTTTTTTACCAAAACCAGAAAACTTTCATATTTTCGCCGAAGCCGAGCGTATAGGCGTGATTTTTGGATTGGTTTATTTTTCTATTGACGTTGTTAAAACATGTGATTTATTAAAAAATTGTGATTAAATTATATAATCTTATGCATTTTATATATTATTTGTGAATGTATTATAAATGCACAAGTGTCATGAGATTGCAAATAAATAGATTGTATTCATTTTTTTTTTCTTTGCATTTTTTTATTGTATTATAATAATTATTATAATTTGAACTTTAATATATGATTGTAGTATTGAAAATTTATTTTTTAATTATGATTTTTATTTTATGCCACAATCCGTTTAACCGAACCATGCCCACCCCTAACCCCTACCCTCTCTCTCTTTCCCTCTCACCGCCCCCCTCATCTAGCCCCAAACACACTCTCTCTTTTGAGTCTTTCCCCTATTTTCCCCTCTTTACCCTTTAAGTAAAATAAATTTATAATTTTTTTTGTTTATATGTGTAATAAGCAATAAACGTTGAGTTTTGAAAGGCGTAACATCAGGGGAGGAGGGGTTAAAGTTGAGTCACGTGAAATGGTTTGCTACATTGTAACAAAGTGTTTAATTGTTAAAAAAAAATTCTAATAATTTTATGGCTGCCCATTTACTAGATTTATCTCTTCTTCCTCTTATCTCCTCTCATCTGAAAACCATAGTTCCTCATGTTCTTATTTTTCATCTCGTTAGAAAGGAGATGTGATTTTTATTCTTATTTGGCGAGAATTACATAAACCGACGTCACTTAGATTTATCTTTTCTATAACCCAATAAGTGAACTTTAAACTTGATTTGAGTTTTATTCGATTTTTTGTTTTGTTTTTGTTTTATTACCGTTGATTTGTTTATTACGTGTGATTATAGCCATTTGTATGACGGTTGATTTGTTCGTTGGGTTTAGTGTAAAGCGATTGGCTTGGTAGAGTTGTTCCGGTCGTCGAGAAATCATAGTAAGTTCGCATCCGAAAAAAATTGGTCGATCTCGTCGATTTATCGAATTATCGGGTATGGTGGAAAAACCGCGACATTGAGTTCCGATAGTCGATTAAATGAAAATTCGTCAAAATATCATGAAAATCGGTGATATAACGTTGATATATCGGATAGATATGATAAATCACAATATTATCGCATCTAGTAACCATGCACAAGTCATGAAATTAATCACCAAAAATATCGCCAAAAAATCGGTGATATTTGGTCGATTTTACCGATAAATGGGCGATTTTTTTTAAAAAAATCGTGCCTAGAGCTGGCCTTGGACGTTTTGAAAGAGCCATACAACCGAGATTTGAGTCACGTTTTTAGGGAATAATCAGTTTTTTTAAGGAATTTAAATATCTAAATAATAATAATAATATATATTAATAGATATTAAATATCTAAATAATAATAATATCTATTAATAGATATTAAATAATATATCATTTAAAAAATACTTTAAATATCTAAATAATAATAATAATAATATATTTTAATATATATATATATATATATATATATATATATATATATATATAAATTTTAATATTCAATGGTACTTTTAAAGATAAATATTATCTTATTTTTAAATAAAAATTAATAATTTTTTTTTCTCAAAGAAATAGTTTTTAATGGATGAAATTTCAATAATATATATATTTTTTGAAGATCAAATCTTTAAGTTCCAATAATATATATTTGTATTTTTAATATTACGATTATTTTCATTCAATAATAAAATTTTAAAAGATAAACATTATATGAGCAATTTTAAACATTTTCAAATATTTTCATCAAATTTATATATATTTTTATTTTACCAATATTTATGTAAAAATATTATATCCGTAAAATCCAAATACTTTTATATCCGTGTTTATTGATATTTTGATAATTGGTCATATCAAATCCATATTCGAAATCTTAAGTATTTTAGGTATTTTAAGATTACCAATTGTATAAGCCTTGAGTCGTTTATTCTTGTTATTAACTTAGATGTTATGTTATATTTTAATGCTTTTAATATTTTGATTTATGTGTTTATATGTAATGTCTTGCTATTATGAATCAATAAATTTTATATTTTCAAAAATATATTTGTAATTTTTTTTACAACAAAATAAATTTGTAATTAAATTTTAATATAAAAATAAAGATTATTTTTATTTTTAAAGTTAAAGTATGTTTTCTTATTATTTTTTAAAATACTATTTATTGATATATATATATATATATATATAAAGTAAAAATATAATTAAAATATTTTAATTAAAAATTTAAAAGTAAAAAAATCATATCTGGCTATAAATTATTTTATTATTGTAACTAATTAGTATAAAATCAAAATTACTTTTATTATGTTTCGGTTAATCAAAGCATGCCAAAAAATGATCGGTTTTTTATTTATTATTTATATAAACACAAAATCTAACTATAATAAGGTTATATCGGATTTTCGGTTAACTTGAATAAAAAAATAAATTTTTGATTGAGCTAACGACGCTCATTATACAACATAGTACATGCAGAGAAGCAAAAAGGGAGCCAATTAGAGGCAAAAAGAGGAGGAGGGAAGCAGACTGAAGACAAGGAGAGATGGATAGAGAGTGATTGGTGAAGACAGATTCCAGGAGATTGTAAAGACAACTTCTTCTGTATTTCTTTCCCTAATTCGTTTGATGCTGAAAATATTTCAGTTTGTAATGAAAATCATGATGAACTAACTTTCCTCTCTAGGGTTTTGTCAATCCTAACCGCACCATTATGGATTAATACTTTAATTGTGGTTTATTTAATATCGATATGAATTTCTATGGTTATTTTACTCCTGAATTTAATCACATGTCATTATTTGTGGAAATTGTGGCATCTTAATCTTAGGAGTCGATATCGAGAGATGATATTTCGTGGGACATGGAATGGCAATGACTTTGGTCGATTAGAGAATAGAGATATCACTGCGTTAAGTGTAGAACTAAGTTTGCACGTTCATGCATCTTGGAGTCGGTCGGCAGTCTGTCTGGCGTAGCGAGATAGGCAATTATATCTTAGAGAGAATATCTTTGTGAGCGCTATCGACCATTAACATAAATCATATGGTATATTAAATAAATCTTGTTATCCCCAGGTTAAAATCTCAATCAGTGTGGTGGAATTGAAAGGCAAAACCACAAGCGCAATTTAGTTCGTGAAAATTTTATTCTATCCGAAAATTGAGAATGAAAATTTGATGTATTTGTCTTTAGTTTCGTTTTAGAAAATAGTTCGTCGCGAATTTGATTGAAAATAAGAATAGAAAATCAGTTTTGTAAAACCATTTTCTTGAAAATGAAGTTATAAAATGTTGAAATAAATCCTTGTTTTCGGGTTGAATTTAGAGAAAGCCGAGGAGAACAGTAAAGCCGGTTTTTACGATTAAGTATATAAAAAATGTTGAAAATAATTGGTCGTTTTCTTTGTTTTGGAAATTTTGTTTTTGTCTGAATACCATGCTTAAGCGTGTTTCGCTTGTTTTTTGAAAAGTTTGAATGAAACGAAGAAAATTTTATCTCTTACTTGAGTGCAGAAGTTTTCCTGTAATTACCTTAAATTGAAATTTTAATATTAGGCTTTCTCTTTAATTGATTAATTTTATTCATAATTCGCTATAAGTCACGGATCAAATATTGTCTAAATCACTAAATCAATGCTTAGCTTACTCTTCATAGGAGCGACACTTGACTAGTCAGCTACGCTCGTGAACTCGAAGCGTACATTTGCGCGCCGCAGTGCATTTTACCAACTTTTACATGCTCACTTTTCGGCTGTCGAGGATTTTTATAAGCGCCATATAAGCTCACTACGTTCAAATTATAATAAATAAAAAAATACAAAGAAAAAAAATGAAAAGATTGTGATTTATTTTATGCAGACCAAGAAGATTAATTAAGGAAAAGAACATTGAATGGGAGTGGGAAAATCAATGCTCACATGAGTAGGGAAACCTATTTTAGTTTTTTTTTTTATTGATTAACTTAAATCACAATTTTTATATTTTGTAAACCAAAATCGAAAAACGAAACCGAGATATGTATAAAACAAAAAACTTAACTCGAATTGATCGGTTTGATTAACCTATTTTTGGTACAGTCTCGATCAATTTAATTCTTTTTTGGTTTTTTTGCTCTCGATGTTTACTGTGGAAATTCTTTGCAAGGTAAAGAAGCTTTTACTATGATTATAACAAGTATTAGTTTTAGATAATTATGAAAATCACTTCAAATAATTATTTGGTTTTTTGAAAATCTACTTTTGAAATTAAAGCAATTTCTTAGTGTTAAAATGAAAGAAATAAGAAATAAATAAAATTTATCAAAATACAAATATATAAATATAGACTTTTTTTATGGATACCTATGTAATCTAAGAGCATCCCCAATCATAGTCTGAATTTAGACTCGAGTGGGATGTACCAGTATTTGAAGATGATGGATGCTTTGGAGGTCGACTCAATAAGCCAGATTCATTTTAGCTCGAAATCATTTATTAGTGCTTGAGCATTTTATTTTATCAAATTAGAATATTTTTATGAATATGATATATTAAATATTTTTATTTTTATTTAAACATAAATATGAAATTATGTTAAATAAATAAAACTCTAATAAATAAAAATATATTAAAACCCTAAAAATTCATTTTAAACTAATAAATATTATATTATAGAGTATCATGTTACCTTAGAAAATAAACAACATTAATAAAAGCTATATAATAAAATTACATTAACCAAATGATAAAAATACAATATAAAAACTAATACGGTGGTATACCACTTTCATAAAATTACTACAATTACCATTATTATGATCACTTAGATCCACTTCCTTGGGATTTACAAGTCATTTTTTGATAATACTCCCGTTTTTAAACTTGAAATACTAAATGCTTGAATGGATCGAGATATGAATCATGTCTTACGTGATATTATTTGGGAGAAACAAGTACTTCATGATATTAAGTCAGGATGCATAATGTGATTATAGAAGACGAAGTTGAAACTTATGAGAGCATTGTTGATTTTAATGTGATATTTAATCCAAAAATTGATATGATAGTATATAAAATATAACAATTTCAGTAGCTCTTTGCTTGCCATATACAAATTAAAAATAAAGAAGCTCATTATGCACTTCGAAATACATTAATTAAGCATTTATGGAAAAGATATAGCAACAATGTTTCTTGTAGCTCAAATGTATTAGTTTAAGTAAATGATGTACAAAACATCATGTGATGTAATCTCTATGTTCTTTTTTATTTTCAATTTGAAGTTGTATTTTTATTTCTAAGAAATTATTGAATTAGTTAATTAAAATTTTATTGCCTTGTATTTACAATATAAATAAAAATATATTATATCATTACCAAAAAAATAATTTTAATAAAAAATTTAAATTATTCAAATTTATTAAAATCATTTTACTATATTTCATATGGAAAATAATTCAAAATTAATAAAATAATAAAAAATAAAAATATCTTAAAAATAAAATATATTATTAAAATAATTATTTTATTATTATAAAAATAAAATAATAAGAGAATAGTAGTATAACTTTAAATAATAGGATAATAGTAGCTACTATTCATATCTTCAAATATGAAGATGGAAATGGAGTATGGTTGGAGTTTAATTTTTTGATTAAAATCTCTAAATATGGAGACAGAGAAAAAAATTGAGAATCGTTGGAGATGCTCTTGGCAAAACAAGCATACACTCAAATTACAACAGACTTTAACTAAAGTAGCTACAAATATATAATTAAAGTACATAGTAATTTTATATTTAAATATCTTTTTGCTCTACATTTATTTTTAAAGTAAATATTGACTTATTTTTTAATTCAAATTTAAGTTTAATTTTTTGTCCTTTAAATTGAAATTGAAGTCTAAAAATTAAAATTAAAATGATTTTAAAACTAAAGAAAGCTTTAAATTATATGTAAAGTCTAAAAATTGAAGTCTAAGGCCCCGTTTAGTTCTTTGAATTTTTAAGCTCTATCGAAAATTGAGAATATGAAAATTTTGATGTATTATCATCTTTAGTTTCGTTTTGAAAATACGTTTAAATCTTGAATTTGGTTGAAAATAAGTAATAAAAATCTAGTTTTGTAAGAAGCAATTTCTTGAAAATGAAGTTAATGAAAACAATGAAAATATATTTAAAATGCAGTTCTCGATACGCGATCACTTGTGTTTTCGTAGGCGTGATGAGAAAATCGAAGTGAAGACGGAAATGGAAGAAAAGAAGAAAATCGGCTACTGATCCGTGTTTTCGTTTTATCTAAATCAACCAAATCTCTTGTTTCGAATTTAATTAGCAAAAGGCTTATTATGAGAATAGTTTTACGATTCGTATATAAAATGTTGAAAATAGTGAATTCATTTTCTTTGTTTTGAAATTTGTTTTTATGCGATTAAATAGCTAACGTGTTTCATTTGTTTTCGAAAAGTTTGAATAGAGAAAACATAAAATTTTCTACCTACTAAACAGGGCCTAAAGCTTTCAAATTTAAAGAGAGGGTTAGGTTTGTGAGAAAAAGGAAGTTGAGAGAGAATGGGTCACGTGGGAGGAAAGAGAGTGGAAATAGAATAAATGGTGCATTTGTGATGGGCTTTGTTCTGGAGTTTATTTGAATTTATCTTTTCGCATAATCTTAATAAAATTATAGGTGTTTGAAATAGAGCATAAAATAGCTTATAATGCTTATAAGTCGGAACAGGCTTATTTCAATAAGCTTTATGGAGAAAGCTTGCTCCAGTAAACTTAAAGTTTATCTGACCTAAATCGATCATTTTTGACAAATTATATAAAAAATAGGTAAATTTTTTGAAAAATTATAATAAAATAGGAAATAATTTCTGAAATATAATGAAAGCAAATTCCAAAAAATTATGTAAAAAATAGGATTTTTTTTTAAATATAATTAAAAAATAGAAAAATAATTTATTGATGATGGAAAGAATGATATTGATGATGATTTTCTTGATTTAGAATTTGTTGCAGATCTATGAGTGTTTATTTTGTTTTAGAACTTATAATTTTTGTGATGATAGGAAGTACTAATGGTGTTTATTATTTTGTTTTTTAGAAATGTTTGTGATGATGGGAAACACTAGTGATGTTTGATTTTAATGTTTGATGTTATTTACTTTATTGTATTTTATTATTTGATAAAAACTATAGATAATATTTAGTGAGATATAATTTTTATTTATATTAGGTAGGGTGCACATCACTTAAAAGCCGCCTTAAAGCCCGGCTTTACGTATCGATGCGCTTTAAATAGCTATGGTGCGTGTTCACATCGTTCGATTTATGGAAAGCGTCCCAAAGATTTTTGAAGAAAAAACCTATAATATTTTAGTTTTTATAATCCCTTTGATGTATATGAAACAAAAGTGAAGATGAGAAATGGTTCATTAGCTATTTTTTATACTCGAAATTACATTTGAATGGTAAATGTTTTCAATATATAATTAATTTCAGTTATTATAAGTGTTTGTGTAGTAATACATCCAAACATAAAATAATGCATAAGCGCTTTTTAAAATATACATCCAAACACAAGTAGCTTATTGAATAAAATATTTAGGACATAAGCTCTAATCTAATAAGCTCTTATAAAATAAGTATTTAATTAAGCTATTTACCCAAACATAACCTAATAAAATATTTTTTTTTAAAAAGAATAAGTGTATGGGAGCTAGATTGATCATATGTTTCAAACTTAGCCCACATCTTATAATTGCTTTGGGGGGAAGGCCACTCTTACTTTAATATCAAACTCCACTTATGGAGTTTTGGACATATTTAAGTTATTTAAAAAAAAAAATTACTAAAATAAATTGGAAATAAAAATAATGTCAAGATTAATGCGTCTTAGCCACGTTGGCATACACATCAACAATGTCATAGTCATTGACTAAGACATTCACATTAAAAAATTGATAATGCAATGTCCTAGTTACTAATTGTAGTATTATCCATAAAACTAATGTTGTGGTCATTGACTGATGGACTACCACCTGGCATCCTAAGGACCCCATGGGCTCATGGGCATGAGAGAATTTTTTTTCTCTTCTCTATATTTGTTAGGTGATTTGTATATTTTATTAATTAAGATTAGTCACAACACTTTAATTAATAAAATTGTATATTAGGGAAAGATCATTGTATAACATTACTTGTAATTAATTCATAAAAAAATAGTTGAATTTTTTTTATTGGTTAGGATAAAATATTGGTTTATGATTCTTGATCTACCCATATGAATTGAGAATATGAACATATTTCAATAGTTTTATCATAAGGATTAATAAGGATTAAATCTAATTGAGTAGGACTTTAGCCCACATGCAAGTTCTATGTTTCTAGGTAATTTCCTAATTAAATTAAAGATAAATCTAATTGAGTGGGACCTTAGCCCACATGCAGGTTCTATGTCTATAGATTAATCTATAGTGTGTTTTTACATTGGTAAGACATGCATTAAGTTTATGACCTCAAAACAATTATTGATAAATCTTTATTTCCATAATTGTAGTTATTCAAACCCCGACTTATTATAATATCATATTTGAAATTTCCATACTTAAGGGAGATAATTATGAGGTTTAGAGAGAAAGAGAGAGAGAGAGTCTTACTCCAATTAGGTTGCATTGATATAGACTATGTCATTAGGAAAGATGAGCCCCTGACCATCTCGGCTATCAGCACTAAAGCTGCTATTGAGTTGTATGAAAATTGGGAGAGGTCTAATTGTCTCTCCGTCATGTTCATTAAAACTCACATTTCTACTAGTATATGTGGTTCTATTGTGAAGCACAATAAGATTCAGGACTTGTTAAAGGTAATTAATGATCAATTCGCCAAGTCCGTGAAGTCTTCCGCCAAAACCCTTATTATTTTGTTCTCTACGGCTCACTAGAGTGAAAGGCATGCGTGATCACATAATGCGCATGATGGACATAGCGGCTCAGCTAAAGAACCTTGAAGTAACCATATTGGAGTCATTTCTCGTTCAATATATTCTATGTACTCTTTCTCCTCGGTATAGCACATTCAAGATCTCTTATAACACACATAAGGACGATTGGTCAATTATGGAACTTCTGACCATGTGTGTACAAGCGGAGGAAAGGCTACTTGTGGAATAAGGGAGAAGGTGTTTTTCACTCTTCCTAGAAGTAAAGGGAAGAATAATGCTAAGAACAAGGGAAAAGGCTGTGGTACCCCTTTCTCGACCCAATATGTTTTGGTTGATCCGAACTAAGTTCGGGATGCCCTGTTATCACTCAATCACTCAAAATCAAATATTTTGTAGGCGATTTCAATTTTGAACCAAGCCATGGTTTCTGATTAACGAAATGTTCACGATGAGAGCATTACATGCCTTTTAATTAATTTACAAAATAGATGATTCAGATTTCAAAATGTTTTGCAAATATCAAATGAAAACATGGAATGGTCACATGTCGAAGCATAATGCTCGAAATTTCCTTCTTTATGACTCGCTCCTCGATCTTGGGTCACGCGCTTTTGATCACTATACATCGCTCGGTACTGCGCGTTGGTAAAAACGATACCTTAAATTTTCATACTTAGTGGTTCTATAAATCCATTCATGATTTTAGATTAAATCAAATCATGCGATTTTAACAATTCAAAACTTTCAAATCTTTATGGATTGATCAATATAAATAAATACATATACTTGTTTTATATACAATCGATTATAGTTCATTGATCATCCCAAAATACACTCATATTGATATTTTGATCTCTGATCAATTCAATTATGTACAAATTCAATTGATTCACGCCCTTAATGAATTTAACTATATCTTCAATATCTGAGAATATTAGAGTCATAGAAACGCAGTCCGTGAGGCTACATAGAGGCGTATATAAAAAAAAACGATTTTATAACACATTACACGGTCAAGCTAGAACTGCTGGCGGTTATAAAAAAAAAAATCAATTAGTGAACATTACCGATACGGTCCCGTTGGGCTATTGATCGGAGTGACACGTGTCTGATCGTTCGCGATCATACCTTTATTTTGACCCACATTGGTATACAATCCCTATCCTTAATATTAAGCGGTTAACATTCTGTGGGTGTTTCAAATCCTTTATAGCAAAGTGCGATTACAATATATAGTACATTGTATAAATAGTTCACTTTCAATAGTCATGCAATTTTCATATGCAAACATTTTACAATCAGATTTCTCACAAATATTTAAAACAATTGATATATGTTTTTTAACATGCGTTTTAGAACAAGCATTTCAAATATTGGAACAAGAATAGGAAAAAATAGAACAAACATGCAAAAACTTGAAACGAGGAATAGAAGTCGGTAGAACAAACCGAAAAAGCTTTGTACTTTGATTCCAATCCTCGGAATCTCAATCTCATTTTGGCTTTTCCTCCTCGTTAGCCCATATTCCAAAACCATTAAAGAACAAAATTATTCGTGCGTGCTAGTGGTTTTGGTTAGGATTCGTTCTTTTGAGTTTAATTTGGGTTAATTTCAATGACCTTTATGTATAGATGGATTCTTGACTCGATGGTCTTTGTAGACTCGAGAACACACGGAAGCAGTTCGGACGAAAAGTTATGACCTTAGAAGTTGGAGGTCTGCGTGTCAAAACCATGAAATTTGTTTGCCTTGGTAGGCGACCTGACACAGTGAGCTCAACTGACCTGTCTGAGCTCACTTATCGTCCTCTAAAGGCATATGAATGAAGCTATATTATTTCGATGAGCTTCCAGTAGAGTCGAAAACGCCCAAAGCGGAGTTCGGTTGAGGAAGTTATGACCTTTCGGAAGTTGGAGGTCACACGTAATCAAACCAGCCCGGTGACGCTGAGCCAGCTGAGCTGAGCCGAGCTGTTTGACTCACCTACCAACCTCCCACAAGCACATAAATGGTTCTTGACTCAATGGACTTTCCATAGAAATTCACAGAAGCAACTAAACGGAGGTCCCGGACGAAGGATTTATGACCTTAGAGTTGAAGGTCGCACGTGGTCAGGCTGGCAAAGTGACTTGACCAGCCAGGCTAACGACTGTGGCGACGACACAGTGAGGTGCACTTGTCGAGGTGCAACGGCCGAGGTGGTCAGCGAAGTGCAACCCTAGGCTTGTCTTGGCGGTGCACTATCGAGGAAAAGAGGGCTATAGCGGGCTCTGAGGTTTGAATTGAGAAATTCAAAAGCCTAACATCAAGTTCGCGATGTGGCTGTTGCGAAGGACTCACTATCAAATTCCCTTTGTTTCTTTCAAAAATCGGTTAAGGTTTGGCTAATCGTAGGATCAAAATAAGGAAGACCACTCTTGTTCCAGTACCTTCAGGACCTTTCCCCAAACACATCTATAGGAGACTTAGAGCTCTTACCATTTCAGCCTAACAAGAAATGAGTTTGGGAGTTTAGCAATAATCTATGAGATAGAAGGGTTGAACCATATATCTATTCTTTATGCCCAAAGCCCAAACAATCAATACTTGTTATTACAAAAAAGTGTGATCTTTTCATCACAGACGTAACAAGGTTCCAGCATACACCCATAGTTTACATACTTGTGATCATCTTTTCCTTTCCTTCTTTCTTATATTATATTGCCTTGTATTATAGCCCTGCTCTTCTTTTTTCCTTTTCACTTTCTTATGGATCGCGCAATCGTATTTTCAAAAGGAAACTTTATATCTTTCCTACATGCCACATGCCCTTTCCTTGATTTTTCTTATTTTTCTTTATTTCTTTTTATATTTAGGTCCCTCCATTTCTCTATTATTCCTCATTTAAGTCTCTATTATTTTCCCTTGCTCATTTTATTTCTCTTAATTTCACTTAGACAGCATAAACTTATTTACAATTGACCCTTAGGTCCCCCATTTTTACAATTTCCATATTTTCTCTTTTCCACTTGGGTTTATTTCCAGTTCATAAATTTCTCATTTTAGCATATAATAATTTAATCAATATTCATCTAACAATTCCGAAAAAAATACCCAAGTTGGCTCAATTATACCCGAAATATATAATAATTTTTATTATAAAAATTCTAGGGTATTTTTTGGGTGTTACAAAGGCAACACTCAACCTTAGGTAGACATCAAGAAAGAGTCTATGTGTTTCTTTTGTAAAAAGAAGGACACATGAAGAAGGATTATGCAAAGTACAAAGCTTGGCTTGAAAAGAAAGGTACTTCTTTTTTATTCGTATGTTATGAATCAAATTTGACAAATGTTAATCATAACACTTGGTGGATTGACTCTAGCTCTACAATCCATGTTTCAAATACCTTGTAGGGTATGAGAAACCTCAGGAAGCTGGTGGGCAATGAGCGATATTCGGGAGGGAGGTCAAGCTCATATGTGGAAGCCATCAAGACTTGTGACATATATGAGTATAGGGATGCTCGTTTGAAGTGAGGATTTATAATCCATAAAAAAAAAAAAATGGACTCAAGGACTATCATTGGGCATTTCATTAGTTATCTTAGAAATTCGAAGGTTATGGATTTGTCTTCTCCGCTACCGCTGGGATTGTGGAATCAAGAAACGTGAAGTTTTATAAAGAATGAAAACTTAGTTAGTGGGAGTGAAGAATTACGATTTCATGACACACCCAACAAAGAAAAGAGTCATATCAAAGTCAAGACAACGAATTCAGTCATAAATTAACTATCATACATACCCATGAGGTAGAAACGGGTATAAGATAATCAATCATTGAGGTTCCACATAGTACTTAACCTATAGATTACGTTGTCAAGGAACCACAAAATGTTGAACAACCAACAAGTTCCATATGAAGAAACAACATTAAGGAGATCTACTAGAGTCAGAAATTCAACTATTCCTAGTGATTATGTAGTATACTTGCAATGTCCAGGATTCTGACAAGTCGAACATGATTTAGAAACCTTTTCCACAAGCGCGGTTCTAGAATCTAAGTATATTGGTATGAAGCCATGAGATGAGATGGATTCATGGCTCAACGAAGTGCAGGATGCGTAGGGTGCCTTATAGATTGTAAAAGTCATTGGAGTAAGTGAGTCTTTAAGACTAAAAAAGACTCACAAGGTAACATTAAGAGACATAAGGCAAGACTTGTGGCCAAAGGATTCACTCAAAAGGAAGGAATCGACTACACAGTGACCTTTTCTCCTTTATCTAGGAAAGATTCTCTTCGAGTAATCATGGCTTTAGTATCCCATTTTGATTTGGAGCTACATTAGATGGATGTGAAAACTGTCTTTCTTAATGGTGGGCTAGGCTAGAGGAAGAGGTTTACATGAAACAACATGAAGGGTTCTCCTCTAGTGCCGATGAGCATTTAGTTTGCATGCTTAATAAATCCATATATGATTTGAAACAAGCGTCCCGACGGTGGTATCTAAAGTTCTATAAGGTCATCTCTTTTTTTGATTTTGAAGAAAATGTCATGGATAATTGTGTATACCACAAGGTCAGTGGGAGTAAGATATGTTATCTTGTTTAATACGTGGATGTTATTTTGCTAGCAACTAATGATATGGGAACATTATACAAGGTGAAACAATTCCTCTTGAAAAACTTTGATGTGAAGGATATGGGTTGAAAAGCCTTATGTCATTGTAGAATCCATAGGAAAGATCTGAGGCATTTTTAGTTGTCTCAGAGACATATCAAGCAGTATGAGAGAGGTTTCAAATGAAAGAATTTGTTAGCGAGTCCATCTATAGCAGAGGGTGACATGTTCAGTATAGACCAGTGCCCGAGGAACGATCTTGAGCGGGAAAAGATGAGAGACATTCCATATGCTTCGGTTGTTAGAAGTCTCATGCATGTACAAGTTTGTACTAGACCTGACATTGCCTATGATGTTGAAGTATTAAGTAGATATCAGAGTAATATAAGCATCGACCATTAGAAAGCTGTAAAGAAGGTGATGCGCTACCTTTAGGGTACAAAGCACTTCATACTAACGTACAAACATAATAGTTACTTGCAGGTGACTAGCTACTTCGACGCTAACTTCGCTAGTTGCATGGACTCCAAAAAGTCCACATTAGGTTATATTTTTATACTAAAAAGTGCAGCTCTGTCTTGGAAGAGCATGAAGTAGACCTTGATGACCACTTAACTAGTGGGCGAGTTCGTTTCTATTTTGAGGTCGCTACATGGTGTTTAGCTCAGAGTCTTATTCTTGAGCAGTGTTAGTTAGGTCATAGGCCATGAAAGTTAAAAAATGTGAGCTAGTCACCTTTATTTTTCTAGCTGAGAATGAAAAAAGTGGGAGCTGAAGTAAACCCATCGACATAAAGTACTTAGCCATCTAGGAACGTGTTAAAGAACAAAATGTGGTCATTGAGCACATAAGCGTTGAGTTGATGGTTGCGGTCTGATACCACTTAAAGGCATACTGATAAAATATTTAGGGACCAAAATTATACTTAGCGATATGGGACTTGGAGTTTGTTTGTAATCTCAATTTCTCATGTACATATTCAGTTTTCGAAAATCTTATTCAATTGATGATTCTCATAAAGTTGTGCACATTCGGTTTATTATGATTAGAGAAATATCATTGAGATTATGACCTAAAATAAACATAGGGTTTATTCATAAGGTTAAAAACTGTTATTTAAGGGGTCATATATGTTGTGAAACATGGAAGATAATACTCACCTTTAAAGGGCCTATCGCGATGATTCATATATTTGTCTCTTTATAGAAGTGGATGTTAAATTTATGGGCCAAGGGAGAATGTTGATTAAGTCTTCCACTAACATGAGGAATAAGTCCTCCTATTAGCGGGAAAAATTTGTGACCCACAAATTTCACATTCGAAAGTGGAGTAAGTGGTCAGACCCACTCTCATATGTAACGGTTATATAGGATGATGACTTCTTATATATAAGGATGAAGTATGTTGGGTCCTTGGCTATCGCACTTAGAAGGATAATCCAATACCATAGAGAGATAGAGTGTCAAAGTGCTAAAAGATCCCTCAAATTCTCAGATGTAGAATTTTGTAAACATGGTAGGAGGTAGGATTTAACTTCTGTTTTTAATTTTTTTGATATGTGAGATAAAGTATCATCTATTTGTTTAAATACTAAATCTCTAGCTTGTAATTATGTCTGAGGCTTAAAGCTTAAGATCATTTAGTTAAGATATGAAGCGTCATTATTGCATATATGTTCGATAATAAATAAATAATTGTTTTAACTAATGTGAATGATGTTTTTTTTTTTTTATTTTAAAAAATTTATGTTTAATATTTTATAAAATTTTAAAAATATAAAATTAGATCAACTTATATGATTTTTTTTTATGAATATAGAAAATAAATTATATAAAGAACATTAATAAATCTTAAAATTTACTTATTTATTATATTATTAATTATTATAGATGAATGTATTTTTATATAATTAGTATCAATTGTTATTATATGATTAATAATAAATTAGATTATTAATTGATAATATTTATTTATTAGATGATTAATTATTATAAAAATATATTATAGTATATTAATTATATACAATATTAAATTTGATTTTAATAAAAATTTAAGAAAAAAATTGAAATAAAATTAAAATATAAAAAAATGGCTTATATGGGGCAGGGGCACCAGGTAGGATATTGAAGGTTGATAAAAAGTGGCGGAGTGGGTTGAAAGGGGGCGGTTGGTATTATATTTGGAGTGTTTTGTTATGGGCATGTGTTTGAATATTAATTCGCAAAAGTCAGATTTTTTTTAAATACTCAAAAGTTTTTATGTGTTTTTTTTTAATTTTAAATACTCAAAAGTCAGATTTTTGAAACATTTTCCCTTTGGGCATGTTTACATCATTCCCCCTCATTTTTATGTGTTTTTTTTAAATACATGTAACATATTTTCTTTTATTATATTAGATTGAATAAGTCACTACGATCCACAATTATAATATTTATTCTTTTTATATTTTTTATATGATTCCAAATATGAACAGAACCATTTTTATTTTTCTTTTTTCTTTTTTCAACAACTGTTCTCATTTTCTTTGGGTCACGTGGCTGGAGCATTTTTCAAAACCTCAAATAGTCTGAAGGAATATTCTAACTCGAAAGGCATATGCTTTAGAATTATTTGTCAACTTGGAGACATAGTGGTCCATTGAATTAACACTATTGTCCTCTTTTACAGTTTGTTCTCATTTTAACTCGAAAGGCACATATGCTTTAGAATTATTTGTCAACTTGGAGAGATAGGGGTCCACTGAATTAACATTATTGTCCTCTCTTTTACAGTTTGTTCTCATTTTCTTTGGGTCACGTGGCTGGAGCTTTTTTCAAAACCCCAAATAGTCTGAAGGAATATTTTGACTCGAAAGGCATATGCTTTAGAATTATATGCAACTTGGAGACATCGGGATCCATTGAATTAAAATCATTGTCCTTTTTTATTAAAAAAAAAAAAACATTATTGTCCTTTTGCACTTAAATCACGGGTTTTTTTTTTTTTTGAAAATATCATAATTAGAAAAATTAATTTTTAAAATATAAAACAAAAATAAATATTTTTAAATGTAATCCATTCTGCATTAGCGTAAGTATATTTATGTATTATGTTGTGTGATTTTAGTATGAAAAATATAAAATCGTGTTTTTAGCTGATTGATATTAAAATGTAGAAATCGTATTTGAAAACCTTGATTTGATGTAAATTATATAAAATTATGAAGTAAGTTTGAAAATACGATTTGATGTAAATATATGACGTGTATTTTACAGGCCTTGATTTAGTTTAAATTTTTAAAATTGTAAAATGTATTTTGAAAATATGATTTGGTATAGCAAGAATTGTGAAGTCACTAATTTTGAAAATCTCTGATTTTAGTATAAATTTATGAGAAGTTTGTTTTGACGATTTTGATACGAAAATATAAAGTTATGTTTTGAAGACACGATTTTAATATAAAATTATAAAATAATATTTTTGAAGACACAAATAATTTCTATCTCATTACTTTTATGTCAAAAACTATCGTAGAATTAGAATTATTTTTCAATTTATTTAATGAAGAGTGTAGTTTCAAAATTTTGATGAAGCTCCTATTAGGATTATAAATTTTTTATACAAAAAAAAAAAAATTGTTTTGTGCTTTTTGATTCTTGTATGTGTCTGTGTTTCTTTATTATATATATTTTTTTCCTGAAAAACTATCTTTTATATAAAAGCATTCAACAAGTAGCATGATATTAAAGTGCACTTTTTCTTCCTACACGCGGAAATATTGCAGTTTGAACTTTGAACACTTTACCCAAACGTGTCGATGGGGGCAAGTCTGCAATAAATTTAATTTCTTGGCAGGAAGGTTAATTGGTACACTGACAATTGCAGTTGCAATAAATGCTAGATTACCTACCACCCGTCAAATCATCCTTTAGATTTTGTCCCGGTTCGGTTCACTAATTAATTATGTACCTATGTGGTTAGCTGTTTATATAAATCACTGGTTGATAAAGTAATTAAATTTACTTATATGTAGTGCGGGAGTGAGAATTTTATTTTAGTGGGAACAATTTCTAATAAAAATATGTATCGGGTTCAAAATCTTTAGTTGTAATTTTTTTTAGGATTTTTAATGAGAGTAATAATGATTAAAACTTCTAAAACCTTAACATTAAAAACAATTTCAAAAATTCTAATAGGAGTAACTATCCCCACTGGATCCATGCTATCTCCGTCCCTCTTATATATATACCATATGCATATACATATATATATATATAAAATAATATATCAAAAATAAAAATGTTTTAAAAAAAATAATGTAAAAATTATAAAAATTTATAATCATCAATAAAGAAAAAAATGTTTTAAAATGTATATTTGAATAATCATTGAATCCCTAAATAGTGTTTTACATAAATAAAGTGAGCATGATAAAAAAACAATGAATTTGGATATTTTAATAAAAGAGGATAATAATAAGGTAAGATGTATAACTTTTTCCATAGGAGTTGGCTTAACCCCTAATAAGTTATAACTGATTAAAAGTATTTACTAAACACCTTATAAAAGATAATTAGGGTGAATTAACTATCAAATCTTTCGATCGACTCAACCAAACACCCCCTATTGCATAATCCAGTGAATCCAGCTATAACCAGTCTACCAAAACGAGCCGGTTCATAAAGTTGGCCTTTTAAATTCCAAACATATTATAGCTAATTCAACAACCGAATTATTAAGTCCAAAACACACCTTGAGAGGGTTATTATACATTTTGCCTATTTATATTTAATAGTCAATAGAAATGGGCCTAATTTTCCTAAGCCCAATGAAAAGTTAGAACCAAGCCTTAATGTTAGATATAACTGGAGACTTAGGCCTTTTTATTTATGGAAACCATCCAGAAATCGTGGGGGGCTGGGCATTGGGTCATGGGTTTAAGAAATATTTTTATATCTACGATGCTTTTGTCATCTGAAAAGTCTCTTCCAGAGGAAAGTCATTTTCATGTCCATTTGTCATAACTCAATATTAATATTAAAATGAGCCATCAATTCCATGATGATATGGTATGGATCCTACATATCTTTCTGATCGAGTGAATCTTTTATAATTGAATTTATCTCATTGAATATATATACTATGATATGAATTGCCTTCCACCCATGGCTTGAGATAACGGAACGGGGTCATCTCTAACAGTGATATCAATATCATATTATTATATATACACAATATAACTAGAAGAAGTTCAAGATTCCATTTCCTTAGCAGATATTCTTAATATAAGATCGATCTCCTATCTCTAATAGATCTTTAAAATATCAGAAGTCCTCGAACTTTGTTTCTTAGCTTCATTGGTTCACTTCCTCTAATGTAGTCTACACAAATATTAAAATTAGTAAAATCAAGAGCATTTAGAACTCCATCATATACTGGTGTCAAAAAAAAAAAAAAACTCCATGCATTATATACCAATATTTTATATATTGTTAGACTTTTGGGTTGGGTTTTGGCCCAATCCATATCCGTCCATTATGGACAAAAGGTTAATGCCCATTGGATGGGATAGGAATAGATCCTTTATTCAAATAGGACTATAATCCTTTATCAGTTCTATTATAATGGGATGAGTATCACTTATATTAAAAAGTCCCTTATAATATATTTGGTATTATCACTTATGTGAGGCGTGCGGTTCTTATCGATCATTTCTACTGCCATTGGAAGCTACTCTTCTTGGGAAATCATTAAGCCATTCAAGCTGGGCGTGGGTTAAGTGATAAGGATAGCGCATTATAGCTATTACGTGCGAGAATTAAGCGTGCATAAAGGCTGCATGCAATGAAACGTTGGCGTCCGTCGTTGGGTTTATTCGCGTGGGATAATGACCTTCTTGACCCATATATATGTGGGCTTATGTCTTATATATGTATAGATCTTTGTACACACATACGTAATAAGATTTTTAGGGAAAATGGAAGATAAAAGGTTCTCTGTAAGGTCTAAAACATAGCCAGCTCTTAATATGACTCTGTAAGTTCCAATTGCTTCCACATGTTAACTTATTCGATTTTCAATAGATAAAACATTAAGATGTTATTGGTTTCCTTTGGTTTAAGAAGTCTTTCATCCTATTGGCAATATGGATTATGGTACTAAAATGAAACCACCCGATGTTATAATAAACCATATTAGATTCTTGACAAAATAAAGAGATGAGATTACCTTTCTTTTTAAGCCAAGCATTAAATTTATAAAAACTCTTCTTAACGTGTCCTTTCGTCTTCAAACTCGTTTACATGCATAGTTGATTTAGGCATATTTTTTCTCATACATGTTTCTATCAGATTTCATATATAACATAGATATAAAAAATATAAAAATATATACATGATTGATTAACAAATATTATATAAATATGGTTCAAAAATTTGTATATATTAAATATTAAAATATTAAAATATTTGCAATTTTTTAATTTTTTTGTCTCTCTTATTGTTCTATTAATTTTAAGAAAGTATCACGAAAAATATTATAGTATATTTTCTTAATTTTTTATTTTATATTTTTCTTTCATATTTTCTACAGCAGAAAATGATTTTCTGGAATAATTTTCTATTTTTCCTAACATTTTCTGAAAACTAAACACCACCATAAAATTTTTCAAAAATTTAATTGTACTTTATTTTCCTTCTTCTTTTTATAATGAAACCAAACATGAAAAGCAAATTGTTTGTAGGTTATGTTTGGTTTATAGAAAATGAAAAAAAATAGATAGAAAAAGAGAAAAATTAAATAAAAAATAAATTGAGAAGATGAAGGTCATTTATATGTCCAGCATTCTTTAAAAGCCATAAGTTTACGTGCAACTACATGTGTGGCAGTCCACCCGAGCCTGATCAGACGTCTGCTTGCGAAGTGACAAGAGAGAAGAAAGTTTGAGTACTAAGATGGAGCTGCTGGATCTGCAGGATTCAGAGGCAAGGCCATATGGTCATAGACACTTGTCTTAGATTATTATCGAGATATTGAAATACCCAGTCCGGAGTCAGGTGGAGCCGGGTTATCTCCGGCGACGTCTCTGGAGGATCACCCCATTAACCGGAAGCAATTGAAACCATTCTCCAAGACGTGCAGAAACACATCGTTCCCGGTTTAACCCATTGGCAGAGCCCTAACTACTTCGCTTACTTTCCGTCCAGTCGTAGCATTGCTGGGTTTCTTGGAGAAATAGGCACGGCTGGCATTGGTCGGGTTCAATTGGATGTCGCCAGCGGCGGCGCGGAAGGCTGAAGCATTGTCATGGACTGGCTCGGGAAAATGTTGAATCTTCCCGAGTCTTTTCTTTTCTCCGGCAACGGCGGGGGTGTCTTACAAGGAACTACATGCGAAGCCATTTTGTGCACTATAGTTGCTGCGAGAGATAAAGCGCTTAGCCGGGTGGGGGTGGGGAGAGATAGCATCTAGAAGTTGGTGGTTTATTCGTCAGACCAAACCCATTGTGCTCTCCAAAAAGCAGCTCAGATCGCTGGTATACACCCCAACAATGTCCGGGTCATCCCGACCACCAAGTCAACCGATTTTGCCTTATATCACCACTCCTCAGGTCAATATGATATCGGACGTAGAAGCGGGGATCTTGGTTGATCGTGGTATCACATGTATTTCGGACGATCACGAGGCGTGTCGGGTTCTGGTGTATCAGTCGTGTCGATCATTAGTATGAAAATAAGATTGATTAAAATATTTAAAAATTATTAAAATTTTATATAAGTGCCCAGAAAAATAGATATAATTAAATAAGTAAAATTTAATAAAACAATTTCTTTATATTTAAAAATGAATTTAGAAAACAAACCGGAAACTAATGGGGGCTAGAAAATTTTATAGTGTTGATTTTTGGTATTTTTGAAGAGAAATCTCAGATTTCTGAAAAAAAAAAAAAGGTTTTTTTTTTGTTGTGATGGGTAAAAACAGAATTTTGGCACTTTTGAATTGAAAGAGTGTTCATTTTTGGTACTTTTAATCTCAGATTTCTGTAAAAAAATGGTTTTTTTTTTTGTTGTACTCCTCAAAATATATCCCTAAACTAACAGAAATGCAAACACAACAAAACCAAAAGAACTAACAAGATATACTTCCGGCATTTCCAGAGATTTTTAATTTTGCAGTGCAAATTTAAGTATGGGAATTGAAACCCAGACAAAGGAATCCTACGGTTCTTCGTCGAATTTAAAACGAATTGAAAACAGAACAAGAAAAAGCAAAGAACAACGCACCTTGTATCTTGACATCTTGTATTTGTATCAACACGGCCGAGGTTGGTACGGATCGCCGCGGTATTCTTGAGAGAGCCTAACCAGGCGTCGATCTTCAGCTTTCGCTTCCCAGACTCATTTTTGATGACCTGAAAATTAAGGTTCAGATGCTTGAAATCTCGGCATCCACTTTGATCTTAACTTCGTCGGAATGTCATTGTCTCCTAGGACGCGATGGTCTTCGTTTTCAATCGGAATAATGGAGCAGACAGAGCCCGGGAGAGAGAAAAACCCAAAACCCTAGCTCAAAGAAGACTGAGTTGACGAGAAAACTCGGAATCTCGGTCAAATCATCCGAGTTTGGCCGATATAATACCGAGTTTGTGATTATTTCGTATCTGGTATCGAACTCAGTGTGGTCACTCTTGAAACAGTTACGACTTGATCGAGTCGTACCGGACTCGGCCGAGTTTTCGAACCTTGGCGGGGATGATACTGCTCTTTCTATGCGCCACCGTCGGAACCACCTCCTCCACGGCGGTTGACCGAGTTGCTGCCCTATGTGATGTAACAAAAGACTACGACATATGGGTCCACGTAGATGCTGCATATGAGCGCATGCATTTTGTGCTCGGCATTTGCATCAATGGTGTCGAAAGATTGCAAATTCTTTCAGTTTAAATGCGCATAAAGTGGTTTTCACTAATCTGGATTATTTGCTGCTGTGGACCCAGAAAGATCAGCACTGATCAAGCTCTATCAACCAATCCTGATGTTTGAAAAGTAAACACTAATTCAAAGCGGGTGGTGGATTACAAAGACTGGCAAATTGCACTAAGCCGAAGGTTCCGAGCTATGAAATTATGGCTTGTCCTCCGAAGCTATGGCGTTTCAAAACTCAGAAGGTTCCTGAGAAGTCATGTCGAAATGGCCAAGCCTTTCGAAAAACTTGTAACTATGGACAGAAGGTTTGAGCTGGTGGTGCCAAGAAACTTCGCCACGGTCTGTTTTAGGGTTTCGCCATCTGCCATAAAACATAAGGTTTACAATAATGGTAATGGATACCAGAACGGCAATAGATACCAGAACGGCAATTGTTACCAGAATGGCCTTGGAAATGGGCAGCTCTTGTTAGCGAATGACAAAATACATCATGACAAGTACAATGGGACTGTGAATGATTTGAACAGCAAGTTATTAGAGTCCATAAATGCATCGGGCCGTTTATTCATGACTCATGCAGTTGTTGGAACGAGGATCATGATCTTGCACATTTTTAAAATGGAACAAAATGACAGAATTGTAGTCAATTACGTGGGATATGAAAATCATCAGCGCGATTCAGAAGTGAAAGATCGAGAGTGCACAAAAGATGGTAAATATTAAAAAAAGATGAAGGGCATTTATATGGCGCATTTATAAAATAGAACAAAATGACAGAATTGCTTAGTGAATTATGTGTGGGACATGTGAAAATCATCCGGAGGTCAGAAATCAATTGAAAGTGCACAAAGATGCCTTCTGAAAAACAGAAAAATTGTGACGGCAAAAGTGGTCGGCTAGAAACTATAGCAGCGGCTTAGTGGCCGCGAGAGTATATAGTGCTTAGAAAATATAAGTACGCGAAAGACCAGTGGTGGCCAGTGGTGCGAGTGTGACTTATGAAATATCAGTGTGCGATAACGTAGTATAATGTAGTCGTGGTGCTGTGATCGCGGAGAGATAACGTGCTTCTGATAGCTGGTCGCGGAGATAAGTGTGGCCGAGAAATGTGGTCATGATGCTGACATTCTGATGGCAGTACTTAGATAAATCTGTGAAATGTGGTCCTGAATATCTTGACTGCTGAGAAATGTGTCATGAGATAACAATATTCTGATGTGGTCGCGGATAATTCTTCAGATAGTGACGATTTTGTAGTCAAATCTTGCCAGTGTTAAGTTATGGTTAACATTATGGTAGAGTATATAGTTTCTTAGCAGTAATAAAATGCGCCAAATTACATATAAATTCTCATCTTATAATTATTTAATTAATTTTCATAAAGGTGTTTATTACTTATATATTAATATAAGTTTAAATTCTTGAAAACTTATATATGATAGTTTAAATATATTTATCATTTAAATTTAAAAACACGGTATTAAGCATTAAAAGTCGAGATTGAAGTCCCAGGTGTGTTTTGAAAACAATCTAATGTTAAGCATTAAAGTCAGCCCAAGGTCGAATATTAAAAACACAAAGTATTAAATGTTAAAAAACATGATAAACTCAGACTAACATCTGGTGTGAGATCTGTTTGATCATGCTGGACCATCACGGTGGCAAGGCGGCGGCTCGAAACCTCTCTCTTTACATCATCATGTCTGCTCCATCATGCGTGCATTATCTCCTCGATGCGAGTCTCCGCTCCTTAAGAAAGCCCATCCCCATCAACCTTTAGCATCAGTTTCTATTCTCATTCATGATTGTGTCATGTAGAGACGAATACGATTAGGGGGTGTATGTCCGATTGAGTCGGAGGTTGATATAAATGAAACTCGAGCTGCGGATCCTAAAATCCATACAAATTCCACAAGGTATTTTTAGATGAAAGATTATTGAATATATGATTATTAAGATACTTTCACCTAATAGTACCCAAGATTCTAATCATTTTACAACACAGCCGACCCTAGAGGTCTTATAACACAACGATTGATAAAAGGAAGATTGAATAAATTCAATGATGGTACACTTTAGTCAGTTAACAAATAGTCTCATAGCCATTATAACCTCCTTTCTTGATATAATCGACATGGAATACAATTTCAAAAATAAAAATAAAAATAAATAGAATGTCAAAAAAGTGGAAAGCATGTTTACCTTTCTACTCTTTGTTTCCATAGAACCTCTTTCTTTCTTTTTAGTGGATATGTGTTCCACTTTAACACGTTGTTGTGATGAATTTTGTATGGATTGAGTTTGGGATTTGTTAGGGTTGGAGAAGATCAGATGCCCGAACCAGAAGGCCCTAGTGCCACCCCTGAAACGACGATAATCAGCGAAATGGGTGTTTTGTAATTTATTGCATTAGTGGGTAGGGGTTACAAATGGGTGAGATAGGAGTCGGATGGTGGGGAAAAAACTGAATAAAAGACATGGTAGTAGGCTATTTCTAAAATGTGAGCCCAATATCAAATACATTGACATATATAAAAAGGAAAAAAATATGGAAATTTGACATTGCATTGTCATTACTTTAAGTCATCCTCTCAATAACAATAAATAGATAAATACAAATGAATAGACGTACACGAAACTAAAGAAGAGTAGAAAACCTCATAACATTTTAATGATTGTCTATCTAAGTTATTCTTCCATTCTCCATGATAGGCTATAATAAATTTATGAGCTCTCTAGCATCAAATGCAAGTTCAAACATGTAGCAATAAAAACAAATTAGCCACAAAAAAAATGTATATTTTCATAAAGATGAAAATACAAAGAAAATGTCTTACCTAGGTGAGTAGTAAGTTAAACATGAGAATGGAAGCTCACTTGGGTTATTTTTTATTTGATGGCAGCATCCAACATTAATCTAATGAAACCCAATCAAATGTTTCTTCTACCCGCCATTATCCAGTACCAATCCAATGAAACCCAATAACCAATGGAGAAGCAACCATTTAAAAAGAAAGAGGAAATTTGGGCCTCATTCAAGATCAACATAAGCCAACTTGAATGATATTCCAAAATGTTATATTCAATATGACATATTAAATCAAACTTATATTGGGTTTATAAAAAAATTAAAATGAAAAAATAAATGAAAACACATTACATCTCTGTGTTTAATATTTGTATACAACAAATATTTATCACATGTTTGACATCGTTCGAAAGCCATTCCATGATTTATTTCTTTAGTAACCGAGGAACCTTCCAAGGTCACCATGTTGACCACCTCACACAGCAACATATCAGGTAATGCTGTTAAATATAGAAAAACAAATGAAGAAAAGGAAGAGGACGGAAAAACAAACAAGGCTGTAGCCTGTCCTGCCACATTTCCTTTCCTATCGCACAATCAAAGGTATTTCAGCAGCATTATTATTCTAAAATAAATCCAAAGACCACATATTAAACACATAGATTTCGAAAAATGACATAGAAACCAACTACTTTTGACATATCTTGCTTTTAATTTGACGGACAATTCAGAAAATATGAAGCGAAGGTGTTCGACGAAACGCCTTTAACAAACCCACCCGAAAATACAGACAGACAGATATAATTGAACCTTGAGAAAGCGAGTTTAGTACCCGAATTTCTTCCTCTTAGGTGGAGTAGTGAAAAGAATCTCAGCAGCAGTCGCGAAATCGAGGTTCTAACAAAAATACCATATGCGTTTCTGAGTCTGGCACAATCCCCAAATATGCCCGGACGTAAGTTTCACAACAGGGGTGGTGTGGGTATTGAGAGAGAAGGAAGCAAAGAAAGAGGAAGTGAACTGAGGCGGCGGCAAGTAAAGAGAAAGATATTCTCTTTGGGTTTCTATAAAAGATGAAGGATTAGAAATTAGAATGAATGGTCCTGATTTCCATTTAATCTTATCACATAAAATTTTCAGTTGTTATTTTCTATCAAAGTCAACCGTATAAAAAGTATTGATTTATCTAATATATTTATGAGTTTTATAAATTTAGTCTACCATAAATAATTTATAGAGTAAAATCTTAATTTCCTAAACTAATTTGTTTAAATTAACTTAAAAAGGAAAAATATAAAATTTTGAAACAATATTTAACTTTATAAAATTAAAATTTTCTTATCTTGAGATTCAAGTTGACACAAATAAAGTATAAGTTAATTTTTAAATTAATAATAATAAAAAAATGAAAATAAAAATTATATTAGTAAAAACTCAATAAAATTAATTTCATTATTATAAGTAAATAAAAAATAGTTTACATATAGATTTTATTAATATCAACATCATGAAATAAATTATTAATATAAAAATAGTTTGTTAATATAAATATTTAAAAACTATATTATTCACTAATATTAATTAAATAAATTTAAAAAACATAAGATTATTTAAAAAAACATATAAGATAGTTTATAAAATTTACTAAAGGTTTGGTATAATGAGAGTTTAAGCTTTACTAAAATTTAAACTTTTAAAACTATAAAATAAAATAATAAGTCTTAAAAAATGAGCAGGAAGTTTAGAAAATTCACTTGAGTTAGGATATTGAAATGAAATGCGTCGTTAGTGCATGCAATGCAAATCAACAATATTTCAGAGAAAAGTTGTGAATTAGGTATTGAGAATTAACATGAATTTTTGAAGTTTGATATCACGAATTTAAAAACTTAAAATATAAAATTGAATAATAAATAAGCCCAAATGAGTCGGGGAAGCAGAAAGTCACTAGAGATTCGGATGTGAAACGAAGCGGCGTCGTTGAGTCAGAATACAAATGTGATGCTTCGAAAAATTTATTAAATTCACAAGCATTGAGAATTAACACATGAATTTTGAGTTTAATTATCACCAATTTAAATTTTTAAAAATATAAAATTTAATAATAAGTGCAAATGAATCCCCGATACAGAAAATTACAGGTGGGATGTGAGAAACGAAGCTGCGTCGAACAAGGTGAGTCTCGTGAAAGCAGTAAGCTCGGAAAAGTTGTTGGTCACAAGTAATAAAAATTAACATGAATTTTTGAAGTTTAGTATCGCAGATTTAAACTTTTTAAAAATATAAAATTAAATAATAAATTCACCCAAGGATGCTCGGGGAAGCAGAAAATTAATGAATGGGATGAAGAAGCGAGATGCTATGTGGTAAAAGTGGAGGGTGGTGAGAATGAATATGTTGATCCAGTGACGCGCGAAGCTAATGTGGTGGTGATCCAGTTACCACAAACTATGTTGGGTGATCGATGTCACGTCTTATGTGGTGTGATTAGTGACCGCCGCATTTATGTAGTCATTTGATGTTGTCGCGTGCAATGTGATCGGCTGATGATGGCAAGGATATGTGAATCATTGGTGTGGTGATGCTCGTCAGCGTATAAGGTTTGAGCTTTGCCCAGTTGTACGGTGGTCGTAATGTAGTAGCTAAGTGCGATCCTTTGTGGTATGAGGTTTGAGAACTTGTGATTGAGCGATTAATTCGTAATGTAGTGGCAAGTGCGATCACTTTTGTCAGGTCACAATTTGTGGTTACTATTTTGCTATTTTTTTGTAGTGTGGTAAATATTGAAAAGATGAAGGGTATGGCACGTTTATAAAATGGAACAAAATTACAGAGTGGTAGTGAATTATGTGAGACATAAAAATCATCCAAGGTAAGAAATCGAAGATTGAAAGTGCACAAAGATGGTAAATATTGAAAAGACGAAGGGTATGGCACGTTTATAAAATGGAACAAAATGACAAAGCTGTAGTAAACCATGTGGGATATGGCAATCATCATGGTCTGAAATCGAAAATTGAGAGTGCACAAAGATGGTAGATACTTAAAAATGAAGGCCATTTATATGCCACGTTTATAAAATGGAACAAAATGACAGAATTGTAGTGAATTATAGCCCAGGACATGAAATCAATCAACGGTCAGAAATCGGGTCAGATTAGACAAAAAGATGGTAAATATTGAAAATATGAAGGGCATTTATGGCAAGCATTCTTTATAAGCCATTAGTTTATGTGCAACTGCATGCGGTGTCTCTCAGCAATCGTGTCACCGGCTGAGCATCTGAACGTCTGAGAGTTGTTCCGTAAAGTAAGCGAAAGAAGTTTTGGAAGGATGGAGCTGCTGGATCACCAAGAGTTCAGGAGGCAAGGCCATATGGTCATAGACATGATGGCCGATTATTATCGAGATGTTGAGAAATACCCAGTCCGGAGTCAGGTGGAGCCGGGTTATCTCCGGCGACGTCTGCCGGAGGATGCCCCGACCAGCCGGAAGCAATTGAAACCATTCTCCAAGACGTGCAGAAACACATCGTTCCCGGTTTGCAACCGTGGCAGAGCCTAACTACGCTAACACTTTCGGAATCCAGTGGTAGCATTGCTGGGTTTCTTGGAGAAATCCTGAGCACCGGCTTTAACGTGGTCGGGTTCAATTGGATGTCCTCGCCGGCGGCGACGGAGCTGGAGAGCATTGTCATGGACTGGCTCCGGAAAATGTTGAATCTTCCCGAGTCTTTTCTTTTCTCTGGCAACGGCGGGGGTGTCTTACAAGGAACTACATGCGAAGCCATTTTGTGCACTATAGTTGCTTTGAGAGATAAAGTGCTTAGCCGGGTGGGGGTGGGGAGAGATAGCATCTCGAAGTTGGTGGTTTATTCGTCAGACCAAACCCATTGTGCTCTCCAAAAAGCAGCTCAGATCGTTGGTATACACTGACAATGTCGGGTCATTCAGGCCACCAAGTCAACCGATTTTGCCTTATCCTTTGTGGGGCGCGATTAATTAACCGCAGATCAGCAGTGTTGAATCTGAAAGCATAATATTAATAAAAGAGAATATGAAAAATTGCATGATTTGGAATCCATAGTTTGCTTGATGCGGAATTAATGAAGATCTGCGAGAAGTCTGATCACAAGATCTTACTCCTTTATGCAGGATTAATAATGTGACTTAATGAGAATGCATAAGTGAGTATTTCTACAGATCTGTATGAGTATGGAAATAAACGTATCCTTAGGTTAGGGAGGAGCATGAACTTTTATTTATAAGTCTTGACCACGGGGCCTCATTCTGGTAGGGCGGGTACTTTCGATACCGCACTGACCCGTATTAAATTAATAGAGTATTATGTCTCGCTATTAGACGAGCTTAATTAGGTTAATTTTAATTAATAAAACCCACATAAAGGAAAATCTTACATTCTCGGCAGGTATTAATTGAAACAAGCGTAATGCCTTGGCGCTTCGTATTAGTGCAGAGATTGTGTAATAATTCGATCGTCCATGAGTGCCGAAACCGACACTGAATCTGTGCGTGGGTAATTGCATTATGTGGCATGAGGGCCTTCCATGGTCACGAGTGCTTTCAACTTCTTGATATGGATTGATATGTGGTGTGTTAAATGGGTGATCTGCCGTAATGAGTGATCGCCCGTGTGTTATCAGTTTTATTAGTCCGAATTCTCTCTTTAAGTGTCGCAAAGCACCAGTGTCCATGGAGAATATCGTCGTAGTTCAAGCGAACTTTTGTATGTGTGCGCTTGATAGGTAACTTTGCTTTTATGTGTAACAAGACATATTGTTAAGGCTAATGCGAGGTACTAGCATCTTTCGAGGTTTACCTGATGCCTCGAGATTTTCAAGCGATTATATGCCAGCTTGATAAATCTACATTCACAAATACGCGACAGATGCAAAAAGTTTGATCTGAAATTCAAATATTACAAAAATGTAATGAAATCGGATTCGGACTTCGCCGAACGCTTATAAACTTGGCCGACTCCACTAATTCTGATTATCGATACTCTAAGCCCACGTGTTAATGGCGTGTCGATCAATCTGAGGCGAAGGCGCTTTGGATTATGATCTGCCGATCATATCATCTGGTGATATGTGCTCCGCTATGATAATCACTTAGATTTTGAACTTTTTTTCAGCATAGTGTCGGTGCTTGACCTCGTGTGCTTAGACCCCTTGAGACCTCTACATTTGTTGTTAATAAACAACAACTGCGAGTGTGTCTAATACAAGCTGTATGGGCACATCACGAATAATCACAGTTAACTCCATAATGGGGTTTGGGCCAAATTACTGAGTGGTTCTTTGAAAGCATCTTCTGAACTCAGCTGCATGGTAGAGGATCTTGTGATTCTGTTCTCAACTTTTCCATGATCACCTCCTGGCAACTTAAAGATGTAACACATTGTTGACTTCTTTTCATCACAGTATTAAGTAGTCGAATCTGAATACCTTTGTTATTTGTAGGTCTGAACATGTTGTAAATCAACATATAAGTCTTTGTCCTCTTCTAAGTACCTCATTAACCTTCTTGCGACAACCCGGATGATCGTATCTGGATTTGGTCGATATGCACGGAAGTCATTCTGGCGATGTCGGCTGGTCGTATAGAGCATATGGCCACTCCCAAGTGCGCTAGCATGGTACATTCTTCATTTGAAACGCGATATCGAGATAGGGACGTGGCGGCGAGACTTCGACTTATAACCTTCTGGGCAGAGGAACGATTCACGGCACATTGTGCATGTTGAATCTTTAAAATACGATCGGCGTATGCCCTACGAGATAAACCCGATGTCCGCGAGAAGCGATTCTGTGAATCTCGATGCCCGGAATGAGCGCCTCACCAAGTCGCCGTATCAGTTTGGCGCGAAAGCATGTGAAACGCATGTGGGTGACGGACCAAACACGAGAGGATATCATCTACATGAGTATTAAGGAAAATGAATTTCCTGGCTGACCTTCTTGGTATATACATTAATCTACTTTGTTCTCGACAAAACCATATGGGCTTGACAACAACATGAAACTTTAAGTACCATTGTCTAAAAGCTTGCCCGAGACCATAAATAGACTTTTCGAGTCTACATGCAAATTAATACTGAATCATTTGCCCTGAAAACCTTGGTTGCATCATATAGACTTCTTCAGTGAGTCTCCATTGAGAAGGCGGTTTAACATCCATTTGGGTGTAACTCCATATCGAAATGAGCAGCTAATGCCATGATCACTCTGAAAAGATCTTTAGAAGAGGCAGGAGAGAAAATGTTCATAGTCTACTCCTTCTCTACAGGCGCTTTAAACTTCTCAATCTTTCTATGGTCCCTTTTAGTCTTATACACCCATTTGCGTAATGGGTCTATGATTATCGGAGTAGTTCAGTAAGTTCCCAAACTCCATTTATCTTTCGTAGATTGAATTTAAATCTCTCATTGCATCGATAGGTTCGATTGAGGACAAAGAAACGACTTAGCATAAGTTATTGGATCTAGATCAAAAGCGGAATGCGTAGTCCTGCTCTCTATGCCAGACTAAATAATTAGGTGGTATAGGTGATCGTCTACCATAGTGTATCTCCCTTCTTTGAATTAGTAACCACATCTTTGAGGCCTTGATGAACTTCATTAAGAGTTGTCACCGACAACGGGATCCACCCAGTCTGAAACGAGGTTGATATGGTGTGTGGGAGTTACAAGTGCTCTGCGTATGGGAGGAGATAAGAATCTACACATTACCCATAGTACTATCATCCTCGATAGTGCAATGAAACATTATTTTCTTGACCACATCAAACTCAAAACTTGGTAAATGCAGTTCCGTCTTGTGCCTCCATTGGGATTATAAAGTAGATATCCACCCGAATGTTCGGGTAAGATACAAAGTAACATCGAGTGAACTGAGTCGACTTACTTAATGATGGATTATCTGACTTCATACTGGGACATCCCGAACCTTAAGATGGTTTAAATTTAGGCTTACGCGGGTCCATAACCAAAATTATTCGACAATTTTTGTGATGCTGCTTCGATTCGAATGTCTGAAAGGTGTTTTCAAGCTTCCACCCACAGAAAACCGGTAAATTTGTCCTACTAAATCATACCTCAACACCATTTCCATATGGAGTCACGATTGTGCTTTCGGCTACACCATTTTACTCTCGAGGACTGCTCCCGGGCACCAGTAAAGCTGTGCCACTATCGAATCCTCTAAGTATTTGGCGAATGGCCTTAAAATTTGTCCGTTGCCGCCCTTGCCATGTCTCTCCGCCTCGATCGGATCTAACAACCTTTATGACTTCCCAAATTGTTTCTCGACTTGATCAGAAAATGTGAACTTGTCAAGAATGACATTTCTTTAATAAGTACAAATAACCATATCGAGAATAGTCATCAAATAAATGTGATGAAATAAAAATTTCTACAAGGTTCTTAGTATAAGGTCACCTGCCGGTGTGAATGACATCAACCAAGTGAACTACTGATTTGGAGTTTTCTTTCTTATCTTGGTCATTTTACCTCACACAACGATCTCTGCGTATTTAAGTCGTTTTGGTCGGGCGGGATGTTGAAGGTCTTTATCAACTACCTCATCCCTTAGAGATATGTGTCCAATCGTTTACATGCCATGATATAGACTCTTCCCTTAGGTAATGGTCTCTTAAACGACCTTTTCGGTAGTATAAAGCGCGTATGCTTCGTTGGAGATAAACTCGATCTGTATAATCAGTTTGGACATATGTGGTACCTGACCTTATTTGAATTAAAGAAATATAAAAATAACATTGCTTTGATTTGAAAGAGTAATCATATAAATCAATTACGATCACGAGCTAAATTAAAGTCTAAAGAATTACATAAAAGTGTCTTTCAACATCAATTTAAAACCGAATGCAGAATTAAGATTACATCTCCACGAACATGACATGACCATTCTCCGTTTGTTTCCCACGGTAAGTTTTGATTCATCCTTATTTGGCTTCCCTCTGTTTATGAATCCACAATATGTTAAATATGACATGATTAGTTGCTCAACCGAGCCACAGGCTGGATGGTGCTTGGATAGGTTGGATTCACAAAGCAAGTGTTAAAGGAATCATTACACCTTAAGCCACGTTTGGACATCTAGAAACACTAGATTTCTTGTGGCTCCTTGCCGTATGACGCTCTTCTTCTGAAAAGAAGCGTGATCGCACACGTCCTTTTCAGAATGTCTTCTTTGGACCAATATTGTGTGGGGCCCGGCTGGTGGTTCTTGAGTACCTTTATGAGTCTCTGACTTTTGAGCTTCTTATTTTTCCTTTTATAGAGGCCAGCGGCATATAAAGTGCATGCTCTTCTCGTGTAGTTCTGCGCTGTACGCCCTTAACCCTTTGCTTATCAAGTCATTAAGCCCGTAGAATCTCATCTTGGGAATTGTAATTTAATCTTTAATCAATCGGTGGAAGGGTGTTTTAGGAGAAACTTGATGCCTGATGCAAACATCGAGAATGGTAACGTGACTTGGAAGCTTAATCTTAGGTCTACCGTCCTCGGAATGTATATTCCCTTTTTGAAATGATGTAATCATACTTCATGTTGAAGAGTTTTTTGAAAAATTTCTGACCTCGGCATTATTAGATGAAATTAGATTTTCTGACTCATGTTGCCGTCATTTCATGCGATGCGGTGTTGGCAAACCACTTTTAAAGTGTTCTTGAATGGATTTCTTCATTGTCGATAAGCAAATCAGGTGCTCCGCTTCCCAGGTAGCATAGTCAGTTTTCTCGACCGTGCGGTGGTTGTGATGTCTGCCAGACATCTTTTAAGGCAATGTGAACATCAGCGACTCAAATTTCAAATAGAAAATCCTCTTTCCATTTCTTAAAGTTCAATCGATGGGACCTCGATGGAAATGGAATTGGATTTTCTAGAAAAATTGGTGAAAAACAAAGCAAGCAATCTGATCGACATCATGAATACTTTATCTGATTACATACATCATCCATAATCACCTTTGATGAGAAAAATATGACATGCGGTTGTACACTCTCACATGGCCAGTGGCCATGAGAACATATTCTAATCTTTAGTGAAATCACCACGCTGGATGTATGAATACTTTAAGGTCAGTCATTTCTCAAGCACATGTATACATGTATCCTCCACGAACTAACACAAGATCCTCCTTGGGAGTATGATCGTCTGATAAAACCGAAACATCCCACCCTGATATGGTGATATTTCTCAAATCCGATTCGAGTGTGCCCACTGGCTGATCCTGACCAAATTGGATCATGAAAATCATGCAAAGGGATATTAACTTTGTATCGCATTCAATATCTATATATATATGTAATGCTAGACGTAAAAGCAGTGTATGTCTTTTAGTACCACATGTAATGCTAGAGTATCTTTATTGATTACCGTTAATAGTCTATGAATTACACTACACATAATCCTTATGTAGTGATATCGTATGGCTTATCAATCTGTATTTCGAAAACCATAGAAATATAAGAAAACACACAAAATACCTATAATCGGCGTACATAGAGTTCTTCGGTACCGTCTGTAACAACTTCAAACGTAAAATAAATATACATTGTAGAGCATCTACGTCGGGCGTCGGCACGAATCGTCGAAAGCGGACGTCGGACGCCGCGGGTCGTCGGCGGCGAGGAAGGAGCGCAGTCGTCGAGATTGGGGACGTCCGATCCGGATGGCGTCGACATAGCGTCATCGGTAAAGTCGTGATATGGCGTCGTGGATCGGGTCAAACTTGGTCGGGCGCGGGTAGAATTAATCGGTCAGTCAATCAGTCGAATTATTGGCCAGAGATTAGTCAGCCGGTCGACTCGAACTGGTCGGAGATGGCGTCGGCGCATGGCGTCGACTATCCGATTGGCGAATTAAGCGGTCCAGGCGGCGGGTCGGTCATGGTAGGTCAGTGACGTCGATGGCGTCGGTAATGCGATTGAAACTACCGGTCTGGCGTGTGTCGCCTTCCGCGCGTGGTCGTGGCATAATCGCGGCGTGGCGTGAGTGGCGTCCGACCTCCTCCGTTGACGTGCCCGCGGCCGTCTTTTCGTGCCGACGGTGGGTCGAATATGCAATAAAATTCAAGCTTTGATAAAAGAAAGTTTAAGCTGGACGAAACACAGTTTGGAATAAAAAACCAAAAAAATAAATGTTAATTCATATGTTTTGATTTCTAATCCATGGTTGTCGATCTCAGCCCATGGACACAGATATTCTTCCTAGATCGTATGTTAGAGTACAAAACATAATAATAAAGAATATGAAAAATTGCATACCTAATTTGGAATCCATAGTTTGCTTTGATCTTGAATGAATGAAGATACTGTAATGCGATCTACGAATCTTCCTCTTATCACAGGATTAATAATGGCTGAGCAATGAGAATCTCTCACGTATTAGAGAAAGTATTCTCTCTGAATGTATGTGAAGTATGAAATAAGCGTATCCTTAGGGTTAGGAGGGCATTTTTATTTATGAAATCTTGACCCACGAGCCTCATTCTGGTAAGGCCAGGTACTCAGCCTTTACCGGTACTATATTAAAAATTCAATAGAATCGCACATGTACCAGCTTTGTGAAATACAAAACTTAATTGATTAATTTTAATTAATAAAGCCCACATAAAAGGAAAATCTTACAATCACCACAATCACTCAGGTCAGCCATTGTATCAGACGTAGAAGCGGGGATGATACCGATCTATCTTTACGCACCGTGGAACCACACCACTCCACACGGCAGGTTGTGTTTAGTTGCGGCCCTATGTGATGTAACAAAAGACTGGCGCGGTCCCACGTAGATGCCTGCATATACTAGGCTTTTTGGGTGATAGTTCTGAGCACATTTCATCAGCGTCGAAGGTGCCAATTCCTTTCGTTTGTCACGCCAATGGTTTTCACTAACGTCTGGGTTGCTGCGCTGTGGACGAAGGATCCAACAGCCTTGATCAGCTCTATCAACCAATCTGGTATCCCAATCGCGGCTCACTAAAATTTAAACGGTGAGGTGATTGCAAGATTGGCAAAATTGCACTCAGCCGAAGATTCCATGACCATGACTATAGTTTGTCCTCCGAAGCTATGGTATTTGCTATGACTCAAACTTCCTGAAGTCACGTTGGATATTTGAAGCATTCCAGCTCACCTGTTGTAACCATGGACAAAGATTTGGTGGTCTTCAAAACTTCACTTTTGGTCTGTTTAGGGTTTCATACATCATATAAAGCTAAAGTTTACTGTATGTGGCTAATAGTTACCAATTGCACACAATGGATTTATAGAACAGCAATGGTTACCAGAATGGTCATGGAAATGGCAATGGCAATGGATATCAGAATGGCAGCCATGAAAAGCAGCTTTTGTTAACAAATGACAATGAAACTGTGAATGATTTGAACAGCAGGTTATTAGAGTCCATAAATGCATCCGGCCGTTTATTCATGACTCATGCAGTTGTTGGAGGAACTTACACCATGCTTCAACTGTGGCTCTGCTGACCGAAGAGCGACACATTGACACAGCATGGAAAGTGTACAACAATGTTGCGATCGTATGTCCGTCTCAAACACAGTCCTCTGTTTTATTTGACTGCATTAGAACCAATAATAATATTAATTGTTTTCTTAGTCTACATTCAATGTTTAACTCTTTAAATCTTCCATTAGGAAAGTGGCAAAAATGTTTATATATAAACAATTTTACTCCTCCCATAGAAAATAACAAATCTTTAAAGTTTTGCATACATACAAGTGTAAAACAAACTCTCCATATAAAAGACTAAATTATCAATTTATTTTTCTCATTAACTCTTTATATTCTCTCAAAAATTATCATTTTTTCTCATCTACTTTTTATCTTCTTCAAAAAAAAAATTTGACGCTCTTCATTCTTTTTTTAACATGTTTTTGTGCCAAAAATTTTAATTTAAAATTATAGATAACTTTCTTTTTTTTATGTTTAGCAACATACTAGATTTAGACAAATATTTAGAATCCAAATTTATGATCTTCCCTCTCTCATTTTTTTATTGGAGATAATTTTTCCTTAAACAAATTTATAAACATGTGTGATTAGAATGTTAAAATTATAATGTTCATATTGAAGTGTAAAAATGCTTGCTGTACTTGTTAAAATAACTAGAAATTTAGAAAATCAAATTAACAAGGAATAATTTAGTAGAATAGGATAAAGTGGAAAAAGACTAAACTAAATTCTTTAACTGATTATTTAAATGACGAGGATAAATAAAAGCAAAACAAGCTCTTACAAGCATTGAGTTGTTTTTCAAACGGAGGGAGTATTTATTTGTTTGTATCAAATTCTATGTATGAGATTTAATATTTGTGATTATGTGAAAAAAATTCGTGGTATTTATTATTTATTATTTAATTCTTGTTTTATATGTTAAAGTTACTTGATAAAATTAATATAATTGATATATTTTTACAACAGGAAAATATGTTTTAGGCTGCTGATTTATAATATATGTTTATTTTGAGAACTTGAGTTCAAAAGTCAAATGAGTAAAAGTTAAAAGTTTAAATCAGTTTATTTGTAAAGGTACCCTTATGTAGGTACTATCTTAACCAACGATACAGATTTTACCTAATCAATCAAGGCATATTACCATAATTAATAGTGATAGTACCTAAGGTTACCTAAAACTCAATGGATCGAATTTTTTTTTTTCTCTAACCTGTGCGGGGGAATTTTTGAAAACTTCAATCATAAATGACATTAATTTTAAATCAAAAGCCTAAAACACCCTTTTTTTTTTCCCTTTTCATAAATTGCAATTATCAAAAAAAAAAAAAACTTGAATAATAATAAAAACTATGAAATAAGAAGGAAGATTCTCAAAGTAATTAGAATAAAAAAAAGTGAATTAAAAATATGCATTTAAAAACTTAACTTTTTCTATTTATTACTTAAAATTATTTTTAATGATAAGATTTTATAAGTATATTTAATTTAAATTAAGTTATTAAATCACTTCACTCCCAAACAAATCCCGAAACTAGTTATGGGTGTGGCTAGGGGGCGATCCACCATAGGTCCAGTGGGGGAAGGTTTTTTTTTTAAGAAAATAGTTAAGATTATTTGAACTAGTTAATGCACTTTGCCCTACTAAAGTTTATAAATATTAAACCATAAGACCAAAGCCTTCTATATTATTTAAAGTTTGCTCCACTAATATTGAATCCTAGTTCTTTCCCTTCTACTAATATTAAATCCTGGCTGCGATCCTAAGTGTAGGGGTTGGGTATGACAAAAATAAGTGTGTTTCTGGACACATTCTCTAAGACAGGCCAGTGTTATGTTTGGACTTGCGTGAGGCAGTCAGAACTTAGTTCTTGATCCAGAACTCAGGAAGTGGGGACATGGTGATGCAGCCACATAAAGTGTATATAATGAAATATTGCTGCATATTTTAAAGTGGTTCGGAAGCTTGTCGATCAGCAGGATTATCTTAGGATCTGAGGATTTTAATTGATTTGATTCGAGGTTCTGAACAAATGCCAAAGTGAGACAAATTCTACCTTGTGACCTTACCAAAAACCTAATAGCTCACTACAATAAATTTAGAATGAGCTCCTTGTATTCCACTTATTAAAAGCATTCTTTATGCTTATACATTCTGTCACATTATAAGATAATGAAAATAAAAGCATTATCTCACAAGGTGAAAGATTTTTAATGTAATATCTCAAGCAGAGTATCTTTTTCTTTGTATTCGTTAAATGTGAGTCAGACTTTCTTACTTATTTTTAAGCTTTGTTAAAATCAGCGATAAGCAACCAGGCATATCTTAGATTTGTAACCTTGTAATTTAGTGCAGGAGATCTTGATAAGGATGGATCATTATCCTAATGTAACTCTGACTTCTTTTTCTATTTTATGTATTTACCTTTTAAAGTATCGCAATGAAATAGAGGAAACTTACAACAACTGATATCCACTCTTAGAATGACATGATTTGTTTCTAAAATTGGACGATAAACACAGATGATTGGATCTTCTTGGTTTGATCTTTTGTCACTTTAGAAAACGTCCCCAGTCTATTGGCACCCTTAGCCTAAATATAGCCTCGAGATTTCAAAACTAGCTGTGGTGTCCAAATCGATGCATCCTAGGTTGCATGTCACACAACAGAAAGTTGCTTTCAGTGAGACTTTCTTTTGGGTTCTTCTAAGATGATGATGTTTCTTACGTGAAAGCCGTGGCTTGTTTTGAAATAGTGTGCTTGCGCAGAATCACTGAGACGAAGATGTGTGATTCAAACCCAACGGTTAAAATCAGTTTGATAGTTTGAATGAGTTAGATTGAAGACTTTCTTATTCATAAGATATTTATTAAATCTAGTTATCGATGTTTCTTCTTAGAAGTAGTAAGAAAGGAGTTCTCTCTTTGATGAGTCGATTCTTCCATTCAGAATTCGTCCCCAGGGTAAGTCATATTCAAGTAAATTCACACATCGTTCTTGTTGCATCAAACCATGGCATTAATCTACTTGATGGTTCTTCTTGTTACACCAAATCATGTTTTGTGTGGTAAAACTACGTTTAATTGGATTTTAGTGTTATTTCTTTCTTTGATTTATCTTGGGATGTGTGGCGGGAGTTAGTATATTTGGACACCAAGCAATTCTCTTTAGAGTGTATTCCTAATTGTGTTCCAGCTTTGTTAGAAGATTATCTCTAGATGAATTTTTCTTACCGTGTAATATCGAAATGCGATGCAGAAGTTACAGCCTATCAATTCCTTACTTTGATTACCTTAGAGTCAGATATTATATTTGATGCACGTCAGTTCCTAAGCGTAGTCCGGACTCTATCCAACAAGCTTATGTTTAAATTTTGAATTTTAAGTGGCTGAATTTGAAATAGGCTAAACGCATGAAGCGGCTCGACGAGATATCACCGATCTAAGCCCCAACATTGCCAGTGTATATCTTTGTTCGGAACCATTCGATTATAATGTACATGATTCACACACGACAAATAGGGTGGGACGCTTCAGGTGTGCCGCGTATACCCCGGATCATGTTTTTAATGTGTCACTGTCATTTGATTCTAGTTGTTGTGAATTTAACGGATAGCAATAATTTCATTGTAAATTATGAATCTATGATTGTGAAAGGAAGTTTTGGCACATGCACTAGCCAGCCATGGCTGAGAAAAAACGCGCATAACGTATCTTTTGGTTTATTATAAAAATATTATATATGTATTTACTATTTAGTAATTATTTTTTTAATTTGTTATGCAGTCAAGATGGTATAAAAAGCTGAGCAGTCAAAATTTTCACCAGATCTAAGCAAATTCTGAGAGAGAGTCGGCAAGCATTTTCCGATCCATGTGCAGATAATATGCTAAAATAATAAGTGAAGTTGTTGGTTTACACACATGTTTCGCATTAAGTGGCTGCTGAAAATGAAGAAGCTAGGAGCATTTATAACCGGATCAAATCAATGTTGTCAGCTTTATAGTTATAATGTAATGCATAGTGAATGCCATAAAGGCACACATAATGGTCCAACCATCCAACCACTAGTCAGGTCGCTCAAGCGGATAATTCCGAAAACGAGTTCACCTGTTTATTCAAAATATTGGAAAACTAGAGATTCATTGGAGCGTGTTTGGTTCTTTATTAGAACTTTATCATTTTAAAAATTTATAGAAAAATATTTGTTATTATTTATAAAACTAATATTTTTCATTGTTATTTTTTAATTAACATTTTATGTTTTAGAACCAAGAAAATTATGAAACACAAATAATCATTAATAGATTTGGGATAGGAAGCGTATTGAAGGTGGGTGGAAACAGAGTATTTAAGCGGAATGATGAAGAATTTCTGGATCATATGTTGAAGTGGACCATTTGTAATCTTCATTATTCAGACGATAAATCTTTCTGCAAAAACAAAGAAAGGGAGGGATGGCCGGAGAGCTTGCGTGTTGCTCAAATCACCTAAATAAATTTCTTGAAGAAGAAACGCCGGGGTGATATCTTCACGTATATTGTATGATATCATCATGGTATCTTGTCTTGCTTTGATGGGGAGTGGCCTTGTATTTATAGTAGATGTTCTACGATTGGATGGTGATTAGGATTATTCGACCCCAGATGCAAATCATTTTTCTGTTGTATGGTATCAGTACCAATTGGATGGTGATTAGGATTCCTTCCCATTGGATGGGATATTTATATTATTATCGGTACCCGGATTTAGTAAAGGATATAGAAAAGCGGAGTTTATTTAAGGATAATCTTCCTTCATATTGGGGGATCCGGTTTGATGATGAAGCTTGTTATTATCTTTCCTTATTGATGAGATTTGGTTGGTTGCGAGATAATATATTATTGAGGATTATTCCTGTTCCCTTATCTTTGGGAGACTTCCCATAATCGGCGGCACTGGGCAGCGGATGGACGCCGTTAAAGTGGCAAAGGCTTGAATCTTTAGCGTGGCGTGGTGCTTAAATGGGCGTGTCTCGCCCGGGGTTTAGTGAGTGGGCCTGCGTGTTTCGTTGGGTTGGCCTCTTTCTTGGGCTGGCGGAGTGGGCACAATGAGCGCTATTTTTAAGCGCATCGGTTGCCCCTTAGCCCTTGTTAATACGATTGTGTGGGCAAGAGCATAACGTTTCGCATCGGGTGCGGGTTTCCACGATGTGCGCTCGAGTTTGGATTAGTTAGGGCTTGGTCGTTGTCATTTGTCTTGTGATAATGGCGAGCTCTTCGGTTCCAGCTCATTTCTCCCTGCTTTCAGGTTTCCTTTTATTTCTTCGTAGACATCCTACGTCTTGTATTGCCTACGATCCGAGACCTTTCTTTGCCTTTCTCGAGTTCGAACTTCCTTCTCTCTTAATTTACATGCGGCGCTTTGTGCGAGTCTTCTACAGCGTCTTTCTTGGGATAGCCTTTTCTATTGTATTCCTGGGTCCGCTGCGTCTTTGTCTCCTTGGTCTCTTTTCTAGCGATAAGACGAGGCGCTAGGGTTGGGTTGGCTGAATTTTATTTTCATCATAGGTCCGGGTCGTTCTTTTTCTCTGCGTATAGGCGATGATTCTTCGGTTGTTGCGGTTTCGAGTGGGCCCAGGCGGTGTCTCGACCGTTCGTAGGGTTGTTCGAGATGCCACAGAGGCCCCTCCTCTTCCACTGGACAGGGTAAGGGGAAAAATAAGCACGATTAATACAGGGTGAGAATACCTAAGATCTTCCATTCGGCATGCTTTAGCGTAGGGCCCTAGACAAGGTGGGTCCTCATCTGGGGCCGCCTTTGCGAGACTTTACCGGCCTCGGCCCCAGGCGTTCAGTGTGGTCCACGACATTTTTGACCCTCTATGTGGTTTCCGTGCCTAAGATGGTGTGCTTCTTTGAAGTGGCCTTCAATAATGGTCTTCGCTTTCCTCTGCATCCCTTCATAAAAAGGGTTTTGCAGCACTTCAATGTTTGTCCTTCTCAACTAGCGCCTAATGGTTGGGGTATCTTGGTTAGTGCATTAGTTTTTCTTTAGGAATGAGGCTCGGTGTCCCAGTAATAACAGCACAGGCCAGAAGGAGACCTCCTGGGGCTTCTTTATTTTCTAAAGCGTTAAGCTCCTCTTGTGATTTTCGATCTCCCCTCTTCCCACAGAATTTGTGGAAGGGAGCTACTTCTTCGTTTGTGGTCGTAGTGGGAATATGACCCTCTATGACAAGGGCGACACCACAGGCGTTACGAGTAGCTTGGACCACCCAGAATCTTCGTGAGTGTTAGTTCTGTTTTTTGGTTATAACTTGCATGTGGTCATTGGGTATTTCGATTCTATCTTTGTCTACATGCTTCTTGGTGCTCGAATTGATCTCAGCGCTGAAGATAACGTCATAGCGTTGGCGTTGGGTACAGTGTCCCTCCTAAGTCCTTACGCGGAGCGATCGGGTCGGACATTCCCTAGCCCTTAGCTCGAGGTCGGCTCGCTCTGGCACTTTGAGGCCTTCGCTCCTCCGCCCTGGTTTCTCCCATTAGGCCTCCATTCTTGCTTTGAAGGGCGCGCGCCAGCCTTCCATCATGAAAGTTTTACGCCATTGGGCCCTCATTTGCTAAACCCACTAGGGAGACTCTTTGGCTCGATTGGAGACGTTGTCACGGAAGCCGGGCGTGAAGCAGAAGCCTTGGACTCCGTTGAAAGATCGGCTTTGGTCAAAGTTCGAAGTTGGGGGCATCTTCATCTTCTCCCGAATCTACTCATGTCAGTAGCCGGGCAGGTCACGATGCCTAGTTAAGGCTCTGTCTGAGTCTTGGGTTCGCGATTGATTTGGAGTGCTGCGGAGCGAGGAAGGTCCGCCCAGGTGGGGTCGTTGAGCGTAGTTAGCGGTCCGCGTCCATTACCGTGCAGAACCCGCCCAGCGAAGAGTTAGGTCACCTTCTCGAAGGGCGGAAGAGTTGAAGAGGAAAGATCAGGAAATCCGAAATTGGCGGAGACAGGGACTCTTTGCTTCTCAAATGCCCGACTCAGCGGCGACGCGATCTGCATTCTTAAGGATTCTGATCTCGGGGTTAGGTCTCTTGTTGCCGTTGATGAGGCTTTAACCCTATCTCTCCAGGGGGTCGCCTCCGTAAGTTCTCATACCTTGTCGTGTCTGATTCCATTTTGAGTTGACTGTTGAATTTGCATTGGGTGTTGATTCTATGCTGGGTGCGTAGGTGGCTACTCATTTGAAGGGTTTGGCGAAGGCGAAACTAAGCGAGATCATGTCAGCGGCTCGGGCTTTACGAGGCGGTGGCTTCCCTCACATACGAGGTGGGGTACGGCTGCGGGGTGAAGTCTGACTTATGACCGAGGAGGCGGGTGAAGCTGGGTGATTTGAAGCATGCCACGTCGGCACGTGCTCGGAGTAGAAGGTAGAAGATGAAATCCGAAGCTTGACGTGGTGGTAGGGCGACCGGGAGGTTCGAGATGAGGCTGCGGGTTAATGCGAAACATTGATAGAGGCGGGGGCGAGCTGCCAGTCACGATATGAACCCCGGATGGTTGGGATGAACTTCTCATCCCGAGGCAAGCCGAGGGTCCCAGGAAGAGTGCGTGCGATCAAGGGCTGACCTACGTGATAAGGCAGCCCATTTGTTGGACGGGGCTCGTCATGAAATTTACCAGTGCCCATTTCGGCGAGCGCTGATTAGTGCCGCGGGTTGCGTGGGGACCTTCATCAGTAAATAACTTTGGTGGCTTAAGCGGGACGAGACTATTGGAAGAGCGAGTAGGCTTGTACTGATAGGTTTCTAGGTGGCTTGCCTTTCAGAAGAAGGCTGTTAATGCCTATTCCGGCTTGGATTTCAACTTTGACCTTCCCAGCGACGAGGAGGATGAGGGGTCCTTCTCTGTGATTGATACGGAGAATCGGGCCCTGCGAGGCCTCCTTCGCTACGTCTGCTCCTCCTTCGATGCACAGTCTCTGTGCACGTCTTCGCCTACCCGATGTCGACTTTTATACTTTTTTTTTTTTATATTTATATTTTTGTTGGGCCTGGGACCCAAGACATACATAGCCTTTTCCTTAATGGTCTCATTTTCACCTTATTTCTTTTGCCTCTCTCTTGCTCTTGTGACATTGCTTGATTTGAATTGACTTCTTGTCTGCATGATGAGTTAAGCGCTTGAGTTGAGATGTTGAGCTTCTCAAACTAGTCCACTGAGGCTCCTGGGCTTTGAGGCGAGCTTCTCAAACTACCACTGAGGCTCCCGGGCTTCGAGGCTCCATGAGTCAATACCGAGCCGAACCGACCGCTACATGGCCCGAGGTGAGCAGCCAGCTTTTCAAATTGCGTTGTTCGCCTCGACGTTGATAACTCGAAGCACCGACCCCATAGGTCGCAAGGCCTATGCGCAGTAGTTAAGCTCGCCAATGAGCCGCCGCTCCGCTACCGATTCGTCGAGCCGAATCGATTCCTAAGTCGTGCATGGCCTGTAGAATGGTTGAGCCCACAATGAGTCATTGCCCGTTTGGTCATCGTCGAGTCAAACTGATTCCTTAGCTGCATGGCTGTAGAATGGTCGAGCCCACAATGTGAGCTCACAGCCCGCCACCGATTCGGCTCGAGCCGAATCGATTCCCAGGGCCGCACGGCCTCGTGCAGTAGATGAACTAGTCAGTGCCATCGCCCGGCACGAGGCTCGTGGCAATCCACTCGAGCCGATCCGGGACTCATTAGGTCGCTGCACCTCAGATCGGCAGATGAGCCCGCCAGCAGCCACTAGCCCGGCCGAGGCTCAGGCGATCCGTACCGAAATGATCCGACTATTGAAATGCGCCCTGTGGCCGAGTAGATGAACTCACAAAGTGATACCAGGCTTCGGCGCCGAGGCTCGTGACGATCCACCAGCCGACCGGGATCACAGCCGCGCGACCTGTGGCCAGTAGATGAACTCGCCGCCGAAGCACCGCTCTCGCGCCGAGGCCTCGTGGCAATCCACCGGGTTTGACCGACCAACAGTCGCGTGGCCTGCGGCCGAAAGGGTAGATGAACTCGCCAAAGTGAGCTACTCGGGCCCGCAAGAGGCTCGTGGCGCATCCGCACCGAGCTGATCCGACTCCACAGTCGCCGCTCGCCCAGGCGTAGACGAAGCTCACGCCAAATGAGCGCCACTGCCTGCCACAGGCCTCGTGGCGATCCACCAGCCGATTCGACCCCACAGGCCGCAGGGCCTGCGGCCGAGCAGATGGACCCCGCCAAAGTGAGCTACCAGTAGTTCCGGAGCTTCAGGCCTGGGCGGGCTGATCCAACCGGCCTGGTTCCACCAGTCGGTGGCCGCCCGGCAGATGAACTCGCCAAAGTGAGCTACTGGCTCGGCGCCGAGGCTTCGTGGCGAAATCCATCCTGCCGACCGACCCAGGCCGCGCGTGGCCCGTGCGCAGTAGATGAACTCACAAAGGAAGCACGGGCTCGGAGTAGCCTGTGGCGATCCACTTAAGCCGATCCGGGGGACTCACAGCCGGTGGCCCCGTGGCCGAGTAGACACCTGCCTAAGTGAGCACGCCCGGCGCCGAGAGGCCTTGGTGGCGATCCAAACAGCCGGGTCTAACTCATTAGGGTCGGCCTGGCCTAGCAGATGAACCCGCCAAGTGAGCCACTAAAGCCGGCGCCGAGAAGCCGGTGGCGATCCGTACCCCGAGCCGATCCGACCTAACAAAGTCATGTGGGCCTGCACAGCAGATAACCTGTCAAAGGAGCACAGCCCGCGCCGAGGCTCGCGGTGATCCACCACTGATCTGACTCATTAGGGTCAAGGTACACCAGGCCGGTAGATGAACTCACAAAGTGAGCGCCACTGGCTCCGCCACAGAGAGGCTCGAGGGCATCCACTTTTACTGGATTTGGACTCATTAGGCCGCATGGTCAGGCATAGTAGACGAACTCGCCAAAGTGAGCCACTGGCCCGGCGCCTTGAGGCTCAGTGGCGATCCGTACTCGAAATGATCCGACTCAATAGTCAAGGTATTCAGGCCGAGTAGATGAACCTACCGTGAGCCATCGGGCTCCGGCCGCCGAGGCCTGCGGCGATCCGCACCGAAATGATCTTACTCAATAGGTCGCGTGGTCAGAAAGAGATGAACTGGCCAGCACGCTATGTGGCTATTCGATCAATTTTCGGAAAGGTGCGAAGCCTTTAATGCCGGATGATGGAGAATTTGAAACGCTTGCGCGAACAGTGCGTTTTCTCACCTTCTTATAAATGTGGAGTACTCACTACATGAGCTTATACTTCTAGATATTCTTCCTATTCTAGTGCGTGAATCAAATCGCACGATGATAAGGCCAAGTTTGATCGCCTTTGCCGGATCCACTTCAAGATCCTCGCCTTCGCTTTGTTTGGACTGGCCAGGAGTCAGGTTTTTCCTAGTCTCCCTTATGGAGTATGTTATTCCCTAGCTCATGCTAGGGGAATGTAGCCTGAGTACATTTCTTGTGCCGCCTTCTCCATTTTCTGTTCTTCTTTCTCTTCCTCCCCTTTTGTCTCTTTCTCCTCTCCTTAATTCCTTCTTTCTTTCCTTTCTTCTTTCTCTTTCCACATCTCATTCTCCCCTTTTGTTTCTTCTTTCTTCCACATCCGTTTCTCCTTCTTTCCGCACAAACTCCTTCCATCCTTTTTTTTCTTCTCTTTCTCATCTTTTCCACCCTGCTTTCCTTTCCTCTTTCTTCCAGAATTTTTTTTTTTTTGAGGGAACCGCTTGTACCGTATACTTCCCCAAGATGTAATCGATGACACCACCGATTGTAATTGAATGTAACTGATCGGGAAAGAGAGACTTTTTCCTTATGGCTATGAGCTTCTCATTCTATTGCAGCCAATTTTCTTGAGCATTATATGCTTGCTGCTTGTGATGTCTAACAAAATAAATCCAAAAGAAATGGTCGAATCGTTAATTGAAATTGATAAATCTCCATTTAAGATTACAAACCAAAAAGCTCCACCGACATAAAACGCTTAAGATGTTCCTTCGCATCTCCATATACTGTAAAATTTTCCCTCCTCCGTCTCGGGAGTCAGAATTGCCCGGTCCGATCGACTGGGCCATACGTGGGCCTTCCAGCTGGGGGCCCAGCTCTACGTGGTCGACCTCTTCCTTGTCAAGTGTGAGCTTTTTTTAAGACAAATCACCCGCATAGCTACCGGGTTTGACTTTCGTTGTAGTACTCGCCGCCTTCCTTTGTATCTTCAGACGCCTTAGAACCTCGCTTCACGCTTTTCATTTAAACAGATCCAAATTTAGACTCGAGAGCCCCGTCACGTGCTCCACCTGCTAATTCGACTGGGGACTTTAATCCTACCGACATGGGCTACTCGTTTCCAGCGTCACACACGTAACGGCTCCCTGCTGTCGACTGTTGTCCCAGAGGTCCCAGTGTTCTGAGGTATTCTACCCATTTTCCTTGCTGTCTTCCAATTTATCTTCAAAAGCCACTTCATCCCCATTGGCACTTCAAATCGTCTGCTAGATCATGACATGTCATTATAATAATTCTTACCTGTTCCACACCAAATCTCCTGACCATGCTGTCAAATTGTTTTCCGTTGTCCCACACCAGGCTCTTTGGATACCAACCCGCATATGATGGCTCGCCACACAAAATCGCTGATCTTCGTTTTCTCTCAGGATGGGCCAAAGGCTCCGCCTCCCACTTGGTGAAGCACCCACTGCTAATAATGATGCTGACTTGCATTAGCCTTCCTAAGGGGCAGAGGTCCCAAGATGTCCGCACTCCCATTGTTGGAAGGCCATGGCTTCAGACACCGCCATGGCTCCGATGGGGAGGCGTGAGATCTGCGTGCCCCGGCAGATCTCGCACGACTAGGTCGGTCGGGTTCGAAAGCACAGAAAGCCGCAGAACTCCTCACTTCAAGACCTTCCCCGCCAATGCCTTGTATTCATGTGATTTCCGCATACTGTGGTACTTCTCTTTAAAGACTTATCTTGCTTTTTCCAAATGGGATGCACTTAAGGATCGGGTGTGAAGAAACCTCAGTCAGAGATGCACTTTCCTTATGATTAGTGAACCCACTGACCTTTACTGTTTTTCCTGTCACATAGACGTCTGGCTTCATTATATAATCCCAAATGTCCATCCAACTGCCATTCTATCGGGCACCTCCCACGCAGAGATCGATGTAGAGGGCTTGCATAAGGTATTCGATGTGCAGCCAACTGGGCCGAGGTCTTCCCCGTAGTTGTCGCTAACTTTGCCAAGGCGTCTACGGAGTCTCTTCGCTTCGACATGCTCGACCAACCAAAGACAAATTTTTCAATAAATCTCGTACCTTTGGAGATACAGGATCATCCTTCCACTTTCGGGCCTCGTAGGTACCTCTCTTTCTATTTGTCTTACTCTACCACCGGGAGTCGCCGTTGCACTTCTGGGCTTGGTCAACTTCCGCTGAACGTACGCAGGCCGAGTCCGCCATGACGACCTCATACTCCTGCGCCGGCTGGAGGCTTGAAATCCGAACTGAAAGGCATCAATGCCCATTCTTCCGAGAGGCTAGATTAGACCCGCCCCGCTCCCTCAGGTGATTCGGTACCCATCTACAGAGTTTCCAGATGGAGGTCATTCATTGCGCCTGAAAGGTTTCCTCGCAGGTTCACGAGTGAATTCCATGACGTAAGCCCCACAAGACTAGCTTCCTTTATTGCGCTGGGCTTGCATTCGAGCATCGAACTCGCCGCCTATAGCCCTGGCTTCATCAGCCTCCTGAGGTCTCTCGGTTTATGTAACACGGTTTACTGGGTATTCTCAAGGGAACTCTGCGGTATGAGCCCGGGAAGCGGCTGAGCTCACGCTAAGCAATAAGGCTAAAATTAGCTCTTCCATCTCGGGCGTACCTCTCCTCCGCCCTCTCAAAGCCCGGCCGCAATAGTAAACTGGTGTCAGACTTCGTTTTTTATCTCCGACGAGACGTTGGCTGGCTGAGAAACCGATACTACTAAGTATGCAGTAAAGAGCCCCCAACTGATTCTACTAGAATTGGGAGGGAGGTTTTCCAACACGTTTCAAAGATGAGAAGCTTCTTCACACTCTTCATATCCCATTGAAAGGCCTTCGGGACTCTGGAAGAAAGCACGGCATTTCATATCACCGCTCTCGATACGAACCGACTTAAAGCGCGATCCTTCCCGGGCCGCCGAACTTCCTTGTTACCTAATGGCGGCATGTCTATACAAACTTTATCTTGAAACTGGATTTGCCTCAATTCCCCAGGCTGACTATGAAACCTGTGAATTTTCTCCCCGCCATATCAAGGCACACTTGGTCGATCTGGGCCATGTTGTAATTTTCAAAATCCGAACGCCATAGATGAGCTATGTGGAGCCTACCGTGGGTGGATTTTACCATCATGTCATCTATACACCTCCATAGTCATGGCTCATCCGCTCTCGGGAACATCCCACCACCAACCTCCGATACTTAGCCTTAATGCCTGGTCTAACTAAGATCACACACGATAACAATAGTTCCCCTCGCACGCGACGGCAACGAGGTCTTTTTCAGTCGCTCGGGTCCATATCATCCGGTCAGAATTCTGAGAAGGCATCCATAAAAATCGAGAGTTCATGGCCGCTAGCGGAATTCACGAGAGGTCGATTCACCAAGCAGAGGGAAACTCGTCTCAGTACGCTTTGTTGATGCCGTTGAGTCGATGTATCGCCACTGTCGCTTGTTTTTCGACGAGTACAACGTCGATAGTCACTTAGATATTCTACCTCCCGATCGCCCTACTTGAAGGATTTTGTCGACTTCTCGATGACTTTTTTGTCTTTCTGCGTGAAGCTCCTCCTTTGTTCGATTGGTTTGAAGGATACAACTTAAGCCTGTGAGTGATTACCGCAGGATTAATTCCTCCCATGTCCGCCTGCTTCCATGTGAAGACGTCTTTGTTCTGTGTTAAAAAATGGATAAGGAGGTTTTTGAGGTCTTCCGCTAGCTTGGAGCCGATATAGGCGAGATGTTCCGTCGCCGCCTAACAATACCTGCTCAGCTTCTTCGAGGGCTCAGGTCGAGCGAGCACTTTCGCCACGCATGGTCAGCCCATCTAGGTATATGTTTGTCGACCGTCGTTTACGGATGTCGAGTAGCACTTCGGCCACTGCTGATCCCCTCGAACCACTCCTACTCCGCTCATAGGGAACTGACCACTATGGAAGTGAGGGGACGGCTTTTATCAGATCAGGTGGTATGCCTAGAAGTAACATGTTATAAGGGCACAAGGTCACTATGAGCACCCGTAGTCATCGTCATATGGGGACTCCCAAGGTGAGCAGCCGCTGTATCTCTCCCCCGACGCCTAGAGGTAATACTTTTCATAGAGAACCCCAATGGTATGAGTGCTGACGGTTCCAAGCTCATTTCCGACACGACATTTTATCGAAGGTCGACGCCGAAGATGATATCAGCCGAACTCCGTTGTCAATTTAATTCGATGAATCAAGCTTTGTCACACAATCAGCATTGTAAACTACCAAGTGGGTCATTATGAAAGCCGGGCATCCCTCTGATCCGGAAATGAGAATGTGATGGACGGCCGTCACGGGGAGTCAGACACCGTATTTCTCGCTTATCTCCGTTGACTGAGCGCCGCATAGCGATGGGCCTTCCGAAATGAAGCCGACTCCCTCCTCCGCTAATCCTCCCGAGATTACCCGACTTCACCAAGGGCTGTCGTGCTGACGTCGCCCGCCGAGAGCGGTGGCTACCAGCCGGCCCGGCTCGAGCTTGACTCGTCTCGTGGATATGAAGCCGTCGAGGTACCCGCGTCGGGATAAGTACTTTATCTCTCTCGAGTTGTATGCAATGTCTGTCACGCATCCGTAGTCCTTATGAAACTGCATTTCAGTTGCCCCTTATCAAGTGGTCCGACTTCATTTGAGTTGCCACCCGTGAACTCGTCTCCGCTTCGCACTCGCGCAGTGAATTGCATACCAGGCCGCAGGGGTGAAACGCCGATAACGCCGTCGCCGCACTGGGTGACCCGCATCGATCTTCGAGGTTCCCACGCTCTTTTGGGGACCGCCTCTTCCATCCTTCTTCTTCTGAGACCTTTCTGCCGCTTTTGTCTCGCTGGGCTTCGCTCCTTGGTCGCCATTTGTCCCGTTTTTTTTTCTCTCTCGCTATGGAATACTTTCGATATGAGGGCTTCTTCACCGCACATATTTTCTCCGCTTGCAAGCACCCTCACCCATGCTTGCTTGGGATTTTCGAGATGGAAAACATCAAAGTCTTTCGACCCACAACTTCGCCAACAATGAATGCAAAGATCGCGAACTTCTCGCTTCGTATATCTACCCAGAGACTCAGACAATCTTGTACATAGATCTGCAGCAAGCTACAGCTCGCCATTTATCGCACTAATGAAGCACTCGTCAACGTGAAGTGAGTAGATTTAATGCAATGGATAACCTCCTAATATGAGATTGACGACGGTGGAAGTCATTAAACACGCCGGTTGGGCCGGGCCTTTTAGGTGATAGCGTAAAGCTCGTGATCGCACCTGGATTCGATACCCATGCAAACATCGGTTAAGTGTCAAGATTGATCAATCGGCTCTAACGCCATCGGCTTCACTGGTATATCCCAATTTGTTTTAAAGAAGCACCCTGCCGTGAAGGTGATTCACTTTATTGTACTCAAGGCATCCATAGCTCTAGAGCGCTGCCCTCTTACTACCTCCTTCATACTCACTCAGCTCACTTGAGGCCCCAAACCTTTTGCTCCCACATGATAGTTCTCCCCGCTCCCGGTCAGGGTTGCGACCTTTCATTCCCGATATGCCCTCCGAAGGCGGCCTCTGCTGCCTCCCTCTTCTCGTGGGGCTAATTACGTGTCCACGCCCGGCTCCTGGGCTAAACCTCGCTTCTTCTTCAAAGACTCTGGAATGTCGAGATCGTTATTCTCAGTGAGGGAAGCCAGAACCTTCCCGAAGCCTGTCAGATCTCCCGTGGGCGTGCATCTACCCGGTAAGTTGCTCGAACTTTATCAGGCTATGGCAGAGGCGGCGCCCACCTCGCTCGTGTTAGCTAGACGCTTTTAAAGTGTCACCATTGTCAAGGCTGCTGTCGGGTCTCGCATTCGAGATTAGCGCTATCGTGCCGTTCAGCGCCGATACCACCGCGAATCCAGAACACACTGAAGAATCGTCCGCGCGACGCCGCCACTCCACGACGTCGCCAACCACCGACGGCGCCGCATCAGCCGGGCCAATCCGCCGCCGTGACTGGTCCGGAAGGTCGATCCGGCAATGGCAGATCGCCACCGCCGCCTAAGGTCGACGGCACTTCTCAAAACAAGAAAGAAGTGGGGTCAATAGGCTGCTCGGGCCGTCTACGCTTAAGTCGGCCGAGAGAAAAGAGAGACTGCTTAGAGGGTGAATGTGTTGCGTATGTTTGAGTATGAGTATGCGTCTATATACTCTTTCACCTCACAAGATCTGTATTTATAGTAGATGTCAACAATTGACGGTGTGATTAGATTCATTCCTACTGACGGGATATTATTTCGTTATTATCTACATCAGATTTGCAAAAGGATATAAAGAGCAATATTCGGATAATCTTCCTTCCTTATTGGGATCCTATTGATGATGAGCCATATTATCTTTTCTTCTCTTATTGATGAGATTTGGTCAGACTACAGATAAGATATCATCGTGATTATCTTATTTCCCTATCTTTGGAGATTTCCCATAATGCTCTTTCGACCAAGCTGATCGACCTTCATTCCTGGCCGGCACCAAAAGGCTTGAATCGTCATGCAGTGCACCCAATCGTCAACGGGCATGTCTCTCCTTCTTGGTTTAAAGAGGTCAAGGTGGTTTCGTCAGTCATTCCTTTCTCGGCCCGGCGAAAGGCCTGTGGAGCCTTATATTTTAAAACCACCAAAACCAACTGTTCTTTATGCTACGTTTTGTCCTCCTTGAAATGAAAAACATTTTCAAAAATAGGAACCAAATATATCTTTAATTGATGTTTTTGATAACAATTTTTTGTTCTCAAGAACAAAAAAGCAAAGGAAAATATGCTGCGTTATGTAAGATGTTTTTCGTTCTTCCAATAAAAATAACATCTTGTTTTCTGAATAGCTGTTGTTTTCCATGCTTTCTAGTAGAGAACACTTAAAAAAAATCAATTGTTCTTAAAAACTATTTTCTAGAATAGTTTTCAATAACAGCAACTAAACAAGGCATAAGGCCCTGTTTTGTTCCCGTTTTTGAAAATACATAAAACACAATTTTGGTGTCTCTAAAAACTATTCTTATTATCTGAATTTAATGTTTTCTATTTTCTTCACGTTTTTAAGAACCAAGAAAAAAAAAGAACCTATAAACCTCAAAATTTTGAGTCTTATGAAGGTTTTTCCTTTAACAATCTAAATACGTTATGCTTCTTATCCTATAAAATGGTCTTTTCCTTGGGCCTAAAGAAGATAACTATAGTTTTTCCACAAAGAGTGGGAGGTCTTAAGTGACCTTTAATTAAATATTATTAAAATAATTGTGGAATAAAATTTGGGCATGGGCTTTTATAATTTAGGTTATACTAGTCATTTAAGTTTGAATTTTTAAAGGAGACCATACGCCTCTCCTTAAGTTGTCTCAAAGTTTGAAAGTTTTTTTTAATAATTGTTGTATGGTTCATTAGAGAAGATCCACTCCTCGAGGTGGTCTCAATTTAGGAGGTGACTCACTCTGAGAGCACCTGCTTAATGCATATTTCTTCTTAATCTTTTAATGTAATTTTTTTATAGTTATTTTTAATTAATTATCTTGTATATCTATTTAATTCATCATTTCTTTAATTAGTCATTTAATTTATAGTCTTTTAAATATATTATTATTCTTTTATTTTCCTCGAGAGTATATTGTTGTTTTTTATTTAATTAGATTGGTTGTAGATGCATCTTTTTATTTAATAATTCAATTTATTTTCCTTAACTCATAAACCATCACCACGCTTAATTTATTCTAACTCCCAAAATTTTAAATTTGCTACATACTCCACTTAAAATTCAAGTTTTCAAATTTCTGCAATTCAAGTCCTAATAATTTCACTTTCTAAATTTTCACTGCCTAATTTCAAATTTTAAATTCTACTCTCAAAATTCAAGTTTTCAATGAAATCCACCTTCCATAATTCCAATTTCAATTTCAAATTTCCAAATTCCCTACTTCCAAAATTCTTTCACTGAAATTGTTCCAACAATTAATTTTAATTTTTCAGTTTCTAATTTCCAAATTCAAATTTCACTTCAAAATCAAGTTTTCCAATTTTTAAAATTCAAGTCCTTTCATTCCAATTTCACTTTTTCAAGTTTCCAATTTTAAATTTCCAGATTCATAATTTCCAAAATTTAAGTTTCTAATTTCTAAAATTCAAGTATCTCAATTTCCAATTTCCAATTTTCAAGTTTCTAATTTCAAATTTCCAAATTCCTAATTTCAAAATTCAAGACCCCTAATTTCAAAATTCAAGTCCCTCAATTTCTGACCACTTCTAAAACTGCACTTCAATTCTTAACATGCAAGTGCCACACTCTGCAAACTTACCGCCAATTTCCAATGTACCAAGTTTTCACTCAAATTTCCAAATTTCCAATTTCAAAATTCAAGTTCCTAAATTTCCCAATTTCAAATTCAAAATCTCCAATTTCAAAATTCAAGTTCCTAAGGCTCCGTTTAGTTCACGAAAATTTTTAACTCTATCCAAAATTCAGAATATGAAAATTTTCAATGTATTCTAATCTTTAGTTTTCATTTTCTTAAAATATGCTTGCATTGAATTTGGTTGAAATAAAGAATAAGAAAAATCATGAAACCATTTTCTCTGAAAAAGAAGTTAATGGAACAATTGAAATGGTGTTAAATGCAGGTTACTATTCACAATCCCGTGTTTTCGTAGTTCGATGAGTAAGAAAATCAAGGGAAGACTAAAGCAAACAAAGAAGAAAACAGCCACAACCTGTGTTTTCGCTTTTATCCCAATCGACCAAATCTCGTGTTTTCACCTCCTCCCACTGAAAACACAAATAAAGATAACGCTTCCATCTCATATATAAAATGTTATAAATAGTAGAATTCATTTTCTTTGCTTTCAAATTTGTTTTTGTCCGATTCTCGTGATAACTAAACCGGTTTTCCTTTGTTTTCAAAAGTCGAATGTATAAAATGCAAAAATTTTCACCTACTACCAAATTTTTACAATTGATTTCCAACAAGATTTTCAAGTACCCTAATCTCAAATTTCCAGATGTCTAATTTCAAGATTCAAGTATCCTAATTTCAAAATTTCAAATTCCCAGTCTTAAATTTCAAGATTCTAAATGTCCTAATTTTAAAAATTTCAATTTCTAAGATTCAAGTTCCCAAATTTTTCAAATTTCGAACTCCAAATCTCAAATCAAAATTTCCAATTTGTAAATTCCAATTTCAAATTAATTTTCAAAAATTTCAATCACATGATTAATTCTACAATTTCAATAAATGAAATTCAAGTGGAGTTAATTCGTGCACACAACGTCTGGCTCAACATCCCATGTATAATTTAATAAATAATTTGGCTTATGATCTATAACCTAATTTCTAATTGATTGTGAATGTTTTGTATTTTATTATTACATTAATATTATTTCCTAATTAATAGCTGCTTCTCGATATTTCTTTCAAAATTTCTTTTTTTTTTTTTTCATTCACTTATCATTATCATTTATTTATTTGTTTGTCATTTATTTCATATCCTGTGTCATAGAGCTGGTTATTAGTTTGTCTTTGCCTGCTGGATCAATTCAGCCAAAAGTTGCATTTTCCCACCTGTTTAAGTAGACCCCGACTTTGGGAGGCCAGAGAGGTGCCAGCACTCATAAGACCTCTCGATAAGTAACCCGACTCCCAGATCTGCACCTTTTCACTCATGAGTCATATTTAGCTTTTCATTTTGTTTTTCCTTTTAAAAATAAAACAAAAATAAGTGGTGACTCCACACCGTTTTCTAAAAATGGTTTTTCAAAATAAAAACGAGTCTCATATTTTAAGTGGGAAACACATAATAGAAAAAATACCGGTCCACAAAATGGTGACTCTACTAGAGATAGTGAGGGTCAAACTTGAATACAAATTGGAGAAAATGTGTTTTCTGATTAGTCTTGAGCCTGACTTTGAATAATACATTCTTCACATTCTCATTGTTGTAATTACTAGGTACAGTTGTTTGACTCATTGATGTATTTTTTTACTTATCTTGTTATGTCACTGCTTCGTGCATGCTCATTGCGTTCATCTCATTAATTTCATTACTTTGATCTTTGTTTTATATTTCACTTATTTTGATAAGATCTGGTTTACCATTACATATCATAGCATGTTGATTTCTTTCACCATGATATTTTATCTTATTCTCAGCATGTATACTCTTATTGTCAGATACTTCTAATAGATGACATTGTTAATATATTGGCTGATTATTTATGTGTAACCCTGAAAATTGAAAATTTTATATAAAAGCATAAATAACAATAAATTATTGTCTAAATTGCTTCGTGTTCAAAATTCCCTGTAATCCTGATGACGAAACAGATCAAGACTACAAATCTGGTTTACCAAAACGAGTAACTTAGAAAAGTTTCACGAATTCCTAAGTAGTGGGAATTCCTTACGAATCTCAAGTTAGTATCTAGTAATTTCGTGAATCAGACTCAAAATCTCAGAACGATTTTGAGTTAAGTTCACAACGGAATGAATTGAACCTGGGTTAAATAAATTGCTTCTACATAAATGAACTCAGATGGGTCATGGATCGCGTGCAAGGCCCCATAATCCAACTTGGCTAAGAGAGAGAAAAAAGAAGAAGAAAAAACTCATTTCAGGAACCACAGCATGAGTAGAGAGAAGGGAGAAAAATTCCACCTTTTCTACGATTCACTGAGATCGAACTGAATGGAATCCGAGCCAGATTTAAAAAGTTCATCTACCCAGATTGCATGCCACACGGGGTACCGACAACACGCAGCTTCACCAAGATTGCTGAGAAGAAAATTTAAGAGAGTGCTCTCTTTCTAAGATTTACGGCGGTCGGCGGCTTGGTTTTTGTCGGGCCAAGACTTAAAGTCTGAGTACTGCCGGCAAGTGTAAACCCGTGGACAATCAAAATCAGAATTTTCGGTCAAGATTCGAGGGGAAACCAGAAGGCCAGATTCTGCCCCAGGGACTCCAAAAGCTCTTCGTCTTTGCTCCACAGGTAAGGAACCTTCCTACTCTAATATATTTCACTAAATGATGTTTTGGTCTTAAGAACCCTGTAATGTTTGGTTGTATTCCCACACAAAACCTAATTTTTTTTGCCTAAACTATCCGCTTTTTCGTGGTTTGAAGTTTCACTGTACTGAGTTCTGGACGCAGTTTTCAAGGCCATGTTTATGGTTGAATCAGAATCAATCATTGGTTTGTTATTGGGTGAAAGGGTTGTTTCCAGGATGAGTTTGGGTAGGAAAAGTAAAGATGTACGGAGCTATAAAGGAGCCTCCCAGAAAGCAATTTCACGGGTTTCACGTCACGTCACCAGATCGTTGCGGTAAGGCCTCCAACTTCGAATGACCGAATCTTTCGTCTCGAGCCTGCTTTCTTGTGTTCATAGACTCTATGGAAAGCCCTTTGAGTCTAGAATCCATCCATATATATCTTGATAAAATTTGAACTCATATTTGGTCTGAAAATGACGAAAAATAGTAGGCCCCCTCACTGGTTCCGCAAATACCACTATTCATACGAGACCTCCACCTTACGGCTATAACTTTTCGCTCTGAGCCCGCTTGCGTTCTCGGACTCTATGGAAAGATCTTGAGTCTAGAATCTAATTCACATGCTTTTCAATGGCACCGGGTGCTCAAGATCCTGTTGAAAAAATTGATTGTTACAACAAAGTGTGCTAATCGGCTGTCAGGTGGATGTGAGGAGTCAGGCAAGTGGCCATTACATGGCAAATAGTTATCTTAAAAGAAAATGATATGTCATGAATTAGCCTAGAAATGAGGTGTCATTACTTGCCTAGGTAAAGTGACTTGGATGAAATACAATATGTGTTTGCAGATTGATCAAAAATCCATTTCTCGCTAAGAGGTGTCATGCTTGAATGTCAATATGTGCTTCAACATATCGGGTTTCAGGATGTGTTTTTCATGTGGACATGGCTATTGCATGCGGCATGTTGTAGGCTAGTTTATCGTGGCATTATGCCCATGATGTAGCCTAGTGGATTTCAGTATGACATTACTCTGTTCAAGCAGTAGTCGGAATGATGTCGATGCATGCTTGTTTGATGTGTTGACATAAATGTGATAAATTTTAGTATGACTCTATGTATATTAACGTTAATGGAATGTAATGGATTCTTGTGCATTAGACATGAGTGTCCATGGTACACCTGCGGAGGTGTATAGTATAAGGTGTCCAAGAGGTCTTTATACATCGGGCATGACTTAGAGTGCAATGGCACACCAGTGCAGAATCGATGCACGAGGACATCGCATGCGGGTGTTAGCATATCGCCATCATTCATCATCCTTGGTGAATGGGTTGTGGACTCGTACTTTGGACCTAAGTCTAATGGAGATCCAACATTGCGGCGGTACAGGCCGTAAAAAGGCGAATGGAAATGGCTCCACTGTACTTCATACATACATCGGGGCAATCTAGAAACGTATGGAGTGAGTGCATGAGGTGGTTTCTTAAGAGAATTGTTTTGAAGGGTTGACCAACAATATTATTTATCGGAGTATGTCCACTACAATATTGGAGGGTTGTCCATACAATATCAATCGTCTTCCGAAAGGGCGCCTACTTGATATACACTGAGGTTGTCCATATAATGTCAATCATCGAGTATGCCTAATTGATATACACTGAGGGTCAGCCCATATAATGTCAATCGTCTGAAGTGCCCAATTATATACACTGAGGGTTGTCCACAAAATAGATTATCGCAGTGTGTCCAATACTATTTATATCTGAGAGGGTTGTCCACTGTAAACACACATTGTAAATACACTTTGTTGGAAAAATGGTTTTCATTCATGGTACACGCCGAGAGTTTCTGCAGACTTGATCCATGAGGAAGATAGAGTCAGTGCCTCATTCATGACAAGAGATTATGTGCTAGATTGCATGCCTGAAGCTGGTGTGTGCTCGGTTGCTAACCATTCACATGTGCATTATGGGGAACGCCTCAGGTGACTTATCTCTACTGGGCGTTAGCTCACCCCGTCGTGGGACCTCCCTTTCAGGTACATGACATGTGCAGGCAGACGGTGCTCCTTATAGGCCAACATTATGAAGCGGGCCGGATTGTGGCCCTGATCCATGTTTCGTATATTATATTAGAACATGTTAGTTTTAATATAATGTTTTATATTAAGAGTGATGTACTAACTCTTAGTGGCTTTGGTGATATAGATTGTATTTATATGGATAAAGGCCCTACGTGGCCACTTTTATTCGGGATGTAACCCATGTGTCGTTGTATAATATCGGGACAAAGCTGCCAGAAATCGCAGACAAAGTTGTATTTCGGGGTAGAGCCCCGCACAGCGAGACTCCGCCCGATTTTCAAACTCGCCCCGGAAAAGGGGGACTCCAATGGTGTGGTACATCGACATCCACACCTTCCGTGGCTGACTGTCACCCGACCCGGATTTGGGGCGTCACAATTTATCTTTAGAGCATGTTGATTCTTGTTGTGTGATTACTCTACTCATCCTTACATATGTACATTTTGATTGTTTATCTTATTTGCCTCAACATGTTGATTTTCTCTCTATTGTTTATTCATCTTAATCACCTATTTTACTATGTTGTTTTTGTAAAACCCGGAAAAAATTCAATTTTTCTAAAAAAGGGTAAAACGGTAATTTCGGTTGAAAACCGAAAATTTTCTAGATCTCGGATGACGAAACAGACTTCACTTCAATTCATTTCATAAATTCATTACCTCGTCGACCTCATAGATTCCAAGACGCCTTCATGTTTTTCGAGCAGACGCAAAGTGTTGCACACATGACATGACATGTGGTGCACTTCAGGAATGACTCACATTGAGCCAAGTGTCAAGTGGAAGAAATAATGGGAAGGATAAAACAAGAAAAAAAAGAAAAAAAGGAAAAAAAAAAATATAAAAAGAAAAGAAAAGAAAATGAAATAAGAAAAAACAAAAAGAGGGAAATGGAGAGAAAACGAGAGAGCAAACAGAGTGAGCGGAGAGAGAAAGAGAAAGGATAAAAGTAGAGAGAGAACTATCTTAAGATCTACGTAAATTCCGGGCCGTGGCTGGGCCTGAGCAAGAGGTAAGCCACCCACAACGAGGGTTACGCAGGTACCCAAAATCTAGGGTTTCAGTCAACCCAGATAGAGAATTTTCCTACTTGGATTATTTTTAGCCTAAAAGCCATTTAATGGCATGGACGTTCTTTGGGGCCGAAACTTGCCGCGTGTTTTAGTCATAAGATTTCGAGACTCAATATTGAAACTGGGATTAGCTCACCCAGACTATGTCGATTAGTTTGATCCCGGACTGATGTCTTCGGGTTTTGTGGTGTGTTTTGCATCACGTAATTCTAAGGATTTAATCGTGAAGGGACCAAGAGGTGCCCCGTTTTATATGGGTCCAAGATTTGTGCCACAAATGCTTAAAAAAGCCAGAAAAATCACACACGTTTGAAAGTAAATGTATTAACATGGAAATTGTGATGAATGGAAAATTATAGCGTAAAAAAATATAATTATCCGAATTTATAAATGTTGCATGTAAAGGTCGATATAGTATGAAATTGCATGATCAGACATCGCATTTCATATGCACACATTGTCAGTTTGCCAATCATGGTGATCGTTATTCATCATTCTCGTGAATGTGCGTGAACTCAAATGGGACCACATCCAAAATCGAACCACGGTGGTATAAAACAATAATAAATATAAATCACGGTGTTTGGGAGCAGAGGCAAGATGGGGTAGATCCTCCTGTGGTGAAAGACTCAAATTTATAAATCGCTAGACATGAGATCATCTACGGTGAAAGCCCGTAAAATGTCAAGGCGTAAGGGGCCGATCCTCATGCACTCCCAAGAAATATTCGTTAAGAAACACATGAGATTTGATAAAATTCAAAATGAATATCGAGAGTCGAAGGTCATCGGCAAACATCAATGACTATTTTCACTGTTCCAAGGCCAGAAGCAGGAGTCTGTCAGACCGCTATGGAAGGAGAACTCATCTATAATACACGCCAAACATTCCATATAGGATTGCATTTTTCTGAATGGAATGTGGTTAGATGTATGTATGCCATTGCATGTGCATTTAGACTCGGGAGAGCTCAGAGGAGAAATTTCATTGTGCATTGTCACCGTCATGGGACCTCTTCTGTGTACATGGGGTGTATAGGAAACGACGCTTTGACGAGTCATGACGTATGAGTCATGTGGCCTTGGGCATTTTCTTGTATAAAATTATTTAGATAAAAGAATCTGCACCAAATTCTTTCGGGACTATCATTTCAATAAATGGGTATGTAATATATATGAGTGCCGGATCGAACCCTTACTACATCATAATTTGCCGCGTATTTTCATATTTAGATTTAAATGGGAATGAATTAACCCGATAAAGGATGCATATCGATATGGATGAATGATCCTTCCAAACAATACTACTTATCGAGACCTCGGATGAGTTATATAGATTATTGTTATACAAGTTTAGATGTCAAGTAGCCCCCAACAAAGGAGATCATTGATTTTTTGCAAAAATATGGATCTCATAAATGAGACACAACAAGGTGTATCGGTCACCCAAAGTCTACAGTTAATCTACAATGTCACGGTTACCACAGGACCCCCGACCTTAAAGGCCATAGCTTGGCATCATAACCTGTGAATCACACCAAGATCCTGAGCGGAAGAATCCAACCAGTTTCGAATATTGGCTGGTCAGTAACAAAGAGGACTGAGATGGTGCATGCACCACCAAGATTGTCGCGCCGTGCGAGAAACAATGTAACAGCACGACCAGCCAGTTCAATATGTCCCTACTCGACGACAGGCTCGTGTGAATATATGCACATAATGTGTAGAAATCAAGAACATCAGTATAGTAACAAACTAGGTCTAAAAAACGAAATAAGTATGATTATTGAGAATGTTATTTATCGTTGTTTCGCATTACACCACTAATGTGATAAACGGAAAGAGAGAATCCTCAAATGCTATCTTAACTTGTGTAGATGGCAAGTTGAGGGCGCAGACGAGGTCGCCCAATGGGCAAGAAATGACCATCGGCTTTGACCAACAAACAGAGGCTATAGGAGCCGCGCTGCCATCATCAATGGGCAAGCGAGCTGCGGGTCGCTACCACTACACTGACCAAGGCAACAAAGGCCAAGGAGGGACGAGCAACTCCGCGGCCTAGCATCATCCCCCCCTCCACACATGGAGAGGAACTGAACGGTCGACAACCTCACATTAAAGAGAAGTAGAAAGATGCACCGAGCATCTAAGATACCCATGCCAAGGAAAGAGAGGGCATGATCACTTCATCTGAAAGAATGAATATCTCTTACCCTGAGACTTGTGGATCAAATGTGGCTATCGTACAAAGCTGCACGCAGGTTTTAATCAATAAGATCCATGGACATGTTTCCACTCACACCACGATATGAGACGATCGCTCTCTTGGGGAGGTAGGGATCCCGCGACACAGACACCCCGCCTGGGGCCATCAATGGGATACGTACACACGCTTGTTCCTTCACCCCAATCAGGCCAGAGGGGACCAGGTCACCAGCAGAATGATAGGCGCCTCTCCGCTACTACGTATAGGGCTGGGACACCACGCGAAGATCGGTCGAGGACAATCCATGTGCCCAGATAGGAACTGCAGCTTGCTCCATTTATCACACCAGACTTGTCGCTGATCGGCCCAGATAGTTGCAGGCGTTTAGTTATCTCGACATGGGCAAGATATTGTTCGGATTCCACGATCATATTCTTTGTCATTGGGACGGCAGTATAAGCTTGAGCTTAGAAAGTGGAGACCTCGATGAGCCGTTACATGAGTTCCCTAGAACTAGGTGAGGATTGATTAGATATGTCGGGATTGTGAGTTAGAGATCTCAAGGATTCTGCTCACTGCGGACCTTCTGTAATGGACATATGCATTTCTTACGTCATTCTTAGCATGGATTGGGTCGAGCAGACACCGGTCGCCACTGACAGATAGTAAAGGATTACCTTCACACATCGTATGGTATTCAGAGCTTCGTGTATCGCTGGCTGCTTACCCCACCGGTAATAACTCTAGATGGCACAGTAACACGTCATAGTGCCTACCTGGGAGGATGAGGTGAGACTGGCTCGGGTCTACCTCTGTGGTTTATGAGTATGAGGATGTTTTTCCAACTCAGCACCGGATTACCTCCGCACAGTGGGATGTGGACTTTGTCAATGAAGTTACACCTTGGCACGTCGCCATTTCTATGACTCCTTATAAGATGGCACCGGTTGAGTCGTAGGAACTCAAGGTCCAATGTGCCAGGAATTGTCGACAAGGTTTATTAGACCAAGACTTCACCAGCCGGGCGTCAGCTCGTTTGCTAAGAAGAAGGACAAGTCTGGCCAAGTGCGAGTTTTGGCCATCGAGGCGAGATTCTGACACGTCAGGCCTGGCCTGTGTGTCGCAGACCCCGAGAGCGCAGAGGCTGTTATGAGTCGGGGAGAGGCCGGCGCCTCTAGATACGTAGTTTCGGGATCGGGTATGGTATTACAGAGGTTTATCGAGGATTTCTCCCCCGGCTAGCAACACTCTGCGACTGCCAGATTGACCTAGAAGGGGGGTCAACTTTGAGCGGGATGACCTATGTGGAGAAGGCATTCCAAGAGTTGAAAAGGAGGCTTACCACCCTATTCGATAGTCCCGAACAGGATGAGTAGGCCACTCTGTACTCGTGATGCCTCTAGTGGGACGAACTCGGGATGTGCGTTTTACGCATCCGAGGGTTGTAGCTTATGGTTCCGTATTAACTAAAGACTCATGAGCGTAATACCTTACACATGATCCGAGTTGGCGCCCATTGTCTTAGTTCTAAAGATTTGGCTCACTCATCAGACAATGAGTAGTTTAAGGTATTTTCTTAATCGTAAGAGTTTAAAGTATATTTCACATAGCGACTTCAACATGAAACACAGATGGATGGAGATATGAGGATTATGACTTCACTTTACATTACCATCCTAGTAAGGTAAATGTATTGGCTGATGCTTAAGCTCCAAGTCACGGAGTACTCGGCTAGTGTAGCTTCCCCGCGCATGCCAGACCGTGATAGTTTAGCCGCAAAGATGTGCTGATCGCTCGGGAGCACTAGAGTTTGGTAGCTATGTCATCCCTAATGAAAGGTGGTGATCGAGTCTTAAAGGGCAGACGTGAGATATTGTCCATTGTGTGGACCCGCACACTGCACGGGGGATCTAAGGTCAGCCATCCGCTACGTATGTGGGCAGGTCTTCTTGTGATATATCTTGATCGTCCCTAGGCCGAATTAATCCGAGATGAGATCCTCCGTGGAGTTCCATCGCTTCTCAATCTGTAATTCAGGTTCCACTTAAGATGTACCGTGATCTCGCTGCCGCACATCGAGCGGATGAAGCGACACGCCGAATTTTGCTTCGACAATCTCAAGTGTCGCAAGTAAAAGCCGAAAGCACTAGAAGCTAAAGAAGGCTACCCAAATTGAGGTAGAGTGGAAGTGAGAGCATGTCGCGATGGATTTTATAACCCATCATGGACATAGTGGAGGCATGATGTCAGATGGGAGTGGGACCGACTCACTAAAACAACACTTTCTAAAGAGTGCTAGATTTACCTTCACACTAGAGGAATTCGCCGCTGTATATTCATGAGATTGTCCTAAGCAGAGTGCCGTTTTTATCGGGGGATTGGCAGGATCCTGTGTTTACTTACACACTTTTTTGGGAAAGAGTTTCCAAGGTGGCTATGAGGACACAACCGGCGATGAGCACGACGCTTTCATCCGCAGCATTGCATGGCCTGGGCCGAGACCATATGTTTTAGAGGACATGTCGCGAGCATGCTGGATCTTAAGGTAGCCGGGAGGAACACTTACCTTAGTGGGAATTCCTCCCACAACAACAGCTATCGTGCAAGACAGATGGCACCCTATGAGGCCTCATACAGCCATGGATCCCGATTTGTAAGATAGAGGTGGGAGAGCACTCCATCACTAGTCCGGATCTGATTCAAGAAACCTCTGAGAAGGTGGATTTGATTCGAAAGCGCCTTTCATTTTAGCCACAGAAGGCCTGAAGAGTTCATGCCGACACTGGCCAACCTCAAGAGTCTGAAAGTGGTGATCACGCTTTCAAGGTGATGCCTAAGAGAGGAGCCACGACGGCAAGCAAGGGAAGCTAATGCCGATGTATATTGGGCCCTTTGAGGTACTCGAGGGTGGGCAATGGGGCCAGAGACGGCTAGCGCTATCATCGAAGTTTATCAGTGTCCATATGCCCACATCTCCCATGCTCCAAAAGTATACTCTGGGACTAAATTTCATGTGTTGGAAACGAGAGATTACTCGTTGATATTGATAATCCCCGAGAGTAATCAGCATATCTTGATAGCCTGGATCGCGTTTTCGCAATGCAAGACTCAGGCTAGGTAAAAGTGTCATAACACCGAGGAGTGGAGGTGGCAACGTGGGAACGCGAGGACACGATGCGGACCACCTATCATTTCTTATTTGAGGACGAAGGTGCGTGGTCTAATATTTTGCATTAGAACATTACTGCATATGCATGTGTTTGTGTGTGCTAGTATGTGTGAATTTTGGGACGCAATTCGCTATGTGAGAAGAATGAAACCCGAAAATTCAATTTTTCTTCAAAATGGTAAAACTGCAGAATTCGCTGAAAACCTGAAATTTAGATTGGCGACAAAATGGACTTCACCGTTGAATTGTCTCACAAACTAGTTACCCCGCTGAATTCAGATATGAATTTACGCTTTTTCGAGGCACGGTACGGTGACACATGGCATGACATGTGGTGCACTTGTGTGAATAACTCACATTGAGTCAAGTGGGGATAAATAATGGGAAAGATAAAACAAGAACAAAAAATAAATAAGGAAAAGAAAAAAAAATAAAAATAAAAATAAAAGAAAAGAAAAGGAAATAAGAAAAAACAAAAAGAGGGAAATAGAGAGAAACAAGAGAGCAGACAGAGTGAGCGGAGAGAGAGAGAGAGAAAGGAGAAAAATAGAGAGAGAAACTTCTCTATAAGATCTACGAAAATCGGGCCTTGGGTTTTCGTCGAAGCAAGAGGTAAAGTCGGTCCACACAACGAGGGTTACGCGTGGGTACCAAAATCTAGAGGTTTCGTCAAACTCCAAGAGGTAGAGAATTTTCCTACTTGGATTATTTTTAGCATAAAGGCCATTTAATGGCATGGACGTTTCTGGCCGAACCGGGCAAAGGTATTTTAGTCCTAAGATTGGGATCGAATATTGGAAATTTTAAATTAGTTCACAAATTTTTACTATGTTTAGATTTGCTTGAATTCCTGACTAATGTCTTGGTTTTGTGTGTTTTGTGATCACAAAGAATTTGATCGAACCGTGAAAGGACCAAGAGGTGCCCTGTTTTATATGGGTCCGAGATTTGAGCCATTTTGTGTGTATTGTTGGAAAAAAAATATAATATGCTTTTGTGTGTAAAAATCATGTTAATATGTGCTTGAGTGATGTATTAACATGGAAATTGTGATGAATGGAAATTATATGTAAAAAAATATAATTATCCGGAATTTATAAATGTTGCATGTAGCATGACATAGCATGAAATTGCATGATCGCATTTCTCATATGCACTGGCCACATTTGCGCTGAGCTGTGGGGGTGCGAGAGCTATTCACCATTCTTGGTGAATGTGTGGTGAGCTCGTAAATGAAACCACGTCCAAAATCTAGACTCACGATGGTATAAAACAATAATAAATATAAATCACTTGTGTTCACGTATAAAGACGGGGTAGATCCCCCCTTCAGGTGACCCAAATTTATATGTTAGACATGATCACCGGCAGAAAGCCCGTAAAATATTAGAAGTAAGGCCGATCCCCGCAAAGGTGACCCCAAAAGATGTGGTCATGAATATACACACGGGATTTGATAAAATTCAAATGAATATTGGAGAGTTGTCTAGAATGGGTTGTCATTGCAAAACACCAATGACCGGTTTGTTATTTGGCATTGTAGGTGTGAGGAGTTGGTCACCATGTTGTAAATAGGAGTCTCATCTCGCATGACACGGAACATTCCATATAGGATTGCATTTTTCTGAATGAATGTGGTTAGATGTATGTATGTCATCAAGATATTTAAAGGAGTAGCCCTCAGAGGGGAGAAATTTTCATCGGGCATTCTCACCCCGGGTCGTGGGACCCCCTTCAGTACAGGACCTATTATTAATCGACGGTAATTCACATGATTAAGGAGGCCGATGTGTGGCCTTGGTATTTCCTTTGTAAAGTATTTTGCATAAAATAATTGTAACTAATTCCTCGGGACTATCGGCCTAAATAATATATAAATTATGGTAAGAGGGTCGTGGATCGACTCTTACTGGATTGTAATTAAGCTTTATTTTATTTTAGATTTAAATGTGAATGAATGGGTCCTTAGCGGGATGTATATTTGGGATATGGATGTATAATCATGGGGTCAATACTACTTTTGTTGAGACCCTAGATGGGTTATGATTATACTGTTATATAGGTTGTATGTTGGGTAGAGCTCCTCGAACAAAGGAGACTCTACCCAATTTTTTGTGAAAATATGGATCCCAATAAATGGGACACAATAATGGCATCGTCAAATCTGGTCCACGTAAATTCCACGGGTTGATCTGCCGCTGGACCCCGTGATTCGGCGCCACCGCTGTTATATGTTCACCAATTGTCTTTTACTCCTACTTAGATTGTAGGTAGATATGGATGATCTAGTTGTGTTTTGCATGATTGACTATTGCATGACTACCTCTCCCTTGCTTGATTGCTTGTCGCATGTTTATGTGGGACACACATGTATCCCTTTATCTCAAAATTCCTAGTCTTGGTCGACTATTTTCCTTTTGATTGTGTGTTTAATTGAAGACTTGTTGCTCCTATGTGCTTTGCGACAGAGCTAGTGATTAAGAGAAGGTCTAGTGATGGGATATATCTATGTTTGAGATCACTTTGAGGTGGTCGACATATTGATATTGAGGAGTTCAAACTTTGAAGACTTATATAGCCTAAAGCTAGATTTTAGAATTCTTGTACATAAGACTAGTGTGCTTTCTTTGTGCTTAGATCTCTAGGTTTTTCGGATGCACCCACACCCCACTATGCACCTTAGATCGTCTTTGAGTGAGTGAGAGCTATGAGACTACGTCAACCATTTTAAGAGCCTTTGCCACTAGGACCCATCACTTAGATCCTCCTCTTTTATGGAGCCTACCTTAACCTAGTAGGTTGAGCCATAGATCCTCTTTAGGTATCCCTATCCTACACATGGGTTCATCTAAGAGCCATTATGGGCCGCTTTTGTCACAGTTGGGTTTGATTTCTCCCTTTGGTCTCCTCTTTGGTGTTTAGAGATTGGTTCGAGATTCGAGTGTGTGTTAGATTCTCCTTTGTCTTATTACGTCAAATTTCCTTTCCTCTACTTATTGAGTTTAGAGCACCTTTATCATTGGGCTATCGTCCGTTTTGATTTCTTGAGTTCATGTCTTAGTTTGTTGTCACTGTTGCTCGATAATTCTTATATGTCACAATCATTTCACATTTTACACCTCACATCTATCATATCATACACTCTTCATTTGATACTTGACATAATTTTCAATCCGATGCCCATTATTTTTCATATCAAAAGGTGAATGACATGTTTCATATTCGTACATTTTTTTAGATATTCACCTTGATCACCCTGTCCTTTTCACTTATGCTTGCATTAAAATTGAATCAAGCACCCAAGACTATATTGTACTGATCCTATCATGATAGTGTTATTCAAAGATACACTATTCATCCTATATTATTTGTGAAAACCTAGGTAAAGTGAAACGATAGATCATCAAGTTATTAACACAAAGTGTGTCCGGAATTTCTAGATATCTGATGATCTTATTACTGCACTCACCGTTGAGTTCATTCTCACAAATCTGAGCACATTATCAATTTTGAATTTCGGGCAATCGAAATTTCACGTATTTCGAGGTAAATAGACAAATCACATAAGGACACATGGCATGAAGGCTCATGCCAAGGAAAATATGCATGAAGACACTTGGCAATCAAGGCCAAATGTCAAGGTATGGCTATGGCAGAAAAATACTTGAGGGAGGGTTGAGGCTACGACACATGGCATGGCAATACCAGGTGTCAAGTAAATTGGATAAGAAATTCTCCACCTAGACAAACACAATTCGATGGAGGAAGACAGAAAAAGAAAGAAAAGAAAGGAAAGAGGGAGAAGGAAAAAGGAAGGGAAGGTGTGTGTGGGGAGAGGAGAGGAAATCAGAATAGGAGAGAAAAAAAAACAGAAACAGGGAGAAAAGAAAAATGGAAAGGAATAAGAAAAGAGAAGAAAACCAAGGAAGAAAGAAAAGGAAGAGAGGGAAAGGAAAGAGGAAAAGGAAGAAGTGTCGCGTAGTGAGCAGACCCGAACTGCAAAGAACCTGGAACTACGCTACAAGAGGTTGGTTTCCTCCTAATTCCGATTCATTTCATCTAGGGGCCCCGTATTCATCACCCCGCCCCACTTCGGGCAGATATTTCATCAAAACTGCTTTTGGTCAGGATACCATGGACCCAGCATATGAGTTCTTGGACCATTGAGGCCGAAAGCACGATCCCGAAATTGGAGCAAATCTAGGTAGAATGGAAAATGTGGGTATGTCCAATTCTCCGCACTACCCTCAGAATCAATAGCCAACTTCGACGACCATAACTTTCATGTCCAAACTTGATTCATGCTTTGAACTCTACTAAAGCTCGTTGAGTCTAAAATTTAATAAGATGAAGTGCTTAGCCAAACCATGGGCCGAATAAAGGCTAGGTCATGGATGTACTGAGGAATGACCAATTTTGGTTTCCAAAGACTTCGCTTTGGAACCGTTATATCTAAATCACCGAGGGCACGATGGCATGAGCAAGAAATTCGCTTGTTGAATTTGCGTGATATTTATGTGTAAAGCTGGAATTCTCTCGACTAAGTCTAGATTTTTCCACTAAGTATGGCTTCTGATTTATGGCCTAGGAATTAATGTAAAGTTATTATTGTAAATTGAATAATATGTTAATGTGTGAAATTATGTGATATATGTGGGATAAAAATGAAAATAATTATATGCATTAAACATAATTTATCCAGACACTTGACATGTAATGTGTGATTTAGATGCGATGTGACACGTAGCATACATGTAGCAAGAAACGGCATGTAATGACACTTGCATTGCATTTATGCACCCGTGGCACGATTAGATGGTGTGAGGCATGGAATGATCAATTCAGAAATTGGGGGTTCGATAGGAAAGATCAAGATAGATTCCTGAGACTAGTCCACTATATAGATATATATATATATATATATATATATATATATATATATATATATATATATATATATATATATATATATATATATATATGGACACCGAATCATTTATTTTTGATCTACCATCGAATCCTGTGCATTGTGGTCGTATCATTTCCATGCATCATTAATCGGCCCATATATATATATATATATATATATCGGAGCCTGTCCCTACTTAGTATAAAGAAGTAATTTTCGGAGATTGTCCACAATACTTCTCGAAGGCTGATCAAAGTACCACCTGACATCATTCCACACTATATTTCGGAGACTGTCCAAAAAAAAAAAAAAACTAAAAGATTTTTTGTTGAAAAAGTATCATGGGCTGGAACGCCCATGATTCGCTTCACACTTGGCATATGCATGTGTGAGGGAATCGCGGGGACTCGAGATCGGGTCATGATCATCACATATTATTCATGACATGTAGGCACTGTGTGTGTGATTGAAACTGCATTGCATGTGCACTTAGTGGCGAGTGTAGCCTTTGTAGAGATATCTATCAGTTTACTCACCTCACTGGGATCCCCTTTCAAGCACAGAGGACGACGCCTTGAGGCCGGAGTGTGAAAAGGGTCAGTTGTGGCTTTCTTGAACACTATGTTTGTAAAATATATTAGGACAACTGCTTAATATGTTTTGTTTGTAAAAAAGAGTCAGATATCAAACTCAGAGAATAATATGGAAGTTGTATGTTTGCAAGAAAAAATAAAGAAATGAGTCCCTCGTGAATGGGATTGACCAACGGGATATCAGATCATTCGATGTCACAAATATTTCTACTATTGATGTGCGTTGTCAACTAGACCCGGTCAGCATCATCACAAATTCTTGGTATTAGAGCTTAGGTTAATCATTACCTAGGAACTCGTGGGGGTATCCTACCAAAGGTTTTCGCGATATTGGCTTGTCATAGTTAGTATCGAGTTAGGTATACAAATACCCAGGATTAAGTATATGGGTGTAGAACTACATCGTGGTGCATTGATCGATTTCCGGTGTTCTAATATGTTCCATGAGAGATGTATTATGTTTGTGTGAATATATGCATGATAGAATGTGTATAGAAATTGAATAACACCAGGGTTACTAAACGTAACCTTAGGGGTTCGGAAAATGAATAAGCATGATTGCGTAGGAATGGTTATTTATTAGTGTTTAGCATTATGCACCACTAATGTGATAAATGAAAAGAGAGAATCTCAAATTGCTATCTTAACTTGTGAAGATGGAAAGCCTGAGGCATGAGGTCACCACGGCAAGAGCCAACCATCGCCTGACTTTGATCAACATGCATTTGTGGAGGCGATGTAATCGATTTACCACCATTGACGTAATTAGCGTAGCGGTTAGGAGGTCCGAGCACCTCCAGCAAAGGTTTAGAGCGCATCATCCTCCTACATTCAAAGGAGTGAGGTCCGTGGTATTAATCATTGGTTTCTAAGTGTGTAGAGAGAGTTTTGGAGGCTATGGAGATTACCTCTAATGTGACACAGATCCGTCTGGTGACATTTCAACTAGAGGGTGAATCCTATGCGGTGGATCAGTGAAAACCTCTAGGGATTGGGAGGCCATGACATGGGCTAGTTTTCGAGAGCTTCTTATGAGCAAGTTTTTCCCCGCATCGGCAGTATGCTAAGGCTCTGAGTTTCTGCTGAGACAGTGGATCCATGATTAAAGACAAACACGCGGGCTAAGTTCACAGAGCAGCACGCCGGGATATTTACGCCACGAGCATGCCAAGGTCGTGAAATTCGAGGACGGCTCAGTTGTCTATCCTGGTAAGATTACTGGATTCCTGCGTGATATGGACTTTATGACAAGACAATTATGGCTGCAGATGAGACGATGATGCCCGAGATCCAGATGTGCTGTAGAGAAAAGGAAGGAGGATCAGCCTTCTTCGAGCCTTATAGAAGTGCAGGACTCTACCCTCGAGGACGCCCAAAGGTAATACGCATCGCGCAAGGCAAGTACAGAGGTGTTAATGCAGTACGATTATATGCTACCATTGTCATTAAGATGGACATGTGAGACTCGGATTGCCCCCAAGAGTGTGGATCCCAGAGTTAAGGGACACCACAACGAAGCATATGGGGCGTCCACATGCATATCGCTGCTCTTCTTACCCAGGATGAGCGCTGTGAGGGACTAGCGCCTTAAAGCGTAAGCATCACGCAAGTGCCTCTCAATCAGACGTGTTGAGGAGGCCGTATATGGGCTGAGTAGAGGTCAGCCACAAAGCCAAAGACTAGACCCAAAGGGCGTACGCCATAGTACAATGCATCGAGATGTAGATACCAGTCATACAGTATAATATTGTCGCTATGGGCAAAGATATTATTTGATTATGGTGCATCGTTATCTATTTATTGTTGCGACCAAGTGTGCGGAGAGTCACTTAGAGGTTGAGACCTCGGGAGCAGTCGTTGTGATGTGAGCTCTCCCCTTGAATCAGTGTGGTGAGTGTTCAGTTATGTCGACGGCGAGTTATTAGAGATCTTCGGATCACTACAGGGATTTGAGAGCCGCGGATATGACGCCTGATGTCATCCTGGATGGATCAAGTTGATTCAGACACCGGTCGCCATCGATCGTGGATCGTAGAGAGCACGCCTACACACGAGATGAAGTCTAGTTAGGCTTTGTGGATAAGCACGATGCTTTACCCTAGATTATGTACGACTCAGTGGTATGGATAACAGGGGTTGGCTAGAAAGCCCACCTCGGGCGATGAGGCGAGACAGAACGAAGTCCGCTTTTGCGATTTAGTTATCTGATTACCCTGCCGAGGGATGTAGACTTCTGCATCGAGTTACATCCTAGCACAACGCCTATTTCTATGACTCCACATAGGATGACACTAGTTGAGTTGCAGGAACGTAAGGTCCAACTACAGGAATTTTTGTATAGAGGGTTCATTAGACCTAGCACTTCACCTTAGGGCGCTCCAGTTTTGTTTGTAAAGAAGAATGATAAGACCTTTCGACTGTGTATTGACTATCGACATTTGAACAGGGTTACAATCAAGAATCGTATCCTCTTAACAGGATGATCCGTTTGATCGCCTGAGATGGGCGGAGTCTACCCAAGATAGACCTTTTGCACCCTATGACAACAGGGTTAGGTGGTACGCATCTGCAAGATACCTTCAGACACAAGATGTGGCATTTCGGGTTCATATGATGCCGATTAACGTATCGCATCAATGACATTCATAGACCTCATGCATAGGTGTTCTAGCCCCATCTAGATCGTGTCAGGGGCGGTCTTTGTCGACGACATCTTGATATGCTCCCGGCCGTAGGGAGTGAGCATGAGGATCATTTGAGGATTGTTCTCTAGGCCCTTAGGAGCATTAGTTATATGCGAAGTTTAGTAAGTGTGAGTTTTGGCTTATTGAGGTGTGATTTTTGGGGCATGTAGTGTCAGCTTGTAGGGTCTCTGTAGACCCGGAGAAGGTCGAGGCGAGTGAGTCGAGAGACCGGTCGCCTTCGAGATACGCAGCTTCGGAATCAAGGGTGGTATTGGCAGAGGTTCACTAAGACTTATCTGACTAGCCGCACCTATGATGAGGCTGACCCTAAGGTGGTCAATTTTGAGGAGACTTGTGTGAGGGAGGACTGAAAAGGAGGCCGACTTCAGATCTCTATTCAATCGTCCCGAAAAGGGATCGATGTACACCGTATACGATGTCAAAGACGTGATCGTGGATATGTTTTAATGCAAACCGAGGGCTGGGCTTATGGTTCTAGACAAACTACGAGCGAAACTACCCCCACACATGATATAGCCGGCGCTAGTCTCGCTTTAAAGATTTGGCGCCAATTATTTGTAATGTATGAGGCTGAGGTGTTTTTAGACAAAGTCCGGTACATCTTACATAGCTGACCTCAACATGAGGCGTCGCTAGATGGATAGAGTATTCAGAGGATCAGACTTTACCTTGCATTACGACTCGAAGGCAACAGGCAATGGCGCGCCACGAAAGTCATGGTGAGTACCGAAGCAGCGAGCTTCCTGGAATGGCAAGATGCTCGAGATCAGGACAGCTGACTCTAGCATAAATGATCAGCTAGGAGTGTTAGGGAGTTTACTGGCTTTGCCTTCCCTACTGAGTAAAGTGATTGAGTCCCAAGGATAGGACGCAGAGTTAATGTCCATCGTGATGTGGTACTACTGTGCATGTAATGGTGGGTCAGCCATTCACATGTGAGTAACTTTCGCATAGTGGAATGGGTCATAGCCCCGGGTCGGGCTGATTTGAGAAAGGAGATCTCAGGAAGTTCCACCGCCGGCCAGGCAGATCCAAGTGCACGGTAAGATGTACCATGATCTTCGCCGCTAAAGATTATTTGAGCGACGTAAGAGACATGCTAGTGATTTCATTCAATGTTGTCTCACGTACAAATGCGCAAAGGCCGAAAGCAATAGGGCACGTGCCAATTCGTACCATTTGAGGTAGCAGAGTGGAAGTGGGAACATGTCACGATGGACTTGTGACTCACGGCTACTGGGACGGCACACACATCGATGCAAAGATAAGGAGCAGCTGACCGACTCACTAAGTCGGCATATTTCTACCAGGCGGATGACCTTCACACCGGGAGGAATTCTCATGTGCTATACAAGAGATATGTCCCATTATATGGCGCCAAGACACAGGTTTGAATCAGATCCCAAACAGATGGCCACTTCGGAAGAGTTTCCAGAGAGTTATGGGAACACAATTGATGAGTAACTCGCCATCCATGCATTAAATCCAATAATCAGAGGACCATATTGTGATAGTGACATGCTACGAAAGATACATCCCGATTTGGTTAGTTTGAAGAGCATTTGCTCCTATGATTCCGCTTATAACGCTATAAGGCGAGTACACTGTATGGCAATCAGAGAACCGTATGAGGCTTTATATGGGAGGCCATGTCGATCTCCTATTTGTTGGATAGAGGTGGGAGAAAGATCCACCACTGGTCCGGATTTGATTAGAGGCTCAGAGCCGACAAAAGAGTTATGCCGATAGACGGTGGCAACCTCTAGAGTTTTAGGAGGGTGATCTGTTTCTCAAGGTGAGGCCTACAGAGGAGTGGTCGTGTTTGGCAAGCTAGGAAAGCTATCGCCGAGGTTTATCAGCCCTTCGAGGTACTTGAAAGGGTAGGTGCACAGATCTAAGTAGCATTACCGGTTTAGGCACGTGTCCAGCAGGTATTCCATGTCCCATGCCCAAAAACCTGCATTCGACTATAGTCGACCGAGCGAGCCAGCACTGATGCAAATGAGACCTTTGAGGGGGACCTGTGACGCAAATGAGACCTTTGAGGGGGGACCTGTGACGCAAGACTGTGAGGCTAATAAAGGTGGCTGCGGGCAAAGATCAAGGTCAACAGCAACATAGGAACGAATAGGACACGATGCGCACTGGGATATCCATTTCTTTTTGTGGACGGAGGTACGTGGATTAGTCATTGAATGTTAAATGATTGTTGCATATGCATGTGATTGTTTGTATATGTGTGTGTGAATTTCGGGGCGAAATTCTTTTAAGGGAGGAAGAATGTAAAAACCCAGTTAAAGTGAAACGATAAACTACTGTTACAATACAGCGCAAGCCCGGGAATCCCTCTGTGATTCGAATGACGATATTGTGACCACCGTTGAGTTCGCCTCGCGAAATCTATACATTGTCGAATTCACACCCTAAGACGCTTGAATTTCACGACTTCGAGGCAAATAGACGAATCTAATATAGAACACGTGGCATGCAGCCTGCCACATGCAACATTTGTTAAAGATACTTGGCAACTAAAGGCCAAATGTCAAGGTATGGCTATGCATTTGAAATGGCTTGAGTGGAGGGTTGGTACAAGTGACACTTGGTATGGTACTGTGTGTCAAGTAAATTGATATGAATTCTCCACCGACAAAACAATTCTGAGGGAAGATAGAAAAAGAAAGAAAAGAAAGAAAGGTGGGAAGGGAAAAGGAAGGGAAGTAAAAAGGGGGAGGAGAGGAAATCGTATTAGGAGGGAAAAAACAGGGAGAAACTAAAATGGAAAGGAAGAAGAAAAGAGAAGAAAATGAGGAAGAAAGAAAAGGAAGAGAGGGAAGGAAAGATAAAAGATGTGGTGTCGCAAGCAGTTGAGTGCACTCAGACGCGAAGAGCCCTGAATCGCTATAAGAGGTAGGTTTCCTCCTACTCCTATTCATTTCCTGCCTAGGGCCTCAGAGGGGCCTAATAATTTGCTCCCACTTCTGGGGGCATTATTTCATTGTGTAGCTTGCTTTGTCGGACCCGGCCATGGACCGAATATATGAGTTCCCGGACCATCGAGAGGCTGAGTTATCTGTCCCCATTTGCCAAAACCGTAATGGAAAAATCTGGTATGTCTCACTTCCGCACCACCATCGCTGACCGGGCAGCTCCAACTTCGACGACTGGCAACTTTTCCGTCCGAACTTTGATTTGGTATCGTTATCGATCCTACTGAAGTCGTTGAGTCTAGAATTTAATAAGATACCTTTACAAACTGGCGCTGAATAGCAATGGGTCACAGACAATGAGAATGACTTGCTTGGTTTCCGACACTTTCGCTTTCTTAACTGTACTCGAAATGCTCGAGGCTTGTATGGCCTGAGCAGAATTGGCCGTTGAATTTTTGTGTGATATTTATATAAGCCGGAATGACCAAGTCTAGATTTTTCCGAGGGTTATATAACTATGATTTATGGCCTAGAATGGCTAATGTGTGTTATTACTGTAAATTGAATAATATGTTAATGTGTTAAATTATGTGATATATGTGGGATAAAAATAAAATAACATATGGATGAAATATAATTGACCATGACACTTGACATGTAATGTGTGATTTAGATGTTGCATGTGACACGAGACAGAAGATGAAATGATATGAACGACATCACGATTTATGCACAAAAATGCACATATGGGAGTGAGTGTATGGAAATGATCGACCCGTGCTCGGGGGTTCGATGGCATCAGCAAGAATGAAATGATTCTGCAGGATCGTCCACTATAGCAAGGAGATATATATATAACGAGCTCGTCTCTACTTAGTAGAAAGAAGTAGTTTTCTGAGATTGTCCAACGCTTCTGAGGTGTCAATTAAAAATTGATCGAGGATGTCCACACTATATTTCGAGATCGGCCCAAAAAAACAGTGATTTTGTTTTTAAAAAGTGTCGCGACTTTAAACGCCACGACGTTTTCACTCTGCATATGCATGTGTGAGAATAGTGAGGACTGGATTGGCCAGACGTCAGACTTTAATCTGGCGATATGGCTACATTCGTGTGTGTGATTGTGTAACTACATTGCACGCGCACTTAGGTGGGAAAACTTTAGGAGATATATCTACTTAGGCTTTTCTCACCCCACTGCATTCTCAGCACACGAGAGGATGGCACCCTTCACGTGAGTGTGAAGAGGGTTGGATTGTAGCCTTGAATTACTCATGTTTGTAAAATATATTGGGACAACATGTTTGAATGATATTTGGTTTGTAAAAGAGTCAGATATCAAACCCAGAATAATATGGGTTGTATGTTTGCAAGAAAAAGAAATGAGTCCCCGTGGAATGGATTGACCAACGTGACATTGGATCATTCACGCCCACGACATTCCAGGTCGATGGTTACAACCTAATTTCCTGCCGCAGTAAGGCCACATTATTGATGTGAATTCTCTATTCACATTTGTGTCATCTTATTGTGGACCTTTATGAATTTAGAGTTAATTTCGTATATCTTGATTTTACTTCCATTATAAGATCATATATATCATGTACTAAGTTTCACACTCTGAGACTTTCACTTGCATGTTGTGATAACTGGGTCCAACCACAGGACTCGGTATCGAATTTAGCATTGCAGACTCGACTAGGAGTTGAGATTGAAATACAAATACCTTTGATTAGAGTAGCATCTTATGTACACAAGTATTCTCACCCCAACCTTTCTTCTCGACCCGATGACCGCTCCATTGTGAGTCTTATACAGAGAATCCTTGACACCTTTACATTGCTATCCATATTTTCCATCCATATCCCAGCTTCCCACATCATTTCATTTAACGCTGTAGATAGAGATGCCAAATCGCATAGAGTTCTGTCATGAGAGGTGACTTCTATGATGAGGAACAAGAGGTTACTTGATTAAGATCAACATCATTCACGGTCAGGATGAGGAGACAGCTGTTACGACGCAGCTTTTCGCTCCGGGGTACTTACATATGACTTCAAGAATTTTATTTGGCTATGAGAGCTAGTTTATATGGGTTGGCCATGAGAAGTATAATAGAAAGAGCAAGAAGATTTGATGAGATTGTTATGGTTATGCTATGATTTAGATGGAGTGAAAGGTTTTATAGAGCATATGAGATGATCTTTCATACGATTTTGGAGCATTTCATATTACTACATTGGATGGATACCCATCTTTAGTGTTGACTATGTGTAATCTTGAGAGCATGATGTATGATGTTGTGGTCAAAAGATAGGTGACCATCGTTTCATAAGCCTATGTACCTTATCCCTTACATATATAGAGTTACTCGTTGCTACTCCTTTGAGCTTCACATGGATATTATAGTCTTTTATTCAATCACATCATTTATCTTTTACATTGGGTTGGGGAATTCATGATGTATGCATGCTTTGATTAGAGATCTCATAAGTTATGGACTTGATAAACGAGTTATGATTCATTTTATCATATTTTATCACGATCTTTCTATTTTGACATCTTCATCATTCTCACTCATATCATATGTCATCATTAGTGTCCTACCCCTATCCTTTATATGTTATTTCATGTACTACACTACCTTTACTTTCTTTTTAGTGGTGGACTTGCACATGTCTTTGTATGGAGAACTGTCACATCATTTCCTCATTCCATCCCTTAGGCAGTGATCAAATTATCTTAGTTTTGAGAGGTCGTTATCTTGCCAATTAGGATTCGTGATTATATCGGTGTGCGAGCTTTATATGATTGTGTATTGTATATCAATCATTGTTGATTCGAGTATGTGTACAAAAAATAAAGAAAAAAGAGAAAAAAAGGAAGAAAACTTCATTTATGTGTCAGATCATATCACACAATGTTTAAAAAATCGACCTGACTAGATCGTAGTTGTTCGATCGACCATCAATCGACGGGCTTTTGGCACGATCATCTAAAACCGTATAAGGGGTCGAAACTCGTGCTTGAATCGCCTAAACCGACTACAAAGATAGACCGCTTGAACCTATTTATTTCACCAAATCAAACGCTCAAATTTTCTCTACAAAATCTTATCCCAAGTTTTGACTTTTCAACTTTTTACCTTCCAAGGTTTGATCAATGTTGATTGTTAACAAGGGCAGCACTTAGATTCACTCAAACTTGTACAACTTGGGCATGTTCCAGCTATATAAAAAAAAATTTCTTATATGTTTTCATGATGGTGATGGGTTTAATTTAAACAGCAATTGCATTGTATGACTCAATTATAACTAAGAGATAAATTTTAAAATATAACTATCAAATAAAAATATATTTCTAGCTGTTTGAGTTATCCTAACTGCCAAACAAAAAAAATATTTCCAAAAAAGTTTAATTTGACTTTATTTTAAATATATTCAAGTTTAAATATTTAATATATTTCATTTTAAAAAATTTCAAATATCAATATATCTATACTATACTTATATTTAATATATCTATACTACACTTATATAAAATATCAATATATTTTATATCTTGTTTAAAAAAATATCAATATATGTATACATATATTTATCATACTCAAAGATAAAGGTATGGATATATGCTAATTTGATGAGTAAAGTTATAATTAATTTGGATTATATTATAAATAAAGATGATTTGACTTATATAGTTAAAATTAAAAATAAGAGAATATTATATATATAAATATATATTTATTATTTTTAATTTTAATAATATATAAATTATATATTTATTACATCATCGGTTCGACCAACGATTAAACCAATGAACCGTGAACCGATAACTTTTCCAATTCAATAACCAGTTCGCTTTTTAAAACATTGATCATTACCTATTGGATACATGTATGGAGGATAATTCTATTCCACTGAGTATATATATGATGGTGAGAGTTCGTATGTAAGCTCTTCTTTGAGTCAGATAGTACGACATTTGAGAGACTTGGGACACTTCATTTTAGGATATCTAGTTCTTGTCTATTAATCATACTATCCATTAAAGATGCAATTCCCTCCATGCTAAGTGACGTGAGACGATCACCCACTCTCACCCTTATGCTTTGCTCGTCGATCTTAATTTCCTTACATTTATCGACGGATCAGATTCCCATTTCTTCTTTCCCTTCATGCCTTGATACTCGAAAGCATAGTTTCATCATCTTTGTCACTTTGTCATCTATTGACATGTATACTTTGGTACTCCACCATTTAGTGTTTTCATGACATACCTCCGTGTCTCGACTCATGAGGTGCTCATATATTGCATTACTTCGATAGGGTTGAGGATTTTTCTCATCGGGATTATTGAGCTTATTTCCTTCATTTCTTTTAATCTTTCACTTGAACTTAATGCTACGCTTTGAGTCGTGAAGACATCTAAGGCTATGATGCCACACATTGTGTTTGATATTTACACACCCGGAGGTTTTTCAAGATTTGGCCTGAGATATTTTGGAGCATGATGGATGAGGAGCTTTGATGATGATTATACTCTGGGGTTGTCCTTGTTTTGATTTGATTCGAGATATCCTTACATTGGAGAATAGTTACCGAGGACATTCTTAATTAAAGATGTATTGACTGATATTAAGATCATCGATATAGGATTTTTGAGATGATTTGATACTGAGATAGGCTTTATATTATGGATTTTGTCATCTTAGCTAGAGAGAGTTAGCACTTTGCTAGAGATGCATTGTTTTATTTATATGAGCACGATCGACTGAGCACAGGATCTTGGATATTATGATTTATAATGGTGTATAAATGTCATCATACTTCACGTGACACTACCAATTTATTCATTCTTTTAGAGCAACTTGATATGGAGTTGTTGAGATCATGTTGATCATTCTTTACTACTTGGAGTTGAGTTTGATCATGACATGAGGACACATATTGAGATAATACTCTGGGATGATGGGAGTTTGATTTGTCTTATAGTATAACCATTTCAGACAGCTTACACTTGGGCATAGCCATTTCTTTAATCTCATAGTGTGCTTAGATTAAGAGTCACATGAGATGTGTTAATATGTTTCCATTTTTGACATGGAGGCATTGTTTGACTGATTTAGTTGACATTACATTAGGAGATAGCCCCCGCAATAGTCAAGATGACATACTACCTTTACACATGGGCGCATTCATATATTCTGAGTGATGGTTTCATTCATTCATCATATTGGAGCATCATATCGCTGACTTGAGATCATTCAAGGGTTTCATGCTTCTATTTGATATTGGGGCATAACTATCTCATTGGTTAGATTCATCAATATTGAGATATGATCACTTGATATATAGGCTTTCGATGGATCGTGGATTTGATGTGACATGGAATTGAGTATTCTCAACATATCTGGTTGATCCTGGATACATACCTATCTTCCACTCCATGCTCAAACATTTTTCCTTCATATCCTGATACCTATATCTACCCTTATAGAGCTTATCTCATATCTTCTTTGATATACCCATTTCACCATTATACATGATCTACTTCTTTGGTTAGGGAAGGATGTAGTTAAGTCTTCGAGCTCTCCAGTTGAACCTTCGAATATCTATTGGATTTTAGGTTCACCTTCATGATGCAAGGTGGCCTAACAAATTATTTATTTGTTCGTGATAATGTTCCTCTTTATGATAGTCGGGTATGTTGAGTTTTGACTTGTTCATTTTTTTATACTTTCATTATGGATCATTATGAGCTTTATTTATCGTGTTATGTTTGTATATATGTCTGATATATGTCCACATGGCATCTGAGGTAAGTTTTTCTTATGTGATTGATGAGCATACTCTAGAGTATTATAGCTTTGGACACATTCGCTTATGATTTTAGTTATCACATGCCGGTATATCGCCTTTCCTTATTTCACACTACATGTTTAGGCATTCGTAACTACGCTTTGCGCGTCTAGTGCCATTATTTCAAGATTTGGTGTTCGGCTACTTTTGTTTCGAATGCTCAAAGCCATTCTTTCTCATTTGACTTTCAGCCATTCTTTTTTAGTTTAGGCATTCAGCACATCCTCCAGCCTGAGGTGTTTAGGAGCCATATTTCATATAGTCATATATTAGGTGTTCAAAGCCATAGGTTAGACGTTCAGAGCCATTATTTTCATTTTGGCATTCAGAGCCATTATTTTCATTTTGACGTTTAGAGCCATTATTTTCATTTTGGTGTTGAGAGCCATTATTTCAATTTTAGGTAGCTTAGAGTCATCTTCTCCATTAAGCGCTCGTGAGCCATTATTTACATTCTTGCATTTCGTTTCATCCTCTCCTACAGTGTTCAAAGTCATTCTTTTCATTTTGACGTTTAGAGCCATTATTTTCATTTTGGTGTTCAAAGCCATCATTTTCATTTTGGTGTTTAGAGTCATTCTATTCATTTTGACGTTTAAATCCATTCTTTTCATTTTCATGTTTAGAGTCATTCTTTTCATTTTCGTGTTTAGAGCCTTTTCATTTTGATGTTTAGAGTCATTCTTTTCACTGACGCTCAAAGTTATCCTCTCATATTAGGCTGTTTCAGAACCATTCTTTTTTCATTTTTGTGTTCAAAGTTTACTTTTTTTCACTTAAGTAAGGTCATTCTTTTCATTTTAGCGTTCAGAGCCATTCTTTTCAGTTCAGACATTTAGAGTCATCCTTTCTAGTTAGACATTTAGAGCCAAGCATTCAATTTAGCATTCAAAGCCTAAGATAGATTTAGAGTCCAGCCATCATTGTTGTTATCCACTCTTGGTAAATATTTTAAACAATTTTACTTTGTTTCACACGCGCCTACACACCTCATCATACTATTCTTTAGCTCCTCCTTACCATGTCGAAGGGATATGTGGTCCCTTGGCTCAGGTAAGGTTTTGACCATGGTTTGTCACCTTGTTCTTATTACAGAGCTATATGTCTCAAGTATCTGTGTCCACAGAGGTCCAACCATTACTCAAATTCCTGTACATCGATTCCCTCGAATCATTTTGAGATCATTTGAGGGAATTTGGATTCACATTGTGACTCGAGACATCTGACATTCTCTTATGTCAGCTTGCTGCAGTGTTTAAACTCATTTGGTTGATTTCCCGGTCTCTTTGTTCTTCGGTAGAGTTCATTTTGTTTCTCTTACTTTCACACTTTGTTTCACTCATTGTCTATGTTCACTAGACTCGCGCACCCTCATCGGGAGGAAATATTTGTGACACCTCAAAATTTTGAGTCTTAGAAAGCTTTTTTTTTCCTTCATGGCGCAACCCACATTGAAGGGGGACTAGAAGAGCCTCCCTTCTCCTATATAAAAGGGGACTCTCCTCGGTTTGGGAACAAGGTAAGACCATGGGCCTTCCCACCAAAGGGAAGCTCTAAGTGGCCCTTATTTAAATATTTTAAAATAATCGGAGGATAAATCGGGATACGAGGCTTAATCTAGGGTCATACTAGTCCTTTAAGTTTAAATTTTAAAAGAAACCATAGGCCTCCTCACATTGAGTTGGAGGCCTTAAGTAGTCTCAAAGTTTGATTTTTTTTTTTTTTTTTTTAATAATTTTTGGAGGCGGTCTCGACTTGGGAGACAATCCTGACTTTAGAGGCGACCTTAGTTGGGAGGGGACATGGCCTGAGGTACTACCCATCTACCAAGTAAGTTTCCTTCCTTTCTTTTTTGTTAAAAATTATTTTTTATAGTTTTTTTTTAATTAATTGTCTTGTATACGATTTATTCATTGCTTTTAATTAATCATTTAATTCATAGTTTATTAAATATATTATTATTATTATTATTGTTTTATTTTTGTGAGTATATAGTTGGTTTTATTTACTATTTGGTTGTTGATGGCTTTGCTTTAATAATTCAATTTATTTTCCTTAACTCATGAAATCATCATCACCCTTAATTTATTCAAATTTCAAAATTTTCTAAACACTAAAATTTCCAATTTCTAAAATTCAAGTCCCCTAATTTTCAATTTCAAAATTTCAAATTTCCAATTTCAAAATTTAAAATTCCTAATTTCCAAAATTCAAGCTTCCAATTTCTAAAACTCAAGTCCATCTAATTTAATTTCTAAATTTTCAACTTTCTAATTTTAAATTTCCACCTTAACCTTAAAAATTCAAGTCTCAAATTCTAAATCTAAGTCCACCACTTTTCAATCAAAATTTCAAGTTTACAATTTCAAATTTCCAAAATTCAAGTTTCAAATTTCTAAAATTCAAGTTCCCCAATTTCCAATTTCATATTTTCAAATTTCCAAATTCATAATTGACCAATTCAAGTTTCTAATTTCTAAAATTCAAGTCCCCTAATTTTCATCAATTTTTCAAGTTTCAAAATTCCAAATTCCAAATTCCAAATTCCAATTAAGCTGCTCTAATTTAAAATTCAAGTATCTCAATTTCCAAATACCAATATTCTAGTGTCTTAATTTAAAATCAAGTCCCCTAAATTTCTAATTTTACCTTGCCACCAAAATTCAAGTGTAATAATTTCAAAATTCAAGTCCCCAAATTTCCCAATTTCCTCCAATTTAAAGATTCAAGTACCCTAATTTCAAATTTCCAAATTCTCATTGATTTTTGTTTTTGAAAACCATTCTTGAGAACATAACGCCATTTTAGTGCTCTCTCAAAACTATTATTTGAATTTTGTGTTTTTTATGTTTTTCGTGTTTCTCAAAATAAAAAATAAAAACTGAAACCAAGCGTTTTATGTTTTTCTTATTCTTCTTGTTTTTCTGAACAAAAAACAGTTTTTGAAACCTATAAACAAACATGCAACAAATTTAATTTCTTGATAGTACATGGACAATTACACATGCAATAAATGGTAGGTTACCAACCGATGAAACCAGTAAAACCATCCTTTAGACTTTGATCCTGGGCTCTCGATCTAATACTAATTGGTGCTGTTTGTCTTGCTTGATAGTTGGTAGTTGATTAAAAATTACTGTTTGGTAAAGCAGTTGATGAAATATTAATTTACCTATATATAGAAATAATGGAGAAATATAAAAAAAAATGCACGAATATATAGAAAAAGAAGACCAACAAAAAAAGAAAAAGAAATTATAATAATTTTTAACCATAAATAAAGAAAATGATTCTAAAATGTAATTAATCATCGAATTTTGAAAAACTTTATTTTTTTCCTTGTTTTTCCTCATTAGTTTTTTTTTAAAGAAATAGCATGAAAAATATTAGAGTATTTTTATTAATGTTTCTTTTATATTTTCTTTCATATATTTTCTTTGTTATCCAAACTTATGTCGTGATTTTTGAAATATATTTTTTCTTTTCCTTGACATTTTCCGAAAACTAAACACCACCATAAATGTTTTTCAAAATTTTAATTATACTTTATTTTCTATCTTCTTTTTATAATGAAACCAAACATGAAAAAATTGTTTGGTTAATAAAAATGAAAAAAAAGAGAAAAAAAGAAAAATAAATTTAGTAAATAGTTTTATGCTTCAAACACATGCAGCATATTACCTTTATTACATTAGATCGAATAATTACTACAAGGTATTTTAATAATATTATTTTTCATATTTTTATATGATTCCAAATATGAAAAGAACCATTTTTAATGTTTCCTTTTTTCTTTTCAATAATTTTGGAGAATCAAATAATATTGATATTCTTTTCTTGGTATTTTCGAAAATCATTTCCTTTACATTTTCTTTCTCGATCACGTATGTCTTGATTGTAGTTTCGATTCTCAGAGTCTAATCGTCGAGGCATTAACCTAGTAGCAAGGACCTGCAAACAACAAGGCACCTGCGGTGGTGTGCTTCTGGGCCGACTCTCCGATGCTTGGGTTAGACAAGAGAGAGACAGAGAGCGTCATCGCCGCTTTTCAGCCAGCAGATTTTCAAGATCCCTTTCATACATCTCTTCCTTATTTATGAAGGAGAAGGATGATCCACTTTTATGGAAAGTGGGTCATTGGTTTCCGAATGGCTGAGGAAGGTGCTTTAGTCATACACCCGCTTTCTTCTTTCGATAGCCAAGTCATCCGACCCCAGCCAAGGATCGTTGATCATTCTAATGGCGGTTACGTGCGTGGTTTGTGGAGGATGTGTTCTTGAGCTGCGAGGGATCAACCAAGAAATTATCATAGCCAAATTTTCTGTGAGATCTAAATCTATTAGAAGAGGATGTGCCCGAGTAATAAATCCCGGGAAGTCTTGGCTGATCTGATAAATTCACGAAACGCTTCAGTCGGTTCAGTCCATGTTCAGGTGAGAATTCTTCCGTCCTCCTATGGGCTTGAATCCATTCAATGCAATAGGGATGATGGGCTGCAAGCCATGGTACCACACTCCCTTTTTCCAGGCCAGAGATCGCCTTCCTACTGAAAATATTGTATTCTCGACCATTTGGTTGTCGGGAACTGGACCGTTAATGTCAAGGTTCTAATGTGCATGTTTCCTGGGATTTTCTATTTTGGTAAATACATTACCACGCTTGTGGTTTCCCACAGTTTGTAACTCCTGTATAAAAGGCTATGCATGAGTTCTTTTGTGCCACCGGGTCGGTTTCTGAAGCCTTCCGTGGATGTACGGCTAGACGCTACCGATGCCGCTAGTATCTAAGCTTCCGATTGCTCCCGGGTTGAATGATTTGAATTGGCCGGCCAACGACCATGCTGTGGAAATGTAATGAGTGTACTAATTTGTTCGAGGGGGCATTTCGAGCCTTATATGTCCGTCAGATATATCCATGTTCGGGGCGATAAGCTCCTCTTGTATGCCCCGCTTAAGATTGCTGAAAGACTTTGTAATCATTTCACAGAGGCGGCCCAGGCTTTTTCTTTTTATATCTTATTTCTGCCTCTTCTTCACTTTTCCTTTCTTAGCCTTCTTCCACTTCCTTCTTCTTAGTTTAGTTTTCACTCGATGGGTTATGTAATTGTCTTAGGCTCAGCTTTTAGTCTTGAGGGGTTGGGTAATCGTCTTAGGCTCATTTTCATCTTATAAGGTGTAATCTGATGATTTGGTGTAATTAATGAAGTTGTGTTTCGAAATTTTTGTGTTTTTGCCTTACTTTCATCGTAATGCTTAATAGGGTCATCAATCGTAGACTAACCCTCGGGACAAGGCTATGGGCGTTTGATGAATTCTGAATGGGATCATTTCTTACATTCCCGACAGACTCTCCATTGGTTGTTTGACCTAAGCCCGTCCATTAAAGCACATGCTCCACCAAGGCAACGAATATGGTCCATACTATTTAATTTATTCTTTAGTAAGTGAAGCATTGCCAGATTCAAATCGTTTGGAGAGGTGATGAGTCAGCGACGCATTTAATGCACCCGTAGGTGCTAGACGCCTTATATTTAGGGAGTCATAATTGGATTTCACCCGACTCCCATCGTGTCTACACCATTTTCTTGTTTCCCTTCCGTTCAAGAGCTTTTACCGAGCACTTCAGTTGTTTGTTTTGGTGATACCTTTCGTGCGCTTGTCTTCCCTATCTTCTGTGTGTGCTCTGCTTTGTCCCGGTATGTTAGATTTCGGGGCTTGCTGCATGTTTCCAAGGATGTGAACGAGGAGGGTGCCTCGACACGCTAGAACTGGGAGGGGGGGTTGGGGGTTTCCCTGGTCTGGTGGGTTCATCTACAAGCAAAGATCATTTTCCGGTCATGGAGGAGTTTATGGTCTACCGCCAAATTCACAACATCAATTTTGAGTTTAACGGTCTCGCATTAATCCACTCATCGATAGCAATGAGATAGTGCAAGATATTTTAGTCGAGAACAAATTTACAATGAGTTTCGCTTCCCATTTCGCCTCTAGTAGCAAATTCCTACACTTCTTCGAGCTCCTCCGCTTTATCCATCCAAATGTCATTCTGATCTCGATCATAAACGGCTAAACCTCCTTTACCAATCGACATTTCGTTGGTAGAGATCGCTTATTTAAACCTTGAAGTCGGACATGGAGTCACATCTGGCGCGGGCCTGCAGACCCCGATCGCAATTTGCCATGGACTCCCGACTCACCTAAGACCGAGGCGAAGGGCGGATCTCGTTGAGGACTCGGGCATTGCACCCGGCTCCCGACCTCCCGCTACTTTGAATCGATCAATGTCATTTCCATGTGTGGTCAAGTTGTGGGGTTTGTATGTCGGTGTACGTCTATCTTTTATATTCACATACTTTCTTAATAATACATTTTTTTGTACAGGGGAAAACCTGAAGAGGTAGACTGGTGAACTAGGTGGAGAAAGCTAGCTTCAAGAAAATTCAAAAGTTGGTAGAGAATTTTGAGTGAGAATGACATCACAAAATTCTCTTAACCGTGAGAAATCTTTGTGAATTGAGTCACACCCTCACCTTTATATATTCTACCACTATCCTATGCCCTTCCGTAGAAATAGTGGAGGGCCATCATTAATGCTATTGTCGATATCCCGACTCAGCCCCTACACTGCCTCCACCAAGAATCTAGATCGAGACTCGCTTGGCTCGAACCGGTGATCAGCACTCCAACCCGGGTAAACTTCTGCCAGGGAGGATTTTGACCCTATCCCCCAAGTATCTAAGAAGGACAATAGGGGTAGTCGTCGAGCCAGCCTTCTTTACGAGCGGTTCCCGTCCCGCCTCAAGCATTTAAGAAGGAAAGGCGTGCCCGAATCCGCTAAGAGCGCCTGAGCCAGGTGGAAGATTTGTCCATCGGGTTTCTCCAATATCTAGCGCCCTAGCCGGTAAGAGGAAGAAGAGGGCACTTGATGGTCGATCTGCTCATAACTTTGCCGCACCTAAGCGCAAACAGGTGCCAAAATTCTTCGAAGTAAGGACATTGATGCTACCTCGGTGTGGTTATGAGGTCGATCAACACCCAACCTAGCGAGGGTCTGAGCGGTGCAATAGTCGTTATGAATGTGACGCCCCGATCCTAGGGGTCCTTTGACCACCACACACATGGACATTTCGTGAATGTCGCGACCCGACATTATCGAAAAATCGTGAGTCTCCTTTTATGGGAGCTCTACCCAAATACAGACCGCATAAACTCGTCCCAAACAAATTCAACATAACAAGCTTATGATTTAAAACTACCACTGGGGCCTACAAACAATACTCAATATACATGCCAACTATGAATCCAACTATATACCCAATAGTTACAAGAGTTAATATGTTTTTCCTCTTATACAATACATACATGTTCCAAAGTTCTGATACATCAAAGCCAATAACCCTACTTTCTTCTAATCCCCTGGCCTCTAGACGAGCCGCCCCCTCGCACGCCTCCCCTGCACTGAAACATGACCTCACAGGTGAGCTAACACCAAGAAGTGGAATCGCCCTAAGTGCTACCACCACCCAAGTGCGCGCAATGTCTAATGAAAACACACATTCAAGAAACATGATCCTACTAATGTCTACATGACTAACTCAGAATCCCGAGTCCTCACTCGACTCCTTCACACTCGCCAAGCCTCGTATGAAAATTATTATTTTGTTTGTTTGTGGACAACCCTCCGAAGTGGCATATATCAATCGTCATCCGACGATTGATATATTATTTGTTTGTGGATCACTTCCGATGAATATCAACGTCGCTCCGACGATTGATATTTTTAATTTGGACTACCCTCCGATAAATAATATTTTTAGAGACAACCCTCCGAACCTGCTTAGACTCATCTCATGCACTCACTCCTATAGTCCTAGTGTTCCAAGTAAAGGCATATGGGAATGCATGTATGTCAATTCCAATACAATTAATACACAAAATATATATAAACATGCATATATTTACAAAATTTAATTCACACAATCATGTCATGTGAATTAATTCAGACATCAAAATTAGCTCACTTGGGCTAATGATCAAACACGAGCAATTTAATATAAATCACTGACCAAACACATATTTCAAAATATATTTTTAGAATACGCTGAATTGTGAACCCTCCGTTACTATTCCGAAAAGTCACATCTATCGCTCACCTCAGGACTAAGATTACCGGCCACTCGGGCCTAATTTCAATCACTACATGATTTAACAAAATAAATATATACTTCACGCCAAGAGCTGGTCACATTTACCACCACTTGATTCTGCACTTGATGACCGCTCCATGGCCTGGATTCCATCCAACCGCTTCCACTCTACTTCACCACCCAAACATTCGTAAAGTACTTGGGGAATAAAATCCATAGAACTCACCCTCTGAGTTTGAGAAACTCCCCAATCTGGCACCCACTGCTGGCTCCTCTTCTCCACCAGAAAGGCTTCTTCCTGTCCCTAAGATCAGCCGACGATCTATCTGCATTTCTAGAGAGAAGTGCTCTCTCTCTCTTAAATTCTCCCAAACAGAACCCACTGCATCAATTTTCTGCTCCCCCCACGTTTTTTTCTGTTTTAATTTGAGCGCACCACAACATTTTCACTATTTAAAGGACTTAAAACAATTTCCAGAACAATTTTGTCCCTATTTTCCCAAGCCAAGATCGTTTCACCTCAGTTCATTTTCTCATTTACTCATGCCACTTATGGAACATGAGCAATTTGTTATATGTGACTTTGTCGCATCGAAAATCGTTTATCAAGACCGAAACGACATGCTCGTAGTAACCAAATTCTACATCCCTAAATCATCACCTACTACTAGCTAGATTTCAAGAGATGATTCCACCAAGGCAACTGCCACCATCCGAGACCAGAAAAATAACACATAATATTTTAACTAAAATTAACAATTTGTAATCGAAATTAAGGATTTTGCCCTTTTCCGTAAATCGAATTTCTGCCCTACATTCTCCTCCTTAAAAGGAATTTCGTCCAAATTTCACGATCACAATCACTCACATGCATATGCAATCGCACTCACCATGTACAAACAATATTGAATTTAAACGACTAAACTACGTACTTCATCCCTAAACAAGAAGGATAGTGGCCCGCACGTGTCTCCCGCGTCCCACGCGGACTCCTCCACCCATAGTGCCTCCATAGTACCTTCACTAGCCTCACGGCCCTGGCGTCGAAACCACAATGACTATCAACACACGCACACCGGGGTCCCTCCTCAAAGGTCCCATCGCGTCAACTCTATCCGCCCCCAATCCACCACATGAGCCGGATTCGAGCTGCATCCGGCACGGAGATAAACACCCTACACCCCACATGTCGGGCGGTAACGCTAATCGGGTACGCTACGGTGCCTATTCTCTCGAGTGCATCTCGAAAAGGTCCAACAAAACCCCGCGATATCTTTCCACATTTAATACCGAACCTCGACCACTCCCTCCTGTGCATCACCTTCAAGAAGACGTGATCCCAACCCGAACTCTAATGGTCACGCCAGACATCCGTATATTCTCTTCTACCGGCTCAGCCGCTGCAAGATCACTGCACGCTTCTACTTCTGAGGTGTTCCTAATCGATCGACTAGTGATGAACTCTCTCCCACCCTGCATCCAACATAACTGACCCGCATGGCTTTCCACAATGCCTCATATGGTTATCCGAATACCATTCCACAACCATTGTTGTAGCGTAATTCCACTATGCGCTCCTCCTGGCCACCCTTATGATCCAGACGATGCCCGTATATCCTCTAATACCAGATAGTCTTCTCAGATCGACCATCCGGTTCGAGGGTGGAACGTCAGACTATAGTCACCACATAACCGAAACTTCCAGTGCGCCGTAAACCTGATCTCTATCTACACAGATATCGCATCTAGCGTAAATTCGACTATCTCTCGAATGTACAACCTAAGCAGAATCTCCAAAGGAGAAGGTCATCCTTACGGCCACTAGAAATGTGCCGACTTCGTGAGCCTGGGCCCACTATCACCCACACCGCCATGTTGGTCGCCCAAAAAGGTCACAAAAGTCCACCGACGCGTTCCACTTCCACCAATTACCTAATATCAAGACCCACCATTGAATGTCAGCCTAACTCCGCGAACACGTGAGACATTGTCAACAAAGTCCCCACGTGTTTCTTCATCCCACCATCAAGACGCGACGAAGATCTCGCACATCTGTGCCACCTGGATGCACGCAGGAAATTGGTATAGCTGAAACCTTGAGACCCCCTCTCAAATCACTAATCAGAACCACTACTCCGCCCCTAGTACGAAGACTACCATCTTCGTGAACGTCCAACCTCACACCGCATTCGACAAATTCATCTGACAGACACCATCTCTCGGGCCCCGCCATCGGGACTCAATCACTTACCAGATCACAGCCACTAAACTTCCTAAGGTATTCGGTCGCCGGTCGTGACGAGTCTAAATCATTCCTACGCTTCGGCATTCGCCACTCCCGAGAAGCTATACTAGCCAACGCTTCCTCGACTTCGACCGAAAGCATCAACCACTACATTTGCCTTACCGGATGGTAATGCAAAGGAAGTCATAATCCTAGGAACTCCATCCATCTCAAGGTTGCCTCATATTGAGGTCCCGCTATGAAAATATACCAGACTTTATAACCAGTACACTCTAACTCCTACGCAGGCAAGGGCGCCTAAATCTTCGCCAAGACTACACACACCTATGTCATGGGGTACCGCCGTGATTCTAACCTGACAGAACCATAAGCTACTACCTCCCTGACCGCATCAAAACACATCCTAATCCGCCTTCGAGGCATCACAATACATCAGCCCCCGTCCCCCGGGTCCGGACTATCAAGATGGGAGCCTCGGCAGTCTCCTTCTTCAACTCGGAATGCCTCCTCGCACGGCCATCCCACTCAAATCGACTCCTTCCGGCTCAACCTAGTCATAGGCCGCGCATCGCTGAGAAATCCTCAATGAATCTCCTGTAATACCAATCCCAAGAAAAACACGGATTCAAGACCACTTCATTTCTCCTAATCCATCACCGCCGACCTTCTAGTCGACCGACATCGACGCCGACACCACGTGTCCTAAAAATCTCACCTAGTTTAACCTCGTGACTCTCATCGACCTCGCGCATACCGATGGTCTCTCAACAATCAGAAATGATCCTCCGCGATACTCTATGCTCCCAACTGACCGGGTGATCGGCATGTCATCCACGGCGACTACGCAAACCGATCTAAATAGGGTCGAATATCTTATGCATGAGATCCATGAAATGTCGCCGATCGCCAATCCCGCGCATCACCGTGAACCCAAAGTGCCCATAACACGCCCTGCAAACGCTTGTCTTAGTGATATCCGCCTCCTAACTCACCGATGGTAACCAAAGGGCGTCTATTTCGAGACTCGCCAACTATTAATCAAACAAATCATCAACTTCTGCACGGGTACCGATTCTTGATTTTAACCCTATTCAACTGGCTCAGAGTCAATGCAGTACGTCGTAGGTCTTCATTCTTCTTCTTTGCAAACAGAACCGAGCGTCCCATGGTAAAGGCCGCCTAATGAACCCCTTTAACCAAGAGTTCCTGATTGACTCGAAGCTTCAGAATCTCAACTTGCCATCCCATGCTGAGTCATGTAGATGGGTGAAGTACCAAGGTGTAACTTCAATACCGAAGTCTACTACCTCTCGTGAGGCATTCAGCTCATGGAAAAACATCCACATACTGAGGTAGATCTAATTCTCGTCTCCTCGTCCTGTAAGGCTCGCTAACCTAACCCGCTTAACTGTCCCCGACACTGGACTCGCATACCGCCCGGGGAAAAACGCTGCGCTTGCCCTGCAGTCACTATACGAGTACCGCTCCCACGGTAAAGCAGAACTCCTACGCTCATAATCGATAACGATCCTGTAAGCTATCAGCCAATCCATCCCCAAGATGACGTCGAACTCCGACATGTCCATGATCCTCAGGTCCACTGTGAGTAGAGTCCCCGAGATCTCCAACTCGCAACCGCGACATATCATCCCTATTCTCGCCCTAATCCCTAAACTATACAAAGGCCCTAAGGTCTCAACCTCTAAGCCCAACTCGATCACAACCGATGCAACATGAATGAATGCTAAGCACCAAATCAAATAACAATTTACCCATGCGTCATAACCTCCTAAGTCTCTAGAAGTCCTAACCCATTCTTCTCTACCATAACGCCCGCCTCAAATTCGAAATGCAACTAACCCGATCCCCGCCAGACGAGGTGATCTCCATGCCTCCAGCTCGTCTCGATCTACATAAACCAATGGCTTCACCATCTGGGCCCTCCCGTGGAATGCCTGGATGATGCGTTTCAAACCTCCGAGGTTACTAGGCCTCCCCGCCGCCCGCGCCACCGCGCGACAGGCCGCCGCAACATCTGCCAGCCCCGCCAAAGGCCCGCGATCAAACACCACGGCCGGTCAAACGCCTGCGGGTGCCCGACCAAAGGCCCCGTGGACGCCCCTCTACGCCCTCGCCCCTCGCCTAGCCATCATCACACCAATGGCACGCTTAATTTCAATTCAGGATCTCCAAGGCATAAACACCGCCCCGAGACACTCTTCATACACATAAATCAGTGTATATGCATTGTCCTTGCATTTACAGGTAATGCAAGGCAATCAATTATGCATTTAAAACATTTTTTTATCATCAAAATTTTATTTTTTAAAATTTTAATTTTTGAAAATTTTGTATCCTTTATTTGATTTTTTTTTCTAGAATACTCAAATAAATTTATAAAATTTATGTTATTCAATTCTCACTTTACAACTTGTAAAACCTTAGAAAATTATTTTCTTCACCTTGAAACTTAACTAAATTTATAAAATTTCTTTATTTATTTGTCTTCACATTTTTTTCACTTGTTTCTAATTAAAACTCTGAATGCTTTCACAGGTAAGATGTTCAGAAGTGCTCCAGAGTTTACACTTTCTCATTCGGTTGCAAAACTTCTTGATACCACATCACCTATGCTCCATCTACTTAGCATTAGTTAGATAGTCAACATAGTTTAATCAGTCACATTATTCCAAAACTTGATTGAACTAAACAAAGGAGTCTAGGTGAATCTGTTACCAAGAACAATCTTCGAAGCTCCCACAAAACCATACTCAATGTCCACAAACTAGATAAGGATTCCACACAAAAGGGTAAAAATGGCTCATATCGTTAAAGCACAGGCGCTCATAATCCCATAAAGAAAAGTCAAATGGTTTAAAGAGTAAAGAATGAAGTCTACGGTCAGTATTATGACATTTATAAAAGGGATTTATTAATATTTTTTTAATAGGCAAACAAGTCAACTTAGTTGAATAGAATAGATACAAATGTTAAGGACCAAACTAGAAAGAACCAGAGACTTGAAAATGAGAACTTAAGATCTGACATGGATTCAAAGAGACCCCAGCCACAAATCATTTGAGACCATAAACTGCACATTGAGCTTTCAGATTTTTTTATTTTTTATTTTTTTCCAAAAATTCTCCAACACTTCATTTGTTTTCCTATGTGCTAATCACTAAGCACACAAACATTTCACATAACAATTAATCAAACAATCACATGTTATACAATCTAATCACGCATAAACACCCGCGCACAAGTAAAGCAGGTTCTAATCCATTCCGTGATTGTCTAGGTAATCACATACCTAACCCTAATATTGAGCCACACCAAGTGGTGATGTCTACACCTTAATAACTCGGCTCACCCAAATCCTCAAGCCCTAGGTAATCGTATCTAACTTATCAACACTAAGATCTAGGTATTTATAAACCAGTTCACACTGCCGTGACGCCGATCCCTGGGTCCGTTGACTGTTCACAACCCGAGGAATATTTTGAATGCCTGCAACCCGACATTTTCACGAAAACTGGCTGAGTCTCCTTTGTACTAGGAGCCTCTACCCAAATACAGACCCGCATAAACCCGTCCCAAACAAATTCAACATAACAGCCATTTAAACTACACCGGGCCCATAAACACACTAACATAGCATGCCAACTATGAATCCAACTATATACCCAATAGTTACAAGAGTTAATATGTTTTTACTCTTATACAATATACATTAAACTTAAAAGTTCTAATGTATACATCAAAACCACAACCCTGGGCTTTCTTCTCTAATCCCCACACAGCTTCCAAGACAGCCACCCCCAGACGTCCCTACACCAAATAACATCCTCGATTATGCAGAACCACGCTCAGAGTGGAATCGCCCTAAGTGGGCTACTCACCACCTTAGTGCAAAGGTAATGTTCCAATCGAAACACACATTCAAGTAAATGCAGCTGATCCTACTAATGTTTACGACTAACTCGCATCCCGAGTCCTCACCACTCCTCTTCCACACTCGCCTAAGCCTCGTATGAAAAATTATTATTTTGTTTGTTCGTGGGACAACCTCCTGGCGTGTGTATATATATCAATCACGCCTCCGACTTCATTGATATATTATTTGCTCAGGGACTACCCTCCGATGAATATCAATCAATAGTTCGACGATTGATATTTTAATTTGCTCAGGATTACCCTCCGAGCAAATAATATTTTAGACAACCTCCGAACTGCTTTCTTTCTAGACTCATCTCATGCACTCACTCCTATAGTCCTAGGGGTGTTCCAAAGGCATATGGAATGAATGTATGCCACCTAATACAATAATACACAAAAAACAGTATAAACATGCATATATATTTACAAAATTTAATTCACACAATCAAGGCTATGTAAATTAATTAATTCATACATCAAAATTAGCTCACTTGGGCTATCATCGATCAAACACGAGCAATTTAATTTAAATCACTGACCAAACACATATTTTCACAAAATATATTTTAATCACGCTTCTGGAATATGAAACCCTGCTACTATTCCCAAAAGTCACATTAATTCACTCCGCTCAATCTTGTGAACCCGCAGATTTACCTGGCCATTCCCGCCTAATTTCAATCACTACATGATTTAACAAATAAATATATAATTGACGCCTACAGCCGCGTGTGGTCGGCCACTACGCACCATTTTGATTCCAAAATTCAGATAATTTCTGGCCTGCTCAGATCGATCCAACCGCTTCCGCCGGCCTCAATCGACTCAAACATCCGTAAAGTACTTAAAATAAAACCTAAGTAGGAGAAACCTCACCTTCTCGGAGTTTGAGAAAACTCCCAAACTGCACCCACGCTAAGCCCTCTCCGAGCAGAGCAGCTTCTCCTTCTTAACTCGAAGACTCAATCCGCCTGATCGCTGCATTTCTAGAGAGAATGCTCTCTCTCTTAAATTCTCCTAAACGGAACCATCAGACAATTTTCTGCTCCCCCCACGTTTTTTTTTCTTGTTTTAATTGGAGAAGAAGGCACTGTACAACATTTTGTCATTTAGTGACTTAAAACAATTTCCAGAATGCCAATTTTGTCCCTCTTTTTCCTTTGACATTCTAGCTTCTACTCGACCGCCCATTTCCTCATTTCTACTCATGCCACTATGGTTATGAGCAGCCTGTTGGTATGACTTCTGTCGCATCGAAAATCGCTTTTTTACTAAGACCCGAAACGCGATGCCTCAAAACGTAAATTCGACTGCCTCGAAATCTCACTGGCAGACTTAATCATGAGATCATCTCAACTGTGCAATCCATTTTTTCATCAAAGATTTAGAAAATAAATTACGGATTTTTAACAGAAATTAACAATTTTGTAATCAAAATTACGATTTTACCCTTTTTCCATAAATTGAATTCTGGTTCCATAAAGAACTCGCCCCGAAATGGGCTTTCATGGCACTGACTTCGAGAATATGCTCGATGGATTTAGGAGCACCTCAACTGCGCGAGGTTCGAGGACATTCCTCGAGCATATTATCATTTCACGCATGTATTATCTTCCTGGCCCGGGCATAGTAGGTCGTTGAGCCCCGACGCATTGTCGTTGAATTCTTACATTCCTCCATAGGGCCAGGCCCCCCCCTATGGAGGAAGTATCGGCTCCTGGGCTAGAAGGTGCCCAGGAGATTATCAATCCCTAAAAGCCGTTTAACCGGAGCGAATCCTCGACTGCCCATATGGAACAACTATATCCAACACTACTTCGAATGCCGGTAGCTGTGCGAGCTAAGGGGAAGGGCGAAGAATATGTTGTCTTAGTCCCTGCCTATGCTTGTAAGGATGAACTCAAGCAGGTGGTCAAGACGATATTAATAATGCACCGCAACTTCATTCAATGCATGTGAGTCGGTGTGTTAATAAACTTATGCACTACATTCTAGTATCACTCTTGTTATCATTTATCAACGTGTTCTTCGTAGCTATTAATGCTATCCGAACATGACTTACCAAAGATCGAGTTCCACTTCTGCTGAGGGATGCCAGAGGCCGCGCCTATGCTCAATCTATTTGTTTTCGACCACAGGCGCCGAAAGTGCTTCCTTAGCCGGCCGAATCACGCCCGACAAATGAGGAGAATATGTCGTTGCGCTACTGACATGTGGTCGTCATCAGAGATGTTGTCACACACCATATCGATGGATTACGCGCGGAGCTGCTGTGGCTATGCGAGTCCGAGTCGCCTAGGGTTCAAAATGTCCGCTGGCCAGTAGATGGCGCCAGCGGACAAAAGACGAGGCTAGCCATCTAGCCGTTGAGCAAGTCTCTTTGCTCCTCAAACTCGAGACTTGTAAAGATGAAGTGTCCGTTATATGGGGCAGAGGCCCTTAAAGATAAAAAGGCCCTGGAGGAGGCTTACGAGGAAGGCTTCGACGTGATTTTCAATTATGGGTATGGTTGTTGTGCTTTCACACATAATATTTGTGGAGGCCAACCCGAGGTTCCAGGCGGGATGCTGGACACGTCTAAGCCGTTATCCCCAAAGTTCTTTATTAACCCACGATGTTCCCATCGCCCCTACCAAGCCGCCCATCTATGCTCATTCCCAAGAATTGACAAAGCGCTGCAGAGGAGGCCCCACCAGCCGCGAGACAGAGATAAGACAGATCGTAAGTACTTTCACACTATGCCAATGCATGATCCCGATTCTTCCTGCAGAATAACCGAGATTAATGAACTCGTGTCTCTCAAGGCGGGAACTAGGTTTGCATTTTGGTCTCGTCATTGAAACTCATTCCTACACCCCGCACTCTGCCGCTTGTTTTGAAACCAAGCTCACACAGCATGTAGTTAACTGTATAGCACAAAGGTTCTCGTTAATAAAGCATGTGTTGTTTAGTTAATCTACGATACACTTATCCTTTATCAATCACGTAATTGCTAATTCTATCTGTGCAAGAAAAGATGTACCGAGTAGACATAGATTAGCGTTCCGTATGAACACTGCAAGAAGGTTCACGGCCCTTCTGTTTCCTTACGCTTCGTGATGTACCAAATGCAAAGATCAACTGGAACCGGGCCGTAGGACATCAACCTTACCCGCACTTTGTAATGAACCCTATTGACATCAACCTTACCCGCACTTTGTAATTAAATCACAGAGGGACATCAACCTTACTCAGGCTTTGTAAAAACTCGAGACTAGGAACATGGTTAGAAATTGAATCATTCTATATTCATAAGACCTTTAAGGTGCATAACATACACTTAGGTACAAGTGTCCCTCTGAATTACCTAATGCATACGACCGATTCCTACCAGGTGCTACAATATACAGCCCTTCCCGCCTTGGCATTCGGAACTTTCAGCTTAGGATCTACTGTTCTCGAAACTTTCTCGTGACTAGGTCCCTTTACTCAAGCATCCAGGTTTCACATACCGTTGTATGTTTGCTAGCCCGTTGTGGCATATACTATTTCAGACAAATTGCCGCCGCAGCTCGTTTGCCATGTTCCAGTCTTTAATCACATTCGCATTCGATTGCTTGGGTATATCGCCGAGCGTGGGCATACCGACAGCTAGGACTATAGGCCTCCATCCCAGGAGCGCCATAGGATATATCGTCACACCGCGGCCATTGTCCTATAGCCCAAAGTACCTCCGAGTTCATCCACCACTTGCCTTTAAATTTCCGAATCTAATCACTTCTTTAAGGTGGTTAATAGGGTTTTATTAGAAGCTTCGCTATGCTTGCTCTGGTGGATACCGTGGGGTGGAGTATGATTCTTTATTTCACCCCGCGTGGTTCAGATGCTCGCCTTCTTCCACTTGTCAAATAATTATGGCTACCAATGTTAATTTTTTCGAGCTTAAGGCTAGTAGTGGAGCGTCCGACTTGTCAATTTCCATTGAGCGAAAGGCCAAGGGCTCGTGATGGAAATTAAATCCTGAGCTGGTGATCTCAAGACAGGGGCTAGTCGCATCGACACACGCACGTATTCTACAAGATCATATCTCATGGTCAGCCAATAATACCCTGAAAAGCGGTCATTCGCCAATGTTCCTCGCCTAAATGATTACCATATCCCTTTCGGCGCAACCACCAATACATATTGTCCCCGTTTGCAGTTAAGTTTTAGGAATGCACTGCCTAGTGGACCGCTTAAATAGCTGCCCGCTAACCAAAGAGAACCCGTCGACCGGATTCGATCTTATGAGCTTTGTTCCTTTCAAGCCAAAGTTCTCCCATGTTGGGATGTATCAGACTATAAAGGCCCATCCAGAAGTGCGGGAAACCTCGGGTCCACTGACTTACCCAGTAGTAACACCAAGAATCTTTACACACAAATGGTGAACAATCGCTTATGTCATCGAAGAGAATCTACACGGCGGGCTGGCAAGGCCCACTTTCCTAATATCGCAGCCCCGGAATGTGTTCGAAGCTTCCAAGCCGGTGCTACCCAAGCGCCAATCAAGGATACATACTTTGCCATTCGAGGGAGACCTCGCGATCATATTCCTCGTTATCCTACCACCAACTGAGAATCACTAATCATAAGCTCGTTTACACACAATAGTCGAAGTAGTCTAATTCGACTAGATGGCCTCATATTTCGATTCGTTGTTGAAGGCGCTGAAGCCTAAACGGATAGCCTGCTCAATTTTCTCCCCGGGCCGGATTTGTTGCAACCGATGCCTACTTGGTTTGCCAAGATGCCCTCGTCTACATTAAGTGGTCCACCAGCCTAAGCTATCCAGCTCATTTTGATCGGGGATCTCGTTAGAAAAATCCGTAACCCGCCTCTTTTAGTCAATCTTGGTTTGTATTGAAAACCGAATTCGCTCAATTCAATTGCCTATCAAGCCATCTGATTGGAGTGAATCAGGCATACATTACAATACAATTTCTATGTGTTTTTACAGCTTAACTTGCATGATTCACATTCATATTCACTGATATTGCACTAATCTCCTATACTATAATGTTTCATAGAAGATAGCGATATTGGAATAAAAAAGGAAAACACCAATAGAAGAAAAGACCAAAGCAAAGGAGTGCAAAGCAGATCACGGCACGAGAAGCTTAAGTGACCCACGCCAAGGGCAAGAGCGCCGCAAAGAAATAAGGAGCTTATGCCGCAAATAACTTGAATGCCAGATTATACGCTTCGGGTATCGCCGCAAATGGCCCCGCCACTTCGCCGTAGCGGTAGGTTCCCATTCCAAAACAGAGCTTAAAAAGTTCTAATTTTTTCGGGCCAACATGGGTCCGAGTTCAAATATTGCAAAAATGGAGCGATTTCGAGGCAAAAGCGGTGAGACTGAGATATTTACTAAAGACAAGGAGAGATGATAGAGAGATCAAAAGATCGATTCCGTGAGATCGCGAAGATCGCTTCTTTTGTATTTCTTTCTATAATTCGCGGTGATGTCGAAATCTTTAAGTTTGTAATGAAAATCACTATGAACTAACTTTCTCTGTGGTTTTGTCAACCCAACCGCATCATTATGGATTAATACTTTGATCAGGTTTTATTTGTTATCATATGAATTTCTATGGTTGTTTTACCCCGATTTAATACATGTCATTCTTCACAATTGTGGCATGTGCTAATGTTAGAGTCCGATATCGAGATGATGACGAGTATGATAATGTGGGTGATGAGTAAAAACTCATTGATTTTTAATCCATTTTTATGATTTGTGTTACAATGTAATTACTTATTTTGCGCGCAAATATGGAGATTTTACCAAATTTATATTTGCGTATTTATATAGAAGTATTACACTCCAAAGAAAAAAACCTAGAAGAAAATGAGATCAATGGCTACAAATGGTAAGGTCGCAACAAGGAATTCATCGCTTTAGTGCTTTAAGTCACGAATTTGAGTGATAATATTGCGAGCACTATGTAAGACATGGCTAAGTGTGTCGACATCCTCAGATCGTACCGAGAGAAAAATTTGACCGTATAAACAACTTTATACGTAGACCGAGGTCACAATACCAAAGAGGGACTACTCGTGTCGTAATAGAGCAATTCAGACCAGGAAATTCATGCTGACCAATCGACAAGGTCTCTAATCAAAAAAATTGATCTTGCGAAAAAAATATGAGCTGAAGGTGCAAGTCGAGGTCGCGACATGGATTTTATGTCGCGACATTAAATGAGCCGAACAAATTTAAACATGTCAGGATTCAAAGTTTCGAGCAACCGCGACAAGAAAAAAGGCAAGAGGGGTCACCATTCGAGACACACTTCTAGGTCGCGACCACGTGTTGCCGAATTGAATAGAAACCGCCGTGACTAAAAATGAGGTTGCGACAAGATTGAAAAGAATGGTCGCGCTATTCGAGGTCACACAGAATTGCAATAGTTAAAAAAGAAACAAACTTGTTCGCGACCTACTTTCGCGTCGCACAAGAAAATTAACGTATCAGCAATTAGAAACACGCAACTTGCATGAGGACAGAAAACAAAATATGATGTCGCAACATGAAAGGGAGGTTAATCAAGGATCAAAATCGCTACAAATGTAAACGTCAGATATTGTATTGTCGACATAGAATTCAAAAGAAAGGAAAGACAATCGGGATTATGCATGAAATTATGGTTATGAAGATAAACACTTGAAGACCGTGAAAAGTCACGACGAAGATCAAGGCGGCTAGCAAGAATGGTGTTGGTGGACAAAGAAACTTTTATGGACATAATTCAACAAAGGAAGAAAAATCCAGGTCACGACATGAAATTGTGGTCGCGGCACAACTACCTGAAAACAAGAAAATGTAGTCGCAACAAAAGTCATCACTACTGGCAACTAAATGTGGTCACGACGGCACTCCACGCGATCACACATTTATCTCAAGACACATGATAAGTAAAAGTACAACAAGATTTCCAAGTCACACAACCAACTCCGAAGAAAACCGCAAGAACAATGTCAAGGACAGAGGACACGTGTCGCGACTAAATATTAAGCAAAAAAAAAAAAAAAAAAAAAACAAGGCAAAAGAATATCATGGCGCTTTCCGCAGAGGACACAATGCACTCCAATGGGTCACGACATTTTGGGAGGTCGCGACCAACAACAAGTCGCTTTCATTAAATTTCAGGAAATCCACATGGAGCCTGAACCGCCTCCTCCATTTATCGGAAATGTATAAATAGACGCTTCAAGGCCAAGACAGAGGCTCTGACCCAAAATCTTTGGGGGGATTGAAGAAGACTCAATTGTATAATTTTAGAGTAGATTTTTCTTTTATTTTTCTTTTCTTTTATCTTTTTTTAATTTTTCTTTCGATCTCGAATCAAAAGAACTCATTCGTATCGTTTGTGACTAAGTTTTGACCAATTGCGACAAGAACAAGGTAAGAGGGGTCACCACTGCCAGTCAAGGACACTTTCCAGTCACGACCAGAAAAGGAAGTTGAATTGACAGAAACCGTCGTGATCAAAATGTAGGTTATGACAAGATTGAAAGAAAGAATGGTCGTGATATTCAGGTCGCGATGTGAATTGTAGTAAGAAAAGAAATGAACTTGTTGGCAATTCCACTCCATGTCGGATAAGAAAATAAGCGATCAAATCAGATTCAAACTTCACGTGAGGACAAAAACAAGATATGATGTTGCAACATGAAAGGGAGGTCAACGACTAAGGATCAAATATTTACAAATGTAAACTGTCGTGATTATTGGTGCGTTGTCGCGACATAGAATCTGCAAAGGAAAGACAACTAAGCGCGACATGAAATTGTGGTTGCGACATAAACACTGCAGACCGTAGTGCTTGTCGCGACGAGGATCAAGGTGGCTAGCAACATAAATTGTGTTACAACAAAGAAAATTTGTCGCGACACATAATTCAAAGAAAGGAAGAAAAAAATCCAGTCGCTACATGAAATTGTGGTTCCTGACACAACTACCCGAAATAAGAAAATGCATCTCAACAAAAGTCATCACTATCAAGTAACTAAACGTGGTCACGATGAAGCAATTCCAGTCGCGACTGCAACATGATGATTCTCAGGAAACATGATAAGTAAAAGCAGACAACAAGATTTCCAAGTCGAGACAACCAACTGAAGAAAACTGCAAAGAACAATGTTGCGACAGAGGACATCAGGTCTCGACTTAATATTACAAAAAAAAAAAAAAAAAAAAACAAGGCAAAAGAATGTTGTGACAAGCTTCTAGAGGACACGACATACCCAACAAGTAGCTACGCGCTCGGAGGTTGTAACCCGAATGCTAGTCGGGCCATTAAATTTGGGGAAATCCACCTAGAGCCTTGTAATTAGGCCCAATGGTTGGAAATGTATAAATAGGCGCTTCTGCTTTAATAATAGAGGCTCTTCCGGAACCCAAAATCTTTGGGGGATTGAAAAAGACTCAATTGTATAATTTTAGAGTAGATTTTTCTTTTCTTTTACTTTCTTAATTTTTATTTTCTGGATCTGAACCAATAACTTGGTCAGAATGTTGATGCTGGATTTAATTTTTCACTTTCTTCACCACTATCATCTGAATAACAACCAAACACCTCGGGAATTTGTTTCTTATTAGATTAATTGCAACTATTGCTGGTGTATTTAATCAATGCTCCACTATCATTGTGATGCGGTTTTGATGAGCACAACTTCCACTAATTTGGATTTGTCGTTAGTTATAGTCTTTTCTGCGTATATTAGAGAGAAGCACTCAAACAGGATTTATTGATTGATGTTGTTCTTAAATTGATTGTTCCCAATAGTAGTATCGAGTATCCTACCAAGGACTGTTTCATGCTCTGATTTCCAGGGGGCCCTCTGAGTGACACAGAGATGGAGATTCCTAAGAGTTTTGAACATTCCATTTGTGGGTATATGCTAGATCACCATTAACAACTAATGAAGCTCGAGAGTTCACTTAGATAAATTTCCATTTCACTCACAATTGAAGATGAAGAGGATTATTTATCATTTAAATCATCGAGATTTCACCTTAATTTACATGGAAAGATCCCGTGTTAGCCGAGATCTAATCGTGGAAAGAGAAAATCCATCGATATAAAGGATGAGTCATCAACCATTTTGCAGAGGTTTGCACCTAGACTCGGGGATGTAAGAAATCTGGAATCTTAAGAAATGGGTATGTGCACAAAAAGAAAAATACCTGCATCTTATAAAGAGTGTTCTGAAGACAAGTAAATAATTAGGATCCATGTCTTTGAAATAAGTAAGGACTCCTAATCGAAATGTGGAGAAATCCAAGCTGCATTATTAAAAATCTTTGGCCAAATCTAGACCAAAAATTCAAGATTGAGAGAATCAATGGATTATAATGCAGAAATTGACTGTTCCACATCAATTTCATCTCAGTTATCAATTCTAACAGAGAATTGATTTAGTCCAGTTTATTTTGTTTGTTTTAATTCAAATTTGTTTCTTAATTGGGAGCAAATATAATATAAGTACACCTTTATCTTTAATTTTAGTTCTCAAAACATTTACAAGTAGGTGCAAATAGTGGATCTTGAGTAGTTAGGTAGTTGATTTTAAAATTCACAATCTCGAGAGAATGATATCCGACTTATATCCAAATTTTACTACTTGTAATAACTGTAACGGCAGTTGTCTCGACTAAACCATTTTATAATTTCAAGAACTTAAAACCACTTTTTACTTTTCAATCAATTAAATTTTAATTTTGGTCCAGGGAATTTGAAGACTCACTAGAGGCATTACAATTGAGTGGTTTAGTCTATACATAAACAGACAAACAAGTTTTATGGTGCTGTTGCCGGGGATTGAAAGAATTTGAATAAATCAATATTCTGACAAAAGAGAGAAATGCTAATTTTGACATTTTTCTTTATTTTATAAAAGAAATGCACAAAAGTAGTTTTGACATAGTACGTATAAGCTACCGATCTTTAGAGAGCTTAAAGGTGTACATTTTGATATCACCGTTTCCAATCGATCTCAATATGTTTTCTACTGTGAAGTTATTTCATGCAATGTGAATGTAATCAGATATGTTTCCCTTAGATACTGAATTGGAAAGAACATTGAGGAACTTGTGAAGGTCAAAGTGCGTGTAAACAACACTATGCGTAAGAAAGAATGGGTCGACAAAGAACAAGAAACAAAGAGCGTAAAGGCCTCCTATGCAAGATACAATGGAGGACTTCTGGAGACCAGTTATCCAAGAAGAATATTCAACAGTTAGATAACTCGCGAGCTAATATTAATTCGAAGCCGATACTAGCACCGATCACCAGCTGATGCAATTGCATGTGCCACTTACTAAAGATCTTAACAATGAACACATGGGCATTCCTTGTACGGCACAAGTGTAAACTAAATGGTGAGACCGTGAGAAGATCAAACTTACATTCTTTCCTTTTCCTTAAGAGATATTTGTTTACATGATATAAACCATCGCTATACGGCTTAGTTAATACATAGGAAGAGTTGGTGGAGGCTTACCTAGGCAGATTTTTTCCCCCATCACTTACAACAGAAAGAAGAAGGGAGATCCTTATGTTCAAACAAGGAGAGGATGAAAGCTTATATACTGCCTGGGAAAGGCACAAAAGGCTGTTGAAGAGGGCACTATGCATGGAATAAACCTGAAGACCCAAATGGATATCAGTTTACCACCTCGAATGATACTCTAAGGGTAGTCATGACATACAGCCACTGGGCATTTAAAAGAAGAAGTGTTGAGGAAGCAAAGCAACTGATAGAAGACCTGGCTAAATGTAACATGAAAGCTCGCTCAAAATCCCTGCTATAACAACACAAGGGATATCGCGGTTCAATAAAATGATTGTTATGGGAAGCAAACTTGATGTGTGGGCCAATGGCCAAGTTAGGGAATCAAGAGAAGAGGAATGCACCGTGCCCAGAAATTAGAGCAAAGGGTAGAGATGGAACCAAGAAGTGTCAGGACCAATCGATGAGGATCCCTATCAAGTCATGAGGCCAATCAATTAAATGAACAGAGAAGCCATCATTTCCAAGCCTAACCTCAACTTCTACACACTACACACCAAAGACTAAGGAGCCAAGAGAACTTCTCATATGGTAGGAGCATCACAGGCCCAGATAAAAGGTGTTTCAAGAAGGATATAATCCACCAAGGTTCCAGCAACAACAACAAGGAGAG